>VBSM01000272.1:57353472-57404637 GCA_008086735.1 Cheirogaleus medius
ATTAAAAAAAAAAAAGAAAAGAAATGACAATTTACTGACTTAGGGCACTGCAAATATTTCTGAGGTTTTATGTTTAATGCAGGATATCTATAGGGCTTAACTTCCTTTGTCTTAGACTATTTCTACTTTCCGTCATTTCTTCAGTATGATTTGAAGTTCTCTCTTTTTCCCCCTCTTTAATTAGAACCTTTCTGAACTTTCTGAATCCCCACCTATAGCAACCATTCCTGAGTCCTAGCTACATCACCAAGGCACATTGTGCAAATCTTAAATGCTATAATCATGAGGTCTTCTCTTTCAGTTTCTATCCTTGACCAAAATGTACTGGTTAGTTGAGCTTTTCTTGGATCCAGCAAATATCAAAAAGAAGAAGAAGAAGAAGAAGGAGGAGGAGGAGGAGGAGGAGGAGGAGGAGGAGGAGAAGGAGGAGGAGAAGGAGGAGGAGGAGGAGGAGAATTATTATTTCTTAGCACAGTAGTAGTTAGTTGTATAAGCGAAGCAAATCTGGAAATGATAGCTTTGGAAGTTTCCACTGTGCATGTAAACAGTTGCCATAAGCAGAGCTGCTTACAGGAAAAAAAATCTTTATAGGTCACAAATGCTGGACAGATTGGTGGCCTAGGCCAGACAATCTGTTTATCCAAGGCTGACTTACCCTTGGCACTGAATTTCTGGATCCTAACAGTGAGAGATCATGGTTTGAGAATAATCTTATCAAGAGGCATAATCCAATATGCTTTGGTTTTAGTAGCATATTTTAAATTTGAAAAGTTATTCTAACACTTCATTTTTAAAAATTATTACTAAATCGCGGTTCTGATAAGTGACAATTGACCATTACCTTAGACCCAAGCTAGAAATTTCAAAATTCCTAAAATTCCGTAGTTCGAGTTTTGTGTATGCGTGTGTTTGCATGCCATTTCATTTTTTTTTATTTTGCAAGACTTCATAATGTCTTAAATTTTTCTCAAGCCATTGCTGAAAAGCCTCAAGAAGTATTTTTCGTGGGATATTTCTAAGTGTTTTACAAATGTAGAAATTTCAATTTAACACTTAAGATTTATTCTAAAGCTCAATTTTTCTATGCAAACACAACTAAACTGGGTTGAGTTTTCATTCAAAAAGATTTCATTCAATAAGAAGGAAGAGTGTTCTAAAATATATTAAGAAGTTTGGGGATTATTATTATTAATGTTTTTTGGCAAAAAGAAACTGATACTCATTGGGTTACAAATATCAAACTTTAGTATTTAGCTTCCATGTCTGGATGAGCATGGAGAATGGCCAGGTACAGTGAAGTCTGGCAGAGGCCAAAACAAGAAGATAAAGGTGAAAGAGTTCACTAAATTAAATGTTCAGCTCTCCTACTCTGATTCTACTTTGATCTCTGCATCTGACATTTTAAATAATGAAGGCTAATTTGCTTTCTCTCAGTGGAGGAGTGTCGCAGTAAATAAATAGCAACAATACACAAAATGTTGGAGATACTGCATCAAAGTGTGAGCTCCAACCTAACAAATGCGTCATAAAGAGGAAATAATGCAGGAAACAGTAATATCTGATTCATATGTTTAGTCTACATCCTTTGGTTTATTGTAGGCACTCAGTAAATATTTCCTAACGAATAAATGAACAGCTCATTGACAAAATGACTTCTAAAATCCCTTTTAACTTTGAGATATTATGAAAGCAATAGATGATCTATTGATAAACCAAAATAATATTAGGGGCCAATGATACATACACTTGAAAGTTGTCTCTCTCTGGGAAAAGAGAAAAGATTGAATAGCTTCTTTAGGCTCCCTGCCTCAACAACACTGCTAGATTCATACGTGCTGAAGAAACCCTACATTAGCAGAGCTGTGCTCTCACTTCTATCTGGAATAAAGCCTCTGGTGAAGATCGGGCTTTGAAATGCCAGAGGAATTGGGTTTTGATTTGAGATCAGGTTATAACCACAGAACCCAGTGTCTGACATTGTGCCATTTACCATTAGACATTTTACCCTTCAATTCTCACAAATCAAATTTTCTCTTAGAATGTCTTGGAATGTCTTGAAAGATTCATTTTTTAATCTCCATTTATAAGTAAGTGACACTGAGAAAAGAAATATACAGTATTCTTCTAGCTGCAACCACAACTATGTGGATTCATAGCATACTCAGTAATCATAAAGGATTTTTCTTTTTGCCTTGAAACTTAAATCTTTTCTAGAAGATCTTGCTATTTTTATCTTGGAATGTTTTTGCCATGTTGGCTCTTTGAAGATTAACCTGGAATGCAAATAGGACATGCAATGGATGTTCTATCTTACTCGGTGCTTAGAATGCTTCACGGTGGCTGACTTATTGCTACAGGTTTGTTTTGCTTTCTCAACCAGTGTTTGAACTCCTCCCATTCTCACCCATTCATCACCCTGATAGTCCTGTCCAAAGAATATCAGGTAAAATACAATAATCAGTCAAAGCCAGATGGTGCCAGTGGCAAAAGCAAGCATTTCCCCTACAGGGCCTGTAATAAATAAATAAATAATACGGTCACATTTGACAATTTAATGAGTATAAATTTACCACAGCAGGAAAATCCTCCCCAAATATTTAAACAATTAAAATGTAAAAGGAGAAATAAATAAGCATTTTGTAGTGGGAGGCAGGACCAAATTCCTCTTTCATTACTCTTAAGAGATCCACTGCATAATATATCTTAGACTGACAGCTGAACTGAAAGGAATATATGGGGTGTGGTGCCACTAGTCCAGATTAAGGGAGAGAAATCAGGAAGGACATGGGGGAAGGTGGAATGGATGCATTAGCTGTAGCATATTTTTAGCTTATTCTTTTCATCACATCTGAGGAGAATTTTAAATGCATTTATTTATTCATTCAATAAATATTTATTGAGCATCTGAAATGTGCCAGGCACTGTACTAGGTTCCAGGATATATAAGCCACTAATGGAGTGACTGGAGTAATGGAGCTCTCATGAAGTTTACATGCCACTGGTGTCAGCAGATTGTAAGTATCTTGGATGCCTACAAGGGCCAGAGAGAAAACTGAAAGGTAATAAAAGGGGACAGATAGGGAGTGTTAGGGTGGAGTACATTTTTATATAGGGTAATGAATGAAAGGCTCCTGGATAAGATTTAAACAGGTGAGACTTGAGTAGAGCCTTGAGGAAGTAAGGAAGCTACTCATGAGAATATGTTGCAACAAAGCATTTCAGGCAGAGGGCACAGTGCGTACAAAATCTCCAAGGATATCGCAATAATCCAGGTGAGAAATATTAGTAGCTTTCACCTGATTTCTGAGTATAGGGTTGTATCAGTAAAAGTCTTGTGTGCGAGCAATAGAACCTGGACTGAATTAGGATAATATCAGAGTTCACATTATTGATAGTGAGGCCAGAGAACTAGGGTCAAAAAATAGTCAAGAATTAAGGAAAGACAGGCCCAGAAAACACGCTCAAAGCAAGACCACGAACTAATTAGAACATGGGTCTATGGATTCCATGGCCACAGATCCTGGAAACAACCACCACTGAGGATAATTTGTAACTGCCATTGCACCTTTGCATCTTTCCTTGAACATTCAAAGAGGCTGAGTCTAAGTCTTGAGATGTCCACATTCCAGCTCTCTGCACGTGATGAGCCTCTCCACATTCTAAGTTAAGACAGGCTTATATTTTTATTCCTAGTTAATTAACTACATCTGTAAGATATGCTAATTATTTCTCTGAGTTCCACACTCCAAGAACTAATGTATATTAGCCCTAAGAATTTTGAGAGCACAGTAAGTCAGTGGCATTAATATCTCACTTCTCAGTTAACTAATTTTATGTTCATTAAACTTTAGACATGTATAAATACTTACACACACACATACTACCCAAAATCCAGAAACTATTCCTTTAGGAATCTCTTAAAAAAGAAGTTTAGATATATAATTCATTTTTAGAGAAATAACTTCATCATCATGAATAGCATCAATAATAATAAGCAATAACTAATGTTAAATGCTTACTACATGCAGGTATAATTTTAAGTATTGTAGATATATAAACACATTTAATCCATAAAAAGCCTTTCAAGTTGTGGTATTTAAATCTATAGATCTATAAATGTTTCAGTCTTTCAATCCTCCAAGCCTGGTTGGATAGTCACATCTACACAAGAAGAAATGCTAGTGTATTCCTATACTAAGAAACATCCTTGAACAATTAGGAAAATACCACCTGAGACTGATAGAGTAATATTCTAGCATACATACTTTTAATTTGACACAAATACGTCTACCACACTACACTATGAGCTACTTCAGGGTAGAGAGTGTTTCTTTTAAAAAAAATTCTATATTTACAGTACACAGCATAGTTCTTGGCTCATGGTAGGTTATTAATAAATGTTTGTTGAATGAATAAGTAATTTCCATATATTTGAAGAAAATGTTGTCTCTAAAATAAGTCTTGATGAAAAAGGTTAATTGAAAAACAAGATGAGTAAGAGCTAAAATGTGGAAATCAGAAAAATAACTTCTGGTCTTCATTTGTGACAGAACCCTGTTCGTTGAGGAACCACATAAATACTGAGTTAAATTTAGAAAATTTAGGGATATGTACAGCCAGAAATTGGGAGCATGAGCCTGTGTCATCCATCTGAAAGAAATAGCGCTGACACAGGAAGGAATTCCATCTTGGCTCTTTTCGAGTTGAGTGACCTTGAGCACGGAACCTCCTAACATCTGCACCCTGAAGGATTGCCCACAGGTCAGTGTTTCGAAAACTTGCTCCCTGGGGCTTCATCAGAGGGGCTCCAGGGGAGAGGGAATGGGGCTGACCAGACAGATTTCTGAACCTCCAAACTCTGCTTAAGCCACAATAGCACCTTTTATCTGTTGTACATATTTGGATTCTAAGTAATATTTCATCTGGGTCAAAAAGATTCTGTGGCTAAAAAGAAGCTAAAAGAAAAACAAACTAGATAATCCTTAAGCTCTCTTCAGCTACACTAATCAATGATAATTATTATCATCAGGTACACAGACAAATAGTATGACAACTTGTCTTTGGGATATTAGAGAAAAAAGGTAGTTAGTGGGCTTTAACTGTAGAGCCAGTATATGCAGCATTGTATAGTGCCTTGTGAAACCTAAAACGGGGGAAACCCAGGAATGAATCTTAAGCAATCTCTAGGGAAACAGAAAAGAACAATATATTTAAGTATAAAACATATAAATGTTCTCTCTCTATATATATACACATATATATATACACACACATACACATACCTATATGTGTATAAATATATATAAAGAGGTGTGTTTATATGTAACACACATACACACACACACACATACATTATAGAGGAGGAGGATTTGCTAAAGAGTGAATGCAATATGGAACCAGATAGGGAATGAGGAAATGTCTAAAATGATTTTATAAACATGGTTATTTTTCAACAAACATTTTGGAGGCAGAATGTGGTTTGACAGAATGGAGGAAAAAATACACTTCAGGTGGAGGAAATAGTATCAGTTTTAATGTTAGGAGGTAATAAAAGTTCATATGTAGGTGCAGTGCCTAGAAAATTTTGTGATTCCCTAGTGTAACCTCTAATCTTCTTGTACCAACATAGACCTGACCTGTTGACCCCCCACTGAAATCCAAAGGAAACTCTTTTCTTAGTTCCAGAGAATTGGGCTGAAATTTGGTTTAATCAGAATAATACAGATTTGTTGGCTGTTCCTGGAATACCGTATCATTACTGGCAACTTAAAATTTACAGTGGTCTGACACTGTGTCCCTGGGTATACATCAATTGAGGAGTCCAGAAGCTTGATGTGGGAATGATTTTCCACTCTATATAGGGTTCTGTTGAGAAAACAGCCCAATGGAAAACCCTGTGAAAACTGGACACAAAGCAATGTATGGCTAGATCAATGGGATGGAAAATGAATTCCCTTCTAGAAATGGCTCCTAGTGGTTTCACTCCTAACTGGTAGGTCTCTAAAGGTTCCTCCGTGTCCCACCAAGTCAATCTCTCCAGTGCTGAATACTTGTTTCTCTCATCTACTTTCTCAGCAACCAAACTACTCATGCATCTTCTCCACCTTCCATGTTAAGTACCAAAATTTAAAAAGTATAACTGAGAAAAATGACACATACTTTTCAGCTGAAATGTGTTTCATCTTGCTTTCCTAATGATCATCCATTACTCTAAACAGGAAAATTATATTCTTTGGTTGTTCTCAAATTTGATTTTTGAGTGAACACACTCCCCCAACCTATAAATGTCTTTCCAAAGTTTGTTTTGCAAGTTACCAGTTTGAAATAGATTATCATTTTCTAAAGAAATAAATCTTAGTGTTTAAGTTCCTCATCCAGATCAAAAAAGTATATGTAATTTCTGTGTTATTTAGCATTTGTTTAACAAAACCTAGCTACCTAATGATCATAGACCATTCTTTTTCCTTCCTGATTCTCTTAACAATTCTTATAAGAAGAGCAGATTAAATTGAAGCTATTTGTCCCTCACCAGAATTCCAAGGAGAAGCCCATTCCTTCTTTGCTCCACTTCCTAGAGGGAATTATATTTTTGTGTGTAAAAGATATAAGTTACCTGTTGGTAAATCACTGATTTCCCAGCCATTTGTTCTTTCATTACCCTGTAGGAAAATCTACTAGTATCTTTCCATTTTTTATTAGTTTGGGGATAGGTAAAATCTCATCAGACAGATGAATGCTTCAATACTGCAGGGGGACCAGGAAAAACAACAACTAAGCATTATTGTGCATAATTTTTAAAAATATAAATTAAAGAGAGTGAAAGGCAAGAGAGAGTGTATACACAACCACAAATCATGTTATTAACAAGGAGGAAAGATTTGAAAGCTCACCAAAGGATTCCTGCCTGTGGGAGCAGTACCAGAAGATACCAGTTTTAGATGTGAAGAAAGGGCTGAATGTTCAACAGTAGGTTTAGGAAGCAGAATAAGTGGCCAAGAAGGCATAGCTACATATTTTAAAACAACTACTGATTCTTAGCCCAGATAATAAGTTTATATTGTCAAGTATGGCTCTCTTTCTGATTCTTTTAGAGTGTCTCTCTACAAAATGGTGACTGTTATTTGCTGAAACTACCAGCTGGCACCACTTGGGCGAAATCCAAGTCTGTGTGGTCTCAGCTCTGTGTGAGATATCTATTAGGTGCCCAATTATGGCCTGTGCCAGAAGTGAGCAGTTTCCATGATTGATCAGTGGGAGTTGGGCAACCTTTGCCTTAGTTCTAACCAAAGTTTGCCATCACATAACTACTCAGTGGACACTGATATTTTTTTTTTTTTAGAGATGGGGTCTCGCTCTTGGTCAGGCTGGTTTCGAACTCCTGACCTTGAGCTATCCACCCGCCTCGGCCTCCCAGAGTGGACACTGATATTTTTTCATCTGTGTAGACTTGATTTACTCAACTGCTGTTTAGTGAGAACCTATAGTGTGCAAAGCATTGAATTAGAGCTCTACATAGGTAACAAATGAAACATGACTCTGACCCTAAAGGAGCTCCTGGTGTAGCAAAAGAGATAGACATGTAAACAAATACTTATAATAAAGTCTGTTGAATGTTGCAGTAGAGGTATGCAGTGGGCATAATGATGGTATGAAGGGGAGGATAATCATATCAGACTGAAGGATTGGGGAGTCTCCATAAGGAAGAAAATAGTGCCAGCCACATAGTGGAAATAAACTGGAAATGGGTCATATAGAAAACAGGAGGAAGGGAGACATTTTAGGGCACAACTCTCCATAGTGCTTGGAAAGGGAGAAAAGGTGAAATAATATGAGTCATTTTATCAAATAACACAATTTCAAAAGAGTCTGGAATGTGAAGAGGGGTGGGTTTTGAAGTTTGAGGGGATAGGCAGTGACCAGAAGATTAATAAGTAAATATTTTTTTTAAAATCAAATTGAGAAAAATCTTAAAAAGAAAATAAAATGAGTGTAATGTGTTAGACAGTAACTTGGACATCATTCAGATAGAAAGGCCCCTCAAGTAAAAAGCCAGAGAAAGAGCATTCTGGGCACAGGAACAGCACATGCAAAAAATAAGGAATGTGCTTGATGTGTTTTAAAAACTAAAAACAGGCCAGGAGACTTGGTGACCAAAAGGAGTATGGTAATAATAAATTCGAAAAGGAGGAAAGGCCTGGGTCATGTAGGATTTTATAGGCCTTGGTACTAATGAGTTTGGTTTTGATTCTAAGTGAAATGGGAAGCCATCAAAGGTTTTTAAATAGGGGAAATGCATGATCAAATAAACTTTTTTTTAAAGACCAGTCTGGCTGCTGAGGGAAGAATGGTTGGTAAGGGATTGAGGGTAGAAGGTGGCTATGAAAGGGGAGGCCATTGCATTAGTCTCCACAAAAGATGACTGGGTTAGAGATGACTGGAGATGGAGAAGAGTGGGCAGAGTTAAGATATATTTTCAAGGTAAGGAGTAAAGGAATGGGAGAAATGAACGTTTTTTGTTTATTTGGTTTTTAATTATAGAAACTAGGGGAAAAATAGTAGCATCTAATGATAAAAGGAAAATATAGGGAGTAGATCAGGGCTCTATTTCTGAATTAGATGATTGTATGAGACAGGAGCAGAGATGTGGGAACAATAAGTGATGATTTATTTTCAGGACATCTTGCGACTGGGGTTCCTGTTGGTCATCAGAAAAAAGATTTCCAGTGGACTGTTAAATGGAAAGCTCTAGAATCCAGGAAGTAGGTTTGGTTGGAGAGCCTGAAGAATTCAAGAACTACTAGTCCATGTGAGAGCTGTGGGCATGGATTAGATTATTCACGGAGCTTGTGTTGAGTAAGGACATGAGAGAGTAAAGATAAAAGCTGGAGTAATACCAACTTTTCAGAGGTTGTTAGAATAGAAGCCAAGCAGGGGAAAAAAAAAATGCAACCAACGATGTAGAAAAACATCTTCTGGAAAAACCAGAAGAAATAGGTGTTATGAAAGGCAAGTAAATAAAGAGATTCAAGAGGGAAGGTATGTTTCATGATGTCAAAAGTCCCAGAGAGTAGTGCAAGATAGCTCCATGTGTCTTTCTGAGAGTTTACCGAGCTTTCTATTTGTCTTGTATAGACTCTCAGAGTCTAATTCAGACCTCATCCCATAGTTGATATAAATCAGTATGTGTTTCTTGAGCCAGGCACTAAACTGGACACTTTACCTTCGAAGAGTTTGCAAACTAGTTGGGGGAAATCAGGTATATATAAACACAAATGAATAAGGTTGTTTGATGAATGACAAAGGAAGGGAGCAGGTAGTATGTATTACAGGATCTAAGAGGGCAAGAAGTCACAGAGAACTGTAGTAATCAGGATAGCCTTCACAAATGATATAACTCTTGCTTCAGAGCTTGGAGGTTTGGTGAGATCGAATTAGGCAAAAAAGGGAATTTTCCAAGTAGTGGCAATGACAATGAATGGAAGTATAGGAAAATTATAACTTAAATTCATACTAAGTCTGGCTAGGACTGAATATCCAAGTAAAAGAGAAATTTGCTAGAGAACATGTTTGTTACAAGTTGGCAAGCCTTAGAGATGACTTTGTTCAATACTTTTGTTTTACATAAAAGGAAATGACAACCCAGAGAGACTAAATCTGTTTAAATTGACAAGCCTAGTCAATGCCAGAGCCAGCAGGAGATAAGGCAAGAATAGGAAGGAGATTGGTAATGGATTCTGAGGAGCCTTAAAAAAAATCATAAATCAATAAATTAGAATTAGCCATGTAAACAAAGAGAAATCACTGAAATTTTGGGAAAAGGGGAATCAAATGTAAGATCAGCCAGCAGGCAGTATGTAGAGGTGATGCTGAACACAGGGAATTTTGGTGACACTCCAGCCTTTTTCACCTGGAGTTTCTCATCTAAACTACAGAACACAACAAAATGAGTGACTATTTTTTCTTCTTCCAAGGATGCTATGTAACCAGTACCCAGCTAGATGCATAGGAGAGGGGTTAACTCATTATACACATATGGGCATTAGGGCCTTAGGGATTTAGGGGCTTGGTTCTCTTTTGAAATGCTGGTTCGAAAAGGCTATCAGAAGGTAGAAAGAACAGATGTGAAACGCGTTGCAAATAGAATTCGGTAACTCAGAGTATGGCCTTCAGAAGGGAAGGAATAGTATATTTCCATGTTATGAGCTGAGAAACTGGGAATGTGCTAGAATCTCTAAAAGATATTGTCAAGAGAAGGGGAGTAGGAAGTCTAATCTAGGGAGAAGATGATTAATTTAACATAATGTTTTTTAAGGTAACAACAAAGAATAAAAGGAAAAATAATATTTTTAATGTCTGGAAACACTGGATTATAGGAAGTTCATTTTCTTAATGGTTTTCCTATGGTTTTTATGGTTTGTTTCTTTACAGATGGATTTTAACTATATATCCAATTTGAGTAAAAGTAACAATTTTGGTAAGACATGTTTAGTAAAATAGTCTTCAGTATGTACATGAACTAATCAGTTTTCAATGACAATGGAATGAGAACACACGAGGGGACAGTAGAGAGCCTATAGGAAAATCCTTAATTATTGAAAAATATTGTCTAGTACATAAGATACAATAGCTATGACAACAAAATTGCATTTCTCTTTTTAGCTAAGAATAGTTACTTTCCACTAAGTGAAGATAAAAACTGAATTTGGTCCTAAGTATGGTTAAGTATATTTAAGTATACTAGTGCCCAAACTTCTTGAATTCTTTTCTGAATACTCCTTCCCTTGTGCATATTGTGTTTTCCAGATGATGTTTAGAAGTGAGGTCTGAGCCATCTGTGGTCATTAATGATCCCATGACAGTTTTTACTAGAGGGTTATGGCCCAATTCCAAACTGAGTAATTCTATTTTATAATTTTAATCTTTTCCTCCCTTTTCAATTATAGAAACCCTCATTTCCTCCTCTGTACTGGATTCATCCCAGAGGTGCAAGGTATGAAGTTCAAGGTGGAAGAAAGAATGTATAAGAAATTAAGTTTTGCCCTTGGTTTTCTATACAGCTCTCAGCTCTCCCGTTAACTGCCCATCAGTGTGGAAGCACAAATCTGGCTGAGTTATCAAAAGGCTATCACCTGGAGGCTTTCAAATAGGCAATCAAAGCCCTGAGGAACACTGAATTAAAAGGATTAGCATGAAAGACTTATTCAAATGGATACTTAATACCAACCTGAGTTCTCCAGTGTAACTTTCCTAGGTGACAGAGAAAGCAATCTCCTACTCTTACATTGGGGTAATCAAATCCTTAAGGATTAAGGAAATATTGCAAAAGGTGCTCTTCAGGAAAAAAAAAAAAAAAGACGTTCGAATAAATCAAACCCCCAACTTGATTTTACTGAAGAAAGAGCTGGGTTTTTTTTAAGTAAAACAATGTCATTCTCCCTTTCCTTTTGAAAATCTTGGAAATTTTTAGAAAGATTAATCCAACGAAACTTGGATTCGGAAGAAAAATTCTCCAAGTGCCTAGGTGAAAATGAAATGAAGGAGTTCACAGTGGATCACTTATGAAGTCTTGCTATTCCTTTCCATCTCTCAAATGAAATATTATTTTTCAAAATTGATTTAAAAAGAAAGGACTTTGAAATGCAGTGTTCACCCAAAATCTACTCAATGCCTATTCCTCTTTGCCTGAACATTGGTAAGAGCCTGGACAACCACACAGTGCTGCCCCAGTACAACATGTACTTACAAATCTAAATGCAAGCTAATTATTTAGAAAATGAGAATTTCTTTTTTAGGTAAATAATGGAGACAATTGCCTCTACTAAAATTTGAATAGAACTGTAGAATACATCCTTTGGAAACAGCTGTTGTAGGATCTAGTTTGGCCATTAAGAGGAGCTTTTAATTCTCAACTTATATTCCAAGCAGGTAAATTGGTTTCTGAATCAAAGCAAAGTAAAAATGAAAAGAGAATGTGCATTCTAACATCTTCCAGTCAGGCCTAGTTATGCTGACTAAAGAGATTTTGCAGCTACTTAAAAAAGCAGCCAGTTCCTGAGTTCACTTAACCTTTGGAGATCATTTCAGTTATTTTTCTCTTTGCCTGATCTAGCTCTTTTATCTAGTTATTAATGAGAAGATATTAGGGTCTTTCCAATTTTCATTTAAAAATAACATTTTGAGTAGTTATTGGAACTGGAATTACAAATAATGGATGTAAGGCCAATTACCAATATTCTACATTTAGAGCAAACTGATGCATATGGAGACAACAGCTCAATGTTTTAGAAAGTGCCAATTTTCTAAAAATAGATAAATATGGTGATTATTGCTGGAATTAATTCAAGAACATTCAAAATGAGATGACTAATGTCAAGGAGTAGCATTTCTCTGATATAAATCCAGCAGAGCTGTTTTACACTCATTATTGTCCAATTTTTTTTTTTTTTTTTTTGCAGAAACTGATTCTCTAAACTAAAAAAAGAGACGTTAGAGTGAAGCCGCATCCTGCCAAATTAGCAAGAATATATGGTAGCTAGCATCCCTCTTAGACAAGTGGTATCTGCTAGAATTAGGCCTCTAAAAAACAGTGAAAACCCAGAGTCTGACATCTCCAGATACAGAGATGTACCCTAACCTTTCTTTTTTAGATATGTAAGCTCATGGGTTCAGTAATCAGTGTGGTTACTGCTTCCTTTTACAGCCATCAGTGATGATAACCCTACGAATAATAAGCATATATAATACAGGCCAATTTGAAAACAACCAAAGGGAAAAACTAATGGTCTGCCACATTTGAGATAAACCTCTTCTGATCTGCGTAGCTACCCTACTGAGGACATATCGGTATATATGCAAGAAACTCTCAACCAATTTACTTTCTCACTAGATTTAAGGTGTAGGCTTCCAGAAATTGTGTCTAAACTATGTGACCTCACCCTTCTTCCAGTCAGAGATACTACCCAGGGGTGGTAACTAGCTGATCCAAGCAGGACCAATGGATTTCATTCATTCATCCTCATTCATATGCATTCTCTCTCTCTTTCTCTCTCTTTCAATTTCTCTCTCTCTTCTCATTGAGAAGTTTGGATTAAGAGATAGAGAAGCTAGGGTTGTTAGTAACTCTCTTTTAGATGCAGAACTCCAGAAAGAAAGTTATCTCCTGTTGAGATTCCCAGATCTACCCTAGTTCACATAGGCTTGGCTGTTCAACTTAATTTCATGTGATCTCTAGTTTTTTTGGTTTTTTTTAATACATTCCTTCTTAGGGACCCTTAGGGTTGGTTTCTGTTACTTGTGCACAATTAAAAAACACATATATTATAGAAGTGGTGCATGCTGAGGCAAAGAAAGAAGGAGGGAGAGAGAGGGATGTGGCTAGTGTTGAAGGATTAAAAGTGATACTGACCATTAACCAATTACAAACATAATTAAATAAATTATTATTTCTTTCTGGACACCAGCTTATTTTCAAATTTCACCTTTCTATTGCAGTCTAAAATGAGCTCCCTGTATAAAAGTATGTTGGCATAATATGTACAATACTAATTTTTTTATGTTAACTTTTTCACTTCTAAGAAAAACAGAATCTCTTGGACTAATTTGATCCAATTATTACACTTTGAAATATTTCCAAATATTATCCATATGTTTAAGAACTCAGTTTCTTTGGGTTGCAGAATTCCATTGCTTATACGAGAATTTGACAAATTTTGATGTATTAAATTGGTAATATATCCCAATCATAACCAGAAGACAGGAAAAAAGAAATGTCTTTTGTAGAGATCCTTAGGGCTCAGAAAATTATAGTATTTAGAGTTGAATTTGGAAAGCTTCGGGATTATATATTACCTCTATGATCAGGTTTGTTCCTGTTGCATTGATGGATCTTGAAGCTGTTATGGAAATGGTGCTCAGGTGATAATATTTGAAGTGTGCTTCCCCCAACCAGGCTGCACCTTCCCTTTTAGTCTCCCAAACAGCCCTGCCTCCTCTCTCCACTCTTCTGCCTGACTGGACCCTCATGTGATGGATGTGAGCACAGCAGGCCTGGTACGCTTAGTGCTGAGAACCCAGTTTGGAGGTGGAGTGGGGGTGGGGATGTGGGAGAAGCAGCAGACTCAGCAAATGGAGAAGAGAAGAGATGTAAAAGACAAGAAAAGATTAAAACAGAAAAAGATAAAAGGGAAAACTGTAGATATTCCAAATAGATTTGAATTGATCCTTGAGTCTTATGACAAAATGCATGTTGGCTTATCTAAATTCTGTCACTGAAGTTTTCAAAGGAAGCAATAAAGATATACTATGCTCCCATCCATTGTCATGGTTAATATGCCCTCAGTAGAGAATAGGAAAGGGGGTAGAAATGGAGAAATACTGTGTATATTCTATACAGACAGCATGGGTATTTCTAGTTTGTATAAAGCCATGACTACTTTAAGGCTCAATATATGAAATTATTTGATTAATAATACCTTACATTTGAAAAACACATTGTTTGCAAAATATGTTTATTTTTATCACTTTATTTGAGCCTCGCACCAAACCTACTCAAAAGAGGCAAGTCAGGATTTGGAGGGTTCCTTCTATGTGTCCACTATACAGATGAATAAACTGAGGCTCAGAAAGGTTAAATTACTTACCCAAGATCACACGACAAGCAATTGGCAGAGCCAGGTCTAGAACCCAGGGAAAGGGTTTATTTCACTACAAAGACATGAAACAGGACATTAAACAAACAACATCTAAGAAAATAAGATCTGTAAACAATTAAGATAGGAAATACAGAGGGTCACACTCCAAATACCACACCCGGACGAATGACTGCAAGGGCACCTCTCTGATCTAAGCAGACAGGAGAAGGAATTACAATCTCGACTACAACCGCCTTGTTAGCTGAGTGTGCATTTTACACAAAACCTGCTCTGAATAGGTACACAGAAGTGGTATTCTGTCCCGAAACATCTCCCCTAATGGTCCATTGTGATGTTCCTTCCCTCCCTACATTTACTCCCTCAACAAATGTTTATTGAGAATCTACCATGTACCAGACATGGCTTAAAATACCTGTTTTGTCTATGAAAACTTGGAAGGGACACACTTTTTCTTAAAATTCTCCTTCCATAGCCTCACCCGGTAAATGCTAGCATGAACTGATATTATTTAATCAGAAAAACTCCATTTGGATGTAAGAGGAGGAAAAAAGGATAGGAAAACTCACTGCCAAAGAGACCGGAAGCATTGCGCAAGATATGGAGTAAGAGTACAACCACTGAGGAACATTCCTTAACTTTGGCAGTTGAAGACAAACTTGACTTACAGATTATTTAGTCTTACAGCTCTTCTCAAGGACATGCCAATGCAGTCAGAGAAAATAAATCACTTAGAGTTTGGCAAGAGTATCTTCATGGAAAGCTGTGGTTGTAATTTGCCCCACACTGGGCACAATAGATCTGTTTCAAAATCTAAGTCCTTTCAGTCTCTTTAAACCTAAGAAAGATCCAATTATTCATTTAACAGACAGTTGAGAGACTACTTACCATTCACCTCCCTTTACCTCCATAAAGAGTTCACTTTGTGGAATAATATTATGTGGATACTTCAGTGGGAAGAAAAGAAATCCAAATGAAAGTAATTTTTGAGCACAGGCCAATAGTATATACATTTTTTTGAAGTTTGTGTGACCGGTGATATAAATCAACTAAGGGTAGCAAGAGATTGTTTTAGGTTCTATTTGTAATAGTTGTGGAACAAAGTAACAAGCACAAGTACTTGGGCCCAAAGGAAGGTCACATGAAGGTCCAAGAGTGTGGTAACCATGCATCTAAACCAAGACTCTGCTGGCCTCAGTGGGTGGGGCTGGCATGCTTGTTGGTGGAGGAGGACATGGAAGGGAGGTTTTCAGATAGTACCGTCTATGGTAGATTGGAGAAATACAGTCTATAAATGGGCTCATTTTGTGCCTGCTTTTAGTAAAAACTGATGGTTGTCATGTCTATAAATCAATACCAAGAATCAATGATGATCAGCTCCACTTTAAAATTTCATGCCAGTAGATTTTTTAAAAATCTACTAGTGATTCCATCCATTTAGATATGCTACAACTTGTGGAAAGACTATAAACCTGGCTCTCTATTTATTTAGCAAACAGACTATCCATGGTTAAAACCTGTTACTTTATGTACCAAGCATTATGGTAGACACTAGAGATAGAAAACAAAAATTAAGTTTTCATCCTTTCCCTCAAGTTGCTCACAGTGTGGACACTAGTATATAAAAAAGTAAATGCTACGTGGTGCAGTAAGTCATAATAGAGATAGTACAAAACGTAGCTTGGACACAAAGAAGGTAGAAGAAAACTTAGTTAGGGAGGCCAAGAATGGTTTTAAAGATCTGACTCTTCCAGGGAAAATGGGAATATTCCAGGCTGAGAGGGAAGTGTAATGTGGGCAGAGAGTACAGTATGAGCAAAGGCCTGGAATATTGCTGTGGTGTCATAAGGCGAGATGGGCAGTGTCTGAGGACGGCACTGGAAAGGTAGACAAAACTAGATCATGTCATCTAGGCTGAGGAGTTATATTTTAACAAGAAAAATAATATGACCAAATTTGCATTAGGTAAAGATAACTCCAGTGTTATTTGAAAGGAGAATTGAAAAAGAACAATGTGGATACAAGAAGCCCATGTAAGAAGCTATTGCCTTTGTCTAAATGAGAGGTAATAAAATTCTGAGCCAGGTTATTTATATAAACAGGTAGGGTTGAAAAGCAGAGGAGGTATTCAAAATCTTTTAAAACAGGATTTAGTAACTGGATATGGAAGTTGAAAGAAAGGACTATATTTGGGATTACTCCAAGGTTTCTAAAGCCCTGAAGCTAGATGGACAGTGTCCTAGCAATAAGGGTAATAAGGAAGACCAAATGTGACACAAAACAGAAGACAGGAGTTCGGTTTTGTACATACACATAATGAGCTTGGGTGTCTCTGAAATACTTGGATATCTATGGATCAGGAGCTCAAGATAAATATCTCGTCTACAGATTTGGAAACCACACAGGTGGTAAAGCTCTGGACACAGATGAGATCGCCTAGGTGATTGAAAGAGAAGAGGAATGGATCCAGATCATGAACCAAGAGATCATTGATGTTTTGGGGAGAAGAGAGTAAAAGAAGCCAGCAAAGGAGACTGAGAAGGTCCTGTCTGAGAGGGAGGAGAGCTGTCCAGGGGCCCAGTAAGGAGAAAGTTTCAGAACCTGGCTGGACAGCAATACAAAATGCCAAAAGGATGTCAAATAAGATGTAGTCTAAAGGGTTACTAGATATGGTGCCCTTTTCCGAATATGTTCCAGTGGAATTACAGAAACAAAATCCTAATTAAAGTAGATGAAACAGTGATGGGGAATGATGGAGAGAAGGTGAATGTGGAGAGAGTATTTGCAGAAAATTTGTTCTACAAGGAGGTGAGGCAGAATACCATAGATAAGGGAACATAGAATCAGGACAGGATCCTTTAAGATAAAGGAGACAAGAGCATATTCACAGGCTATGAGGAAAGGAGTTGATACAGTACAAGAGGACGAACTCTCAAGAGAGAACAGGGCATGAGGGAGTGAGGTTCTGGAGAAAACACAGGGGAAGGAATAAGAGAACGAGCAGAAGACTCAACTATGACCAGAAGGAAGTCACCTCTAACAGAAAAAGGTGACATGGGAGGCACTTGGCAATCCTGAAAAACTGACAGTTCTAAGTCGGACCACACATTGCAAAACTTGGAGAGAAATATTTTCTTGTATTTGTATTGATGTTTGTTTTCACATTAATTTTGTTTAATCCCTACAAAAATCCTTAAGGGAAATAGGTTTTTTTGTTTGTTTCTTTCTTTTTGGTTTTTTTGGCTTATTTGTTTGTTTTTATTTTTTGGTTTTTGTTCCCATTCTACAGAAGGAAATTGAAGCCCAAGATGAGGTGATTCATTCAAGATCTCAGAATCAGTAAGTGGCATCAGCTAAGGATTCATAGTACAGTGCTCTTCCCAACACTTCAGTGAATGTTATGAAGATTTAATTACAGAAGTATAGATGCAACCTGACTGTACTCCAGAAATTCAAAAGGGGGAATGCCTGTGCACAATCACTTCTTTGGTTTGCAACAGACACTGTTTGGTTGCCTTAATGCCTCTATTACAACTAATAGGGAAGCAAATAGTTCAATGTCGTACCTTCTCTTGAGATGACCTGGTTATGTGTATTCTTTGAACTATTAATAAAAGACTTTAATCTTGTCTTACTGTATCAATATGAATAAGGGGAACATTTACTAAATATATATGCTCTATTATTGCCTGAAAGAACCCCAACCTCCTTTCTTATGGGGCCTGGCAAGACTCTGAAGTCTGTGGATTAATTCAGCCTCAGGCATAACACTGACAATTTCACTATGATTGAGGCAAAGGAGACCCTAAGCCACTCTCCCTCTTGGTGTATAGGAGCACTGCCCTTTAGCATGAAACATCAAAGAAGGTTTCTATAGTTTTGCCAGCTCAGCAAGAAAGAAAATTAACTCTGCATTTTCTTATTCTAGTTGCCTCAGCATGGGTTGGTAGGGGGAGGGGGGTGGAGAACAGAGTTACACAGACTGTCAGCATGAGAGATCAGGGCTTATTATGTATGCACCCTGCCATGATTTAGAAAGAATCATAGAGTCACCAGAAATGAACACGTTTCTAGATTCACTATGAATTTTCTAAGGTTCTCTGCAAGTCCAGATAATTTGGCAAAAAACAAAAAATGCCCTTTAAACCATTTCTTCTGTTTCAATTCGGAAATGTGTGGTGAAAATCCCTACTTTTTTTTTTGAAAGAATGAGCAAGCTTCAATTACATTAAGTAGAATGTCTCCATTTAATTAATTCACTAAGTCCCTGGATGACACTGGGTGTGGCTCAGAGAGATTTAGGAGGAATCCAATATATCACCAGGAATAAGTGCCTGCACCAAGTAGCAAGGCAGCAGCATCCTTCCAACACCTTCCCAAGGCTGCAAGGAAAAGGCACAGCGAGGCTGGAATTCTAAGCTTCAGATCAACACTCTCAAAGATAAGAATTATTTGTTGTATGAGGAAAAAAGCAGATGTTGGTAGGGGCCGGGGGCTGAGAGATAGAGGGGCTACTTGTTTGCATGGTGTTCTTTACACCTCAATTACAAACTAAAATCATTATTTTTAAACAAAGGAAACACCTCATAGTTTTCTTGCTTTGTGGACACAGAACACACCTTGCAAGTTTTTAATCATCTGCAATACGCATGGCAATTAAGCTATTTAAAGTAAGCCCCAAGATATTTGAAAATCATAAGCCAATAAAATCTCAGGGATTCTTTAATTTTATTCCTCCTTTGCCTACTCATTTACCATATTCTCATCTCCACCCCATTCTCATTCTCTTCTTCCCTCTACAATAATCCATAATGGTAACTAATGGCTAATATAGATCATTTATGCTTTCTTCTCACCCATTGGCAATACATTACAACTTAGAAATCCAAGATTGCTTCTTTATGCTGCTCAAGTGGAAGAGGAAGGAAGTGCAAGCCCTCCAGCCCCCTCCCATGTTTCTGCTGGATTTCATGGGTGTGGCAGAGTTTAGACCTTTGCAGGTTTTTGCCCTTGTTTTATTCCCTGTTAAGTACTAGGAGGATGAATAGATGTCAAAAGGATGGACACCACTGGATATTGCCATGAATGATACAGGATCATTTCACCCACAAGAAGGAAACCTGTATGAGACTTAAGTACTCATGCTGTATAAATGCCAGTCAGTGAGTATAGTGTGAGCCCACGCCCTGAATACACCATTTCCTTCGGTCTGATTGAATGGTATCCTAAATACTAACTAGTATGTGAATGTTACACAACAGTGGTATATAAGTGACATGACCATTTCACACATTTATAAAATGCATGGGCAAAATAGGACAATTTCTATACCCTTCATTTTCTCTTTTGAATATGAATGAAGCTAAAACACAGGAAGGCATGTGGAAACCATACAGAGTACATGCATGACTGTTGCATATGAAGTATGTGGATGCTGTACATATTTACATGTGAATTTCTTCCTAAACACACAATTTCAGCTTCATTAAATTGCACATCAGAGTGAGCACTTGGGGCTGTCAGTGAGACAGAACCCGAGTGAAGGCAGCTGTCCTCATTTTGGGAAGGGAATTCCTTTAGCCCCAACTCCCTTTCTAAAAATCATGCGTGGTTTCCTTTATCAGAGGAGATGCGTATGTACTTGCATGTGTATAAAGAGGTGGGAATAAGTTGTAAGCCAGCATATTTTTCTTTCTGAAATTAAAGATTTTAAAAAATAAATAGCTTTGGCTTTCTTAGGGCTCCGCCTTCCTAAATTTTATTTCCCTAGCTCACCAGTGAAGTAACCTCAGGACTTTTCTTTGATCGTATACTTAACCCAGACACTTGTATTTATTACATTTATATATTAAAATAAAGGAACACAAGAGAGGAAATGTCCTGGTTTGAAAAATGAGCCAATGGAAGCATCAATGTCCAGAACCATAGAGCACTTTAGGGAAATGCTGCAAATACCTGCCCCCCACCCCCAATATCTGACTTTTCCCCAAATATCCCCACACAATCCAGGATGTCTGCTACTTTATTTTTATTTATTTATTTACTTATTTAGGCCTCTACACCCCCTGCTCTGACATTCTGCTGGTCTCTCTTCCCCTTCCTGTTCCTTCTCCTTCATCCTCACTCCCCACCCCTCCTTCCAGGGCGCTGGCTAAATGTGCAAGGCTGGCAGGCTTCTGCTTCTCCACTCTCTTCCACCCCCTTCGGATTCAGGGAGTGTATTACAAATTGCCTAATTTCCAATACCTGCACAGGAAATAATACCCAAATCCGATCTCTTGCACCCCACCCCTAAGGCAATCAATCTGCAAAGGGCTTCTTTGACCAAACCTGCCACCACTAACCCCCACCCCCACCCCCGCCACAGGCACACACACGCGCGCGCACACACACACGCACACATTCACCCATGTCCCACACCCATTTTTTTTCTCCTCAACCTTCGCCAAAATCACTCAAACGTGTTCCAAGAAATGTTTGAAAGCTTCTTTTGGAGACTGTCGCGGCACGATGGGTTGCTGCGGAATACCGCACTCGTCATTCCTCCCCACTCTTACCCCAATCAAGTTTCTAAAATGTCTTTCAAGAAATAAGCGAGCAATTTGAAATGGAAGAAAAACCTGGGCAGTGGGGGAGGAAAGGAGGGGACTCGGTTCTTGCTAATCTTAGATGTGCCCCTCTTCCTGATAAAAATGAGTCACCATGCTTATCATCCAGGATGTTAGCAGGTCTCTGGTCACCGATAACCCCAGGAGAGAAGCAAGGGAAAGGGGGAAGAGAAAAGACCTGGCTTCCAACAGGTAACACCCGGCTTGGCTTTCCCATCCCGTCTGAGCTCGAGGCTCCTAGGGGCGTGGTCCACCCTCTCCTCAGACCAGCTGGTGCACAATCGGCTACTGATCTTAGGAAGGGGATTTTCCCCTTCTACATGGCCAATTTCTCCCCCAACCCCAGTCGGAGTTCTTTTAAAAAAAAAATCTCCCAAATAACAGTTCCATTCATTCATTGAAAAATAAATAAATAAATAAGCCTTCACGTTTTTCCATAAATACCTGCGCCCCTTTGAAGCACATGCATGTACGAAATAAGGCATCTTCCGCAGCACATGTGAGAAAATTATACGGCAGACAGGCAATACTCAGCTTTGAATATTATTTTCTCAACCTGCTTTTGCAAATAATATAAAGGTTCGCCTCCCCATCTTGTAGGTAGAGCCCACGTCTTCTTCCCCACACCCCTTTCCACATCCACACCCTCAAGACCAGTGACCTAAAACGCTGAGCACTCACTATTAGGAAAAAAAAATCTTATTTCTAGCCAAACAGACGTATTTTTTCTTCCCTTGCCCTAATTACTAGCAGCATTCCAAAACCGGAGCATGAAAGACAGAAAGGAATAAAAGCTGGGATGCAACCATCAGTTACCATATGCTAAGGAAACGCGAGCACCATGGCCAGAGCAGAAGCAGTAAAAAAAAAAATTTTGCCTTTACAGGGAAATATTGTACTCTGGTAATTTCACAACAGCAAAAAGTAAAAATCTTTAGCTCTACCTGTTTGGTTCTTCTCATACAGCACAGCATGGTTGTAACGTCCCTTGCCTTCTTCCTGCCTTCTCTCCTTTCCTCCTCTCTCTTTCTTATTCCCCCCCTCTCCACCTCTTTTCTGCTCGCTTGCTCACTCGCTCTCTCGCGCTAGCGCGCTCTCTCTCCCTCCCTCCCTCTCTCTCCCGCACACACACCAGGGCAGTTAGCAGCAACTGTAAGGTCCACAGCTATTGCTCATCGCACATGCTCTCTCTCTCCTGCGCGCTCGCTCGCTCTCTCCCTCTCTCTCCCTCTCTCCCTCTCTCTGTTTCTCTCTCTCCTCTTTTTTCTCTCCCCCCACCCAATCTCTATCTACATGTCTTTTTCTTCCCTCTTTCCTCCGTCTCTTTCTCAGAATTGTTCACTAGCTTTCAATGACTAATCACTTCCCCCAGCCCCTACCCCCACTCTAGACAGTCACCCCCTCCCAGTGCCCTGCCAGCCTCATGAATATTTAAACATCTCCAATCTGGACCCAATTACCCACCGACTTTTCCACTGCCTTGAGAGGGTGATGGGGTGGGGGCAGAGGATATTCCAGCCAATCCAGGAGATATGATGGAGCATGTTTTAGGGAAGAAGGGCTTGAGGAATGGTTGTATTTCTTTACTAACTCTTCTCCTCTTTTCCCAATATCATGAAAGCAAAGAACAGCTATTCCTAAAGAGGAAATGTAGTCAGACCTATACAATATAAGTTATATCTGCCATTCAGATTTTATGCACGGTTAGTAATTATGGGGATTAAGTTCTCTCAAAAAATAAAATAATATGTAAATATCCTACACTATATATATACTGTTCTTAGTACACATAACCTAAAATAAGTGCACACACATAAACTTAAATATACAAAAATATATATCATATATGCTCCAATATTATCCTGAAAAATCCACCTGAGTATATAGCATTTTAAATATTCTAAGGACTTGAGTTCAGAATAATAATATTTAGGAATTAGCATTCATACCTACAATCACATAGTAATTTTTTTCTTAATGCACATAAAATACACCTATTTGAAAAGTGTGGTTTCTTCTTCTTTACTGAAAAAGCTAAGTACATTTGAACAACAGGTCTGTGTAATACTGATGATGACCAGAATGATATTTTAAGATTTGAACAAGATGGATAAAAGTAAACTCATCTGTGACAAGAAAAGATACATTATGAAACCTACTTCTTCCATTACTTCTATGGTCTTTCATAGTTTGCAGAGAGGAACATGTAACTTTTAAAATGTCTATAACATAATTTTTGTTATTTATTGCTGTATGAGCTTAAATATGTCACTGAAGCTTTTTGCACCTAATTTTCCCATCTTTAAAATGAAGATAATAATGCCAATTTTGCCAACATGTGGTGAGGACCACGTAATATAATACATGCAAAGCACAACAGAGCCTCTTTCATTGTGTGGTAGCTTTACTCCAGAGGCTGCACATTTCTGAAATTTTGGTGACATTTTCAAGCCAATATCTCAAAGAACTTTTCAAACTATTTCTTGTTGTTCATTAGTGATGACAAGCACCCCTAATTAAACAGCTTATATTCTTCCTAGTTCCTCCTAAACATAAACCTAGCTAATAGGTGGCAACCAAACAGCTTATTATCATGAATATTTCAGGATCACTGAGCTCAATAGGTGCTTAACACATTTCATGAGGGAGGGGCACATAACTCAGCCCATAACACCTGCATTGTCTGTCAGTACTTGCTGACTTCACTTACTTATTCAACATTTTCTATGTTGCAAAAATAATCCTGCCCTCAAGGAGATACACACATATGCGAAAGGGAAAACAAATGCTATTTGAACAGAATATAATTCAATGTCAAATGTGTATTTTAAGAATTCAAAATAGGAAATAAATCACTGTCGAGTAGGGTAGTTCTTTTATTTCATAATTAGGGTTTGAACAAATAGAGAAGACACAACTGAGTTGTAGACAAGGGCAAGAGATCAAGTAAGAAATGACAAAATATACAAAACAATTACTGCATGATCAAGGGACTGTCAGTATACACAGGAGGGGAAGTTGTAAAGGGTAGTAGTAAGAGATAAGCTTGGAAAGGTAGATTAAAACGAGATTAAGAGGGGCCTCAAAGACCAGGCTAAGGGGATATCTTAGTTTCCTAAGCTTGCTGTAACAAATTTCCACTAATTTGGTGGCTTAAAACAACAGAATATTATTTTCTCACATTTTTGGAAACCAGAAGTCCAAAATCAAAGTGTTGGCAGGGTTAGTTCCCTCTGGAAGCCCTGAGGGAGAATCCATTCCATACGTTTCTCCTAGCTTCCAGGGTCAGTCCTTGGCATTGTTTGTTTTGAAGATGTATCACTCCAATCTCTGCCTTTATCTTCACATGACCTTCCCTCCTCTGTGTCTCTGTGTCTTCCCCTCTTCTTACAAGGACACCCATCATTGAATTTAGGGCCCACACCAAATCTAGGATGTTCTTATCTTGAGATTTTTTTAACTTAATTACAAATACATATGCAAAGACCCTTTTCCCAAATAAGTTCACATTCACAGTACCAGGAATTAGGACTGGGATGTAGCTTTTGGGGGGACTACAGGGATTAGATCTAAAGTTTGTGAATGGGGACAATTTAGAGAATACCTGTGGTAATGTTGTATAGAACGGAATGGCGAGAAAGACACACTGGGCCCCAGTAACAAGAACGTAGAGTTCTTCTAATGTCTAGATCTGGGAAGAAAGGTAGAAGAAACAGTAAACTGTCACTTGTTAAGTGCCTAGCATGTTCCAGGTATCACATATTTTGTCTCATTTATTCACAGGAAAATATCTAGGGGAAAGAGAAAAATGGAAGAACTGAAAGTCATATGGAGATTGAACCTAAGCAGTCTGGAGAGAGAATTAAAAAATCAGATGTCAGGAGGTCCAGAAATGGGCCTAGTTTTGTGAGGAAGGTGATGAGTCAGGTTTGAAAGTTTTCATTTTATAGAAGCACTGACATGTGCCAGTGCAATACAAGATCAGATTGTAAGAAAAAAGACTCAGAATTATCTTCCTATGGGTGATTGTTGGAGCCATTGAAGGGAATTCATTTCTGAGCTATGGTGTGCTATAGAAATCAGAGGACCAAAGAATAAACTTGGAGCAATATCCAGAATTCATTAAAGACAGGATCAAGAAAAGGAGCAATCAAGGGGGTAGAGGCAGCAATATCCTCAAAAAAGCCTGAGAAAGTTTCCTTGCTTTATTTTCTTCAAATTCATTTATTAACTCAATTGACTTGCCATTATTCAAAAACTTGCAGAATTAAATTCACCTAGGTGTGATTTTATAAGTATCCATAGCTAGAACTATTCATGCAATGACACAACTTCATTCCAGAGGAACGGAACATTATATACTTTGTTATCTCAAGATATTATTTTAAAACATCCTGAGTGGAAATATCGAAATTCAAAAACCATAACAATGGCTCTTCAGAAAATGACATACCAAGACCTGAGATTTAAAGTAGGACACCACAGAGGCACACTGACATTAAACTAACATTCTTTCTCCCCAAAAGGAACAAAACAAAACAAACTCCAAACCAAAATCTCTACTTCCCCATGGTAGAATTAATAAAGCATTTGTCCTCATGATAGTGAGGGATTATCCACACATGGATGCCTTGTGTGCATCTACAAGGTAATGAAGAAATAGCAGGAGAAACCACAAAATTAGACACTTGCTCTATACAAAACAAGCTACAACAATAATTATACCTAAGAGTGTACTGGGAAATCTTTAATCCTCCTGTGGACTTATAAACACCCTTTAACAGCATTCAGGGCTCAAATGGTCTCGATTTGGGGCACATTTATTGAGATTTGTTAGCACCAAACCACTCCTAATCATGGATTCCTCATGTTTGCCCTATCCCACTGCTTGGCAATGAGCAATACAATGTTAAAATTTTCCTCAAGTAGGAACCTCAGAATTAGGTATTTGACTACTTGCTAGAAATACACAGAGATGGCACATAGACACCCCAATCTCAAGCTAAAACTCAGCTTGACATCGTGACTGCCACCTTGTTCCTTTTCCTGTAGTCCCAGTATTAGTGAAGTGCCCATCACTCATCATTCCTCCAAGCCAGCATCACCTCTTCCTTCTCCATCACAACCACCACTGCACAGCCAACTAGTTGTCATCATCTCCTAAATGTTCTGCCCATCTTTATCTCTGAGATATTTTTTTCTCAAATCTTTCTTTGCTCTTTCTTACTCAATTCCTTTAACGCAGACCGTCAGCATGTCTTGCCAAGATTATTGCAATAACATTCTAATTGGTTTTGCTATTTTTGTATTTACCACCATTTAGTTCTACCTTCCACATTGCACCCAGATGGATCTATATAGAATGAAAATCAAATAATATCCCTCCCCTTCTTAAAATCCCTCTTGAATCCCCATGCCATAATTGGTTTCAAACTTTCAGTGCACATAAGAATTGTTTGAGAAACTTGTTAAAAAATACATTCTCTGGACCTTTTTGACAGATCACTGGACTCTGTAGACATGGGGCAGCGCTTAAAATGGGCAATGTGTATAGT
Source organism: Cheirogaleus medius (assembly GCA_008086735.1). NCBI lineage: Eukaryota > Metazoa > Chordata > Mammalia > Primates > Cheirogaleidae > Cheirogaleus > Cheirogaleus medius. The sequence continues at coordinate 57,380,284 of VBSM01000272.1, forward strand.
CATCCTCAGAGAAGTTTGGCACAAGTGATCCTTGGATCATGCTTTGAGAAAGAATGGCCTGAGAAACAAAGGCCATGCTTGAACTCATGGGACCCCTTTTACTATGCCAGCTGTGTCTTCCACCTCATCCCTTTTTATTGTCTACAATGTAATGAAGAAATAGTCCAGTGAACATAGCATCTTCTTTCAATTATTAAGATCATTCTGTTCCATATACTTACAAAAATTTACCAACTTGACATGAGTCTTAGAAACTGAGTAACCAGATAAATAGGAAATTTCTCCCTTCCTTGAACCTACACAACAGACTCACTCTGCCTCCTCTGATCCCAGAGCACCCAGAGCATAGTAGTTTATTGGCACCTACCACACTAATATTGTTTACTGTCCTCACTCAAATGCAAATTCCTTATTTGCAGGGGCCCTCTCTTATTCATCTTTGTATCCCTAGCACCTGGCCTGGATGGCTGGTACATAACAGGTACTTAGTAAATATTTTCTGACTGGCCCTGGATTGCTGTCCTGGGATGTTGCTGCCAGACAGAGCCTGCCAAAAGCTTCCAGGCAGACATGGCTACAGCTGGTTCCAGGGAGAGGCTTGCCTCTATGAGATGATGTCACCATATTAATTAGGCTGATAGCATTTCAGTATGGCCTCACCGCCAGGATTCACCCTGCTTCCTGTAGGCAGACAAGATTTCTGACCAGGACCTGGATGATTTTTAGGACCTCTATATCTCCACCCATCTTTCCTGACTTGTCTCACATCCTCCCAGAGTTCCTCCTTCCAGCACACACTGGAGGCCATCTGAATCTCTGAGCAGCCAGTATCCCAGAACAAGGAAATCTTAGGTGGGGAACCATGTGCCAATGGCACTAGGAGGAAGACAAGATGAAAGGCTTGTAGCCCATGAGCTAAGACTCAACTTGCCACTCAGCTTCAGAGGAAGTTTATGATTGCCTGAGTGAATAAATTTAACTCAGTGGCTCACTAAGTGCATTAAGCAGCTAAGGTGAAGAATTCCATTAGATTACACCACCTCTACCACTGACATACCATCAGAGGCTGCAATCAGAGCACTTAATTTGACTTGGTTGTTGGAGTAACCACAGAACTTTTTACGTATCTTTTTTCTATTCCCTTCTCAGTATTCCAATAGTTTGTTTACTAGCCTATGCCCTGCCTGGAATGCACATTTATGGATGGCAAGAACCATGTCTTAGTTTTTAAATTTGTTTTTGGTGTTTCCAGCAGGGATGTATAAAGGTTTTATGGGGCTTAAGGATTATATGATTTTGGGGGGCCTTATTTAAGAAAAAGAATACAAGTTAAGTATGAAATGAATACTTATGTAGAATGAAGAAAGAAATCACAGGTTATGCATTTTTAAAAATTGATGTCTACCACAAACATCACAACATTCAGAAAAATAATTATAATATTTTCTAATAACTGTCTGGCACTCTTTCATAATACTTTTTAAAAATAGTTTTTTGGCTGCACACTCTTTAATCACCTCTTTGTATGGCAATGATATTGTAAAATAATTTTAAAGGGAAATGGAAAAATAATCTAGTTTTTTTTTCTAACACAGTTGATTGGATTTGTTTTTATTATTGAGAGTTGAGAGGCTTAAAACATGAGATTTCACATATATATGTATTTGCTGTGTAGGGTACTAGCAGTAATACAAAAACAAAGGAATTCTGAGAAATCCTATTTCAAACAATTGCTATAGAAAGAGAAGAAAAATATGTGTGCCATATTTATAATTGTATATGTAGCATTATCAAATTTATTCCTGACTGAAAAAAAATTTGGTTTTGATTGGGCTTTGATAAGAACTGATTCTCCCACTTAAAATTTTACACAGGCAATGATTGAAAGAATTTCCCACAGACTAGCTACAGGCTTTGTACATTTTAAACCTTGTTTCTCATCTTTACCATGTGATTCAGGTGCCAGGTGGTATAGGATATGCTTATATTGTAATTCAACCTCTGGCCCTGCACTTCTTTCTAGTCATGATGCCCAGTGACTTGGCACACTGCATTTCTTAAAGCCATTCCTGTATCACAATGGCTAGCAATAACTTATCTCTACATACAAGTCCCTAGGAGCAACATAAATATATCCAATTAAAACCAATCTACATATAATACAAATACAAACCCTTCATCTTAGCTGGTTCCCTGAATAGCCCAGAGCCATTCAACACAACCTGACATGAGAGAAAATGTTACAGAGCAGTAAGAGACAAAAGTCCTAATGGGTTGCAGTTAAAATATTTTACTATTTCAGATTTTATACAAATGCACAACCATGTGTCACATGGTCCATCCAAGTGAGGAACTCTGAAGCTTAGGCTGCCTTAGTTTCTTGGTTAATGTGTTTCTGGTTTCTGGGATCCAGTACAGAGCCATTGAATCTTCAATAAACAATTATTAAAGAACAGGAGGGAGGGAGAAAGGGAGAGACAGTAAAGAGAAGTAGGGAATAAGAGAAAAAAGGGAGGGAAGAAGGTTGTTTGAACTAAAGTTCAAACATTGATTTTCAGGATACCCAATTGTTTCAATCTGCAATTGTTATTTTGTTCTAAACAGACATGGCTATATTTCTCACCACTTCCACTCATATCTTGAATTTGTTCCCCTCTAAACTTCCTTCTGGAATGCACATGGCTTGGAGAAATGACAAAATGCAGCCTTTCTGGTGGGCTGTGAACATGAAGCTCCCCATTTGTGTTCCATTAAATGCTAACTGCCACCACGTGGGCAATCAGGGAGGTGTCCTTCTTCAAAGACTGTATACCTAAACCCATCAAATTTTATCTTCTCTCAGGTCTTATGATACCTCTTTTATTATAATGTCTTATGATACTGCCTTCTAAAATGCACTATCTTCTACAGACTGGAGCAGTCTTGGGAGGTTTCATATACTATATAATTTACAGTCATATAATAAAAGAAATTTCAGATATATATTAATAGCTTCATATTACTTAATTTGCGTATCTCGGCATGAAGCACTTATAGATTTCACTGATTTCGACTCTCATTCCAAGGGGAAAGTTCATCCTATAATTTAATCCTTTAGGTTATTTTCCCCCTTATGCCCTTCCCCTCCCCCCCACTATGATTCTGTCAAGTCTGAAACTGAGCTTCTTTTACTTAACAGCCTTAGTCCTTTTATGTCTAAAATCCATGCATACCCTTCTCCTTTAAATTAAAATTCTTCATAGTGAAGTCCTCTGAAACACACCTAGATTGATTAATATGTTGTCCACAGAATTTTCATGAACAAACTTCTCCATTCTCTGTCCTGCAGGCTCTGGGATAAATATTTCCAGTAATCCTCATTTGATCATCTCCTTTCCTTCCTTCTCTTCCTCAGCCTACTCAACGTGAAGATGGCAAGGATGAAGACGTTTATGATGATCCACTTCCACTTAATGAATAGTAAATATATTTTCTCTTCTTTATGATTTTCTTAAGAACATTTTCTTTCGTCTAGCTTACTTTATTGTAAGAATACAGTATATAACACATATAACATACAAATATGTGCTACTCAACTGTCCATGTTATCAGTGAGGCTTCTGGTCAACACTAGTAAGCTGTGACTGAGCGAGGGTCAGCAGCCCAACCCCCAAGTTATGCAAGAATCAACTGTACGTCAATCCACACCATAGTCTCCCAATCCACACTATATGTTGAGTGCTAGAAGGTGATATTATATTTACATTAGTTCATATTTTTAATTCATTTCTTTAGACTATACAGCATTGGAAGTTTACAATTTTTTAATTGGAGCTCAAAATGTCATCTTGTCTATCTTCCTGCCACTAATTAGTCACTCTAAAGTTTTAGTTTTTTTTTTTTTTAAATCAAGAGAGTCTTTCATTAAAGTTTCATCATTCCCGTTACTAATAACTGATATATTCGGAGTCTCTTTCCCTCAAGTTAGCAAATTGTCATCTTCTGGACCTCTGTCAGCATGGCTATGTTTAATGGTCTGAATGACAATGAGGATGTGGGCCCCCTCTTAATAAGCCTTGAAATAATTAGCTTCACAGAAATTAGTCCCTGCATGCCTTCAGTTGTTTGTATTGCGTGCTACAGCACTTCAAAGATTCCAGGTTAGACAACACCTATAAGATCATAGGCACAGCTCCTCATTTGATGTTACCAAATGTTAAAACATCCTGTGCTTGAAGGAAGGTTCCTTCCAAAGCTTTTCATTTTAAACTTTGACAACTGTTGGGATAGTCTTTCCTATAGAAACTGATATTTGTCTCCCTGTAAGGTTCACCTGTTAGTTCTATGAACTTGGGGCCACCAGGAATAATCTCTCTTTCACATATCACTTCAGCAAATGGTTTAATTAAACTCATGCATCCTCCCTGAGTCTTCTGCATTCTATGTACTTCCTGAGCTATCTTTCATATAACAAGACTTTGAGTCTCTTCATTCTGGTTACTCTCCTACCTGCTTTCAACACACAATAATTTATATCTCTGAAAACATAGTATGCATAACTAATAATTATATCTGAGATGAGAATGGATTATATGGGAACAGGGAATAAATCACTGCCACAATTTTAGATTTTAAATATCAATTAATACATCACAGAACTGCAAGAACTCTGGTGTGTGTGTGTGTGTGTGTGACCACCATACCAATAAATTGTGAAATTATTCAGTGGTGTGCTGGCAAATGTTTAACAACTGGTTCTCAGGGGGAGGAAAAAGACATGATTTATAGCATTTTCCAATTTCCATGATGTAAATACTCCCACTATGGCATATTTCAAGCCACAAATATGGCATCACCAAATGCAGAGCTAGAAAGAGATGCACAACATAACAGGATTATATAATACGTCCACCAAATAGATACAATACACAATAATATCAAGAACACAGATAATAGTAAATTATAATAACATAATTAGGAAATGATGCATTTCAGATATTTATTATCTTTGTCTTTAGTATAGTGATTTCATTTTGAGTTTACATAATTTAATTTTTAATAATGGCTATGTTTAACAACTGGCTTGTAAAATTCCTGAAAACTTAACAATTGGTTCAAAAAAGCCCATACAACTATGTCTGCAATAACACAAATTTACTCCAACTAGAATTTTGAAACATTTGTTTATAGTATCCTGAAGTTGTCCAGTTCTATTATTAACTTTTATTTATTCACCTGGTAATCTATTGTATATGTATTATTGTTTATTTTTATCTTGTTAGATACAACCAACATTTCATCCTGTCAATAACTCTGTAGTTCCTAATTCTGTCATCTCAGATCCCCATCATCTTTATCCCTTCTGGCTTTCACACATTTGATGAACAAGCCTTATATTTCTCTACACAAGGCATTGAATTAAAAAAACATGCCTGACAGGACAGAGCCAAGGACAGAATCCTTGGCTATGCAAATAGAATTCTCCCTCTAACAAGCATCAAATCATTAATCAGCATTGATTCAACAAGGTATTTGTCTACTGAATTGACTTTGCATCTAGTCCCAATTTCTCCACCTTGTTGGTAAGACTCTGGATAGGTTATTTACAAAGCGCATGACTGAGAAACTCTCACTCCCTTCCTTCTCATGTCAAGGAAAAAGGTTACATTGCCCCTAGGCAAAGCTGATCGCTTTCTCAGAATTCATCAATTATGCCTCCTTTCTTGTTCTCTCTTTTCAACTTGCCTCTTCTTTTCTACCTCAATCCCCTAGCACGTAAACATAACATATACGCAGTGTCTAAAAGTCTTTGTGTTTCCACTCTGCTTTTTATACTATTTGCAATATTGCATATTTCAATTTTTTTCACTTTCTTTGGGCTGACTATTCCATCTGCCCTCCTGTATTCTCAGCAGATGACTAATACCATGACCCTGCTCCCAGTTACAAGGTGGATGCATTCAGGCAGGGACTCCACCCATTTGCTGCTTTGTCACCTTCAGACATATCAGCACCTGAACCTGGCCAAGTGGAGGTGGAAGTTTCTCCTCCATATTTGGAATACCACCTTCTCGTAATAATTCCTCAGAGACCTTGGTTCTCCTACTCTATCTCATATATCATCGTCTTGTTTCTCAACTGAATCTTTAGCCTCATCCTTTAAAGGATTATAGCCTCTGCCTTCTCTTTATAAATAAAACATTTTCCTTTGATCCTAGTTCTCTATCTCACTGTACCCCTCTGCCCACCATTTGCACTTCTTCACTTTTTATTCAGCTCTCAGTTCTCAGCAATTTGCCTTCTGTGTTCACCACTCCATGGGGTTGGATTAGGTCATCAGGAACTTCATAGTTGCCAACACACACACACACACACACACACACACACACACACACACACACTTTTCATGTCTTACCTTATAAGGCTTCTCTGAGGCTTTAAGACTAACCACTCCTGTTCTGTTTTGTTTTTCCTTTGATTAATTTCTTTTTATCTTTGTTTCAATAACACCTTACTCTCCTAATTTTCTTTCTTCGTCTCTGTTCGCCTTCCCTTTTTTCTTGTCAGGTTTCTCTTTCTCAGTCTCCACTTGCTTGGGCATTCTCAGCAATGCCCACAGCTTCCACCACAACATCTTTGTGTGTGACTCTAAATTCTCTATTTTCAGCCCAGACCTTGCTAGAATTCTACTTCAAATGCAGATCTCCATATGCATGATTCATTCTCCCAAAACGAACATCTTATCTTCTCCCTGCATCCTCTCACCAAAATACGCACCTCTCCCTGCAATCCCTATTCTGGTTTATGGGGCCACCACTCACCCACTTGCCCAGGCCAGAAATATCCTGGAAACCTCCCTCTTCCTCTTCACCCACATTCAATAAGTCACGAAACTCTCTAGATGTGAATACATAAAATTCTTGTCAGCCTTTTGTTTTTCTTTTTTGTTTGTTTTTTGTTTTTGAGATAGGGTCTTGCTCTATCTCCCGGTTTAGAATGCAGTGGCGTCATCACAGCTCACTGCAACCTCAAACTCCTAGGTTTGAGTGATGCTTCTGCCTCAGCTTCCCAAGTAGCTGGGAATACAGGCGCCCATCCAACTAATTTTTTCTATTTTTTGTAGAGACTGGGATCTTGCTCTTGCTCAGGCTGGTCTCCAACTCCTCCTGGCCTCAAGTGATCCACCTTGGCCTCCCAAAGTGCTAGGCATGAGCCACACTGCTCCTGGCATTCTTGTCAGATTTTTAAAATGATAGTATGCCGATTACTTCATCTGTCTATAGTCTCTTACTTTTTAATCTTTCCTCTACTTACAACCAGAATCGTCTTTCTAAAACCAAACTTCCAGATCCTTCTCTACTTAATACCCCACATTGACTCCCAGTTCACTGCAGGAAAACATCCAAATGCCTCATCATCACATAACCTACCTGTATCTACCTTGCCAGCGACATCCCTAAACATCTAATTTGCTGCATTTTCCACAGGCATCTGTGCCTTAATTATCTCTATGCATTTATACACACTGACCTCAATTCACAGTATAATTTCCCCCATTGTCTAGTGATCAAATTCTCATTTTTTCAAGAAACAACTAAAATAGACCCTCTTCTGTGAAACATGACCACACTCCTCATGCCACCATTTCTTATCTCTTACTGTTCTTTCTTGTATAGGCCCCTGTCAAGCACTTATCATATGCTATTGACAGTATTTATGTGCCTGCCTATTCTGTTACTAGATGGAAACTAAGAAACTAACATATTTCTTAAAAGGAGGAATTGAATTTTATTTACCTTTGCATCTCCAATTCTTAGCACATGGCCCGTCACATCCTGGGTGATTCAGTAAATCTTCACTGAATGAATGCCTTTCCCTTATTTAATATTTTATACCTCAATCAAAGAAAGAGATGTGGAAACAAGCATGATTTGTTCTTGGTAAATAAATGCTGGCTCTTTGGGATTAGTACTTTTTTATCTAGTCTCAAAACAGAATTTCAATATTCAGCTCTAGATTTGTGAACCAATGGTAAGCTCATTAATTTGTTGGATACACTTTTTTCTCCTCATTTTAATTCTTGAAAATAGAAATAAAATTTGCCCAAATCCAACCCTCCTGACCCAGAAATGCTACACTAGACACACTTCCATTTAAATAAGACATCACTGTTGGGTAACATTTTTTTGGAGTGTATGTATGTGTACAAAATCAGGCACAGAAGGGATAAATCAGGAAGATTTTAGAGGTATAAGTAACTAAACACAATTAACAATGACTTAAAAAATAAGAGATGAATTCTATTCTATAATAAGAAGTGTGGTGGTAGGTAATGGTTTGCATTTGATCATCTCATGGATGGTATCATTAGGGACCCAGGCTTTCTCCTCTTGTCTATTTTGCCATCTTTAACTGCTTCTTTTTTGTTCCTCCCTTCCCCAGAGCCCTCTCCCCCATCTTAGTTGGGTGCTGCCTCTGGTGCTAAAATGGCTGCTGCAGCTGCAGGTATTACAGATGCTTTACAGACAGGTAAGAGGGGAAGAGACAGTACTGATACTTTGCCCTTTTATAAGGAAATACCAGTTTTCCCAGAATTCCCCCAGCAGACTTTGTGCTGTTTCACATTGGTCAGAGTTCAGTTGAATGATTATATTTAGACAGCAGGGAGACTGGGAAAGTAAGCATCTTGCTTTTTTGTAATGTCCATAGTTGAAGGTAAGCAAGGGAGACTGGGATTGGAAAATAGCTCCTGTCTGCCTAAGGGGAGGTGTCATTGTCTAATCACTGCTGTTTCCCAATTAGTATTGGTTTTTAGCTTATATTACTCCATTGCTTTCTTAATTCAAAAATTTTACTGAACTTGTCCCTGGATAGTTTGGACATGGCTTCTGCTATCTTTCCCACCTGCATAGCATCTGTTTTGAATAATTTTTCCCCTTGATATATTCCATGGCATTTTTGTAGCCAAAATTCTAATCTTTTCCACTATCTTTCTAACCTCTTTAAGTCCATTTATATTGTTTTGTCTTAAATAACTCAAAATTTAATATAATTTGCAAATTTTGCTAGTGCACTGCACATTCCCTTCTAGATCATGCATATAATACTACATAGAACCAAATCAGAATGTATAATATTGACCTTTGAGTCATCCTGATGGGAACATTTCTCACCAACTGTTTGCATGCTCATTTTACAATTTCTTCACATCTCTAAACCAAGTCTTGAGGCTTTAAAGAGATCTTTAAAGAAGATCAAAACTAAAAGGAATTTCTGGCGTCATGCTCCAACTTTCATTTTATAGTTCAGATAACTGAGACCAAGAAAGTCAAAATGACTACTTAGTGTTTGAAACAATGACAGAAACTCTAGTTTCCTGGCACCCAAATTGGTGTTTCTTCTACCAGGTTGAGGTGTGAGTGGATTTTGCATGAGAAATATGTTAGATGTTAGAAATATTGGACTAGTGGAGCAAAAGCCAAGGTGATGGAACTATACAGAGTTAGTCCTGGAAAGGGCAAGGACAAAGCCCAGCTCAGGCACGGTTCAGGCAATCTTGGGCACTAGGTCCAATGTGGTAGGACAGGGCACAGCAGTGGGTGAGCCCTTGGGAGCCAGGCAGGTGGCAGTCACGGTTCTGGGACATGTGCCCATATGTTGCAGAATCCCCTCCAGAAGGCTGAGTTCGGGCAAGACTCCAGTTCCTGGGATGGAGAGCTGACAGGTGCCAGGTGGGGTTGAGGCTCTTGCCAGATGTACTACAGTTCAGAGAGGGACTCTGGGTATAGAGAGGGGATGCCTGTCTCAGGATGAATGGTCATAAACCCAGGAGGAAGTTAGACAGAAGTAAAATAATGCCAAGGCCAATATCAAGGTAGTGTTATGACATGGGCTACAAGGGCACCCAGGGCTCACCCTAGAATTTCAGTGCTTGGGTCTAAAGGGCAGCAAAGGATAGTTGCAAGGCATGAAGGAAATCTAGCAGTCATAGCTAAATTTTCATGCCTCAGATCCAGGGGTCTAAATTTATTCCAAGACTTCCTAGCCTCAGTGAGCACTGCCTGGGGATAGGAGACAGGGCTAAGCCTGTAGGCTTGCAGCACTATTGAATGCAGTTGGGAGACCAGGGCATCACACCCTGCAACTGCTAGAATCCAATTTTTATACAGAGTGTTTGGCCTAAAATTACATTGGGGGTGGAAGATGGATTTACAAACCTTAATTTAATAATTCCATAGGAAAAATTTATTTTGCAGCCTTTTTTAAAAAATCATCTCAGTTGTAGGTGGTGTTCAAGAATTCATTATCTACAATATGTTTACAAATTTATAAGTCTTAATATAGTTAGTTGTTGTTTTATGTTAATTTTAGACCTTTAGCAGCAACTAAGTTCTCTGAGATGTTTTAAAAAATAGACACAGCACGAAAACAGCTGTAAGGAGAGTATATGGCTTATGAGATCATACCCACCAAAGATGGAGAGAATGTATGGTGGTCAGGCTTCTCCACAGTCAATGCAATTGGGTCATTAAGGTGACCAAGATCACCAGACCATGAAACACTTGGTCTAACCATTTCATCCATCTTAATGACCAAATCCAACCAGCTGCACAATGATACAATCAATTGCTCAGTAACTATCCATTATGATGGCAGAAAACGAAACAAAACAAATTGGCAGTGTTTTGGTCAGTTCAGTAAAACTAAACAGACAAGATTGCCAAGCATATGTTGGCTCCTAGTTTTTATGCCTTTTCCAGTTCAGATACATTTCCACTGTTCCAATTATTTAGAAATACTCAACTCCCCAGATTTTTATCTCCAAGCTTGCTTATTGCCATTAGTTTCTGTTTACTTTACTTTTCTTATTTTATCTGATTAGGACAGATTTTTAAAGCAATTGGTACTTTATTTTTTTAGTCATCCTTCATTTTATATCCCTACATATTTATTATGCCTTATTAGAAAACCTATTTTATTTTGTGTTTCAGTTTTCTCTGCTACATTTATATGAGCCTTCCAATTTGCCTTTCTTCGCGTTGAAAGCATTAACTCAAGCAAAACACTGGTATAAATTATATTTTATATATACGCAAAGACAGAATAATGCATCTGGCTTTTTTACCTTTACCTAAATGTACTTAGCTTAGATCTATACCTGCCTATGTATTTTTGGATTAGCTATAATCTACATCCAAATACTTAGACCGACTATTTTAGCTATGTCATGCTCATATCTTGTAAATGGATTGACTGTTTTTTCCCTCTTGAATTCTACTTAACTGTATATCCAGCTTTAATATTTCCTATTTTTTTATAGTGGTCAGATTTCACTGTTTTATCACTGCTGTGTGATAAAATAGCCTACTACAAAGGCTGGTTCTAGGCTGGTTCTACACAACACTTCATCAGCCAGAAGTTAAATATTTTGTAAACAAATAGTTGTTTTTTTGTGTGCATTTAAGGGGAAAAAAACTGATTTCTGTAATGTAATGATCAGAATTGATTAAATACTTGGTACATGTAGGCACAGAAAATAATTTTGTAAAACTTTTTCTGAAAAGACTTTTGACTGAAGAGAATGTTTTGTATTAAAATATAGCCTTTTTTAAAAAAGGAAAAGAATCAGAATTATCTCTGTTTTCTGTTAAGTACCTTTCTAATAACCTGATAATTCTTGAGCATTGAACCATCTGTGTGTGTATTTATGTGCATGTTACATACATGTGCATGAGTGCATGCATGTGGGTGCATGTTGTTTTTTCTTGGCAGTTATAGTTAAGATGATAGAAGTAGGGGACACATGGCAATAACTGGAGCATAGATACAGTGTGCAATTGCTTCATGTTATGCTATAGGAATTGATGGTAGTTGAGGTCAGATGAGGTTATGGCCAACCAATTGGATCAGAGAACTGATTATAAGGATTAATGGTGGACAGGTGAGGGCATGCTAGGGGTCAGGGTAGGCAGCTGCTGTTGAGGGTGCTTGAAGTCAGAGAGACAAAGTTCCAGGCAAAGCAGTCACATGGGTGGGGTGGCTAAGGATATCTAAGAGAGCACTTATTACAGAATCTATCTGTGATCTGGACATCTCCCTGGAAGTAGCTTTAACAGAATTGACAGTCCTGAGAAACTTTTCATTCTCAAAGTCTCAGACTTCCAGTTATCTCTTCTCTATAGACAAACTCCCAGTTAGCTTAGTTGATGCACACCTTTGTCCCATGTATAGATTTTTTCTTATCCTTACTCTACATTAAGCTAAAGAATCATCCTCATAGTCTAAAGGATTGTCAGTTTTCACATCAGACAGAAAGGCCATCTTTTCTGCCCTAAAGTGGGCTATTCAGAGGTGTCAAAGACTCTAGAAGGTTTGAAAAGATGAGGAAAGGGAGAATCTTACTTTTCATAAATAAATGATCCATCGTTCAAGGAATCCATCTCTCAATGGTAGATTCACAGGTTAACGGCCTTTACACTCTCCTCTATACAAAAGGTTTTCTATCTCCCTGGGAAAAAATCTGTACTTTATGGAGAATTTGTGATAAAAATGTCAGACAGGGCAGAAGATATAACTTTTATCAACAAGTATTCAAGAATTATCTGCCGAGTTTAAAGTTGGCTACCATTGTTTCCTCTCACAGGTATAAGAGTTGAAGATTTTATAAAGTTCATAGTCATCTCATTAACTGATGGGGAAAATATAGACTTTGTGTATATGTCATTGCTATGTTAGGCAGAGAAAGAAAAAGAAATGGGGAATGTGGTATAATAAGAAATATAGTTGGCCTTTGTTCCCTGCTCCTGGCACAAAGTGCCTAAAACCCCTGGAATTTCTTGAGTAATAGGAATGCTTTTGTTATTGATAAGGAGCTTTTTTGATCACACCTGAGGTTTATTTTAATGAGATAGGTGACTTAAGTTGGGTCTCCTAGATAGCCTCAAGATGAGGGACCAAACATGTACTTAGAGGATGGGAACTCTCTGCCCCACCACCTGACCTCTGGGAAGGGAAGGGGGAGTTGAATATAGGGTTACAAAAACTCTTGAACAAGGAAGTTTGGAAAACTTCCAGGTTGGTGAACACATTCTCTTGCTCAAAGCGTGTCACGTTCAAAGAAGCCACTGAAGTTCCATACCCTCACCCTCTATACCTTGCTGTATGCATCTCTCCCATTCAGTCATTCCTGTATCCTTCCTAATAAACTGTTAACTGTAAGAAGAGTAGTTTCTTGAACTTTGTGAGCCATCTTAGCAAATTTTGGAACAGTAGGAAGGGATTGTGGGAATCTCCAATTTATAGCTGACCAATCAGAGTATGGGTAGCCACTGAGACTTGCGATTGGTATCTGAACTGGGAGAAGTCTGTGGGACTGAGCCCTTAACCTGTCTCGGGTCTGGGCTAACTCTAGATAGTGAATGTCAGAAGTGAATTGATTGTTGGACACCATGTTGGTGTCAGAGGATTGGAGAATTGGTTGTGTCTGAGAAAACACCCAAGAAGGGAAGATTTGAAAGTCATTGCAGAATTCAGTTAGTCAAATCGTAAGTTAAAAAACAAAAAAAAAGAAAAAGCAAAACAGGCAGAGGATTCTTGGTTCATTTGTACCATAGATCTTTCCATACTAAAACATGAAAAACCTTCAATCTACCTGGTAGTGGATTATAAGGAATGTGCAATTTAGGGGCAATTTATACTATATTAATTTAAGCAGCCTAATATAATTTTGCCAATAATTAAGTTTAATTTCTCTTTCTCACTCCTAATAAGCCAAAATATCAGAAAAATGCATTTACTCCATATCATTTACAAAGTGATAAAAATGAGGGCTGCTTGATCAAGGCTAAGTGATAGCTAGGAAAAAAAGAGAGAGAAAATCCCATGCTATAGCCCTATTCTTCACTCCTTAATCTGTCAACATTTTGAAGACAAAACTGGACACCTCAGAAAAGGCAAGAATGCTATCTGTGTTAGTAATGATTTATTTTTGCTGTAAGAGAAACTTGAAAAATAGTGGCATAAATGAGAGAAGGAACTCATTTTTTCTCACGTAAGAAAAAATATGAAGGTAGATAGTCCAAGGCTGATGTGGCCATTCAAAGGTGCTAGATTCATTCTACCTTCCTGTTTCACCATCCCTAGCACAGGGCTTCCATCTTTGTGGCTCCAAGATGACGGTTATGCAAATCATACCCATGTTCTAGTCAGGAGAATAAGTGAAATGACAAAAGCAAAGGGCAAAAGGAAGTAAAAAGCCAGTTGTTGGGTCCCCTTTTAGAAGGCTTTCCAAAAAGAACTTTCTGGTGATTTCTGCTTACATCTGTGGCCAGAACTGAGCTACCTGACCACTCTTAGCTAGAAGTAGTCTGGGGTCATTAATATTTTAGTTGAGTGTATTGTACTCTGAAAAATCTCCATAATTCTGAGGTACAGATTAAGGGTAAATGGATGTTATGCTAAGAGATAGCACAGATGCTTTCACTAACTGTAGTATAGACAGTGGCCATCTAAAAACCAAAAATATGAAGGCACAGCTATTAACCAGAAAATTCCCAGGTTCAAACACTACATTTGACTATTCTATCCCCACACAGGAGATCTATTCCTCTTCCTCTCTTTTCTCTTCCCTCTTTCCATTCATCAAATCTCCTCCCTACATCTCATCTCCATCTCTAGGCATATATTCTCTCTTCTGTCCTAACTTCTCCTCTTCCATTCTCCTCTCTTGTTGTAACACATACTCACTTTCAATAAACATTACACTTCCCTCTAGTCATTTGTTTCATTTATCTACTGCAGCATAACAAACCAATACTGCAGTTAGTGGCTTAAAACAGGAGTCAGCAAAGTTTTTCTATAAAAGCTGTATAGTAAACATTTTCAGCTTTATGGGCCATATGGTCTCCACCATTGAAGTGCAAAAGCAGCCATAGATAATATGTAAACAAATGAGCATGACAGTGTTTCAATAAAACTTTATTTGAAAATAAGTGGCAGGCAAGATTTGGCCCACAGGCTGCTGTTTGAAAATCCCTAGCTCAGAACAACAAATTTATAATTTCTCACAATTCTGTGAGTTGATTGACTCATCAGGGTGGTTTTTCTGTTCCACATGTCATAATTGAGGTCATGCATGTGGCTACATTTAGCTACTTTTAGTACAACTGGGGATGGAACCTCCCCGGTGGCTTCTTATACTCCAGTGTCTCTCTCCACATAGCTTCTGACTATTCAGTAGTCTGATCTGAGCTCTTCTATCTTATGGAATACAACTTCTAAGAGGGAGTATGCCAGAGGTCAAGCCCCAGAGTGCAAGTGCTTATCAAGCCTCTTCTTGTATCACTTTGCTAAAATCTCATTAGCCAATAGAAGCCACATGGCCAATCTCAGAGCCAACATGGGAGGGGGCCACACCGAAGTGTGAATCCTGGGATGCATGGATCACTGGGGCCACCAATGTAACAGACCACAGCTGTCTGCCTCCAGGCCCTCAATGACTCATGTCTTTCCTATGCTCAGAATATACTCACTTCCTTTCCAGGACCCACAACATATCCTTTTATTCAGCATCAGGTTCATGCTTGGCGTGCAGCATCTTGTCACATGAGTTAATTTTAGGCATAGATGAGGACCTGTGTCTGTAGTTCCTTAAGTGCTGAGAGCTATGAACAAAAACAAGTTATCTGCCTCCACATGTCCATTTTTAATGGTGAAAAAGAGAAAGGATAACTCCAATAGGCATTCCCTTTTCAAAAATGTAAGTGGGGAGGAGGGGCATAGAGTACATAGTTATGCCCACAGCAATTCTTTAATCCATCAAGCACATGCCACTTGTGGAAAGGAATGTTTCTTGTGCTCCCTGAAAGTGTTTCCTCAATCCATTGCTCTCCTCAACTCTTTGATCTTCTTTGCTCTCAGCTCTGCTTTGGGAGATGGCTTTCCTTTCCATAAAGAATGGCTCATGCTTATAGCTGAGTAGTACTCTCAGACTGTTTGCTGCTGATAGTAAGTTTGGAGGCTCAAAGACCTCTTTTCATTTTGACCTGCCCCTTTATATTCAAGCTGATACTACTCCCTTAAAAATGCTATAGGCTTTCTATATATCAATTTAAAATCCATTCCATTAAACAAAAGCCCCCCTCCCACTCCCACACACACATCTCTTGACAGAGGTCTCTCCCTAGTTTGGGCTGAGAATCTGTGTGTTACAGTAAAATGTCCTTAAGATTCTCAGAAGAGCTTTTGTCTAGCTAAGAGGCAATAAATCTTTACTTTAAATCTTTCAGAGGCCTATAAAAGGGATTAAACACCCACAATCTTGATTTGATATTTATCCTTAGGTCTCCTTTTACTGACAGCATCCAGAAGTTGATCTGTATTCCTGAGGATATTTTTTACTCTACAGCGTTTTATCAGCTACAGATTCTGGGAATCAGGAAGTTATATTATCTAACCTAGAAAGTCCTGAGTTGGAGATATTTTCTCTAAATTCTGCTTGAAAACTGCACAATACTATCTATCTTCCCTCTATTTTTCTTGTAATATCCCAGGTGACTTAAAACAGCAGTTGGCATATTCAATATTCTGTTTGGAAATTTCTTTAGCTAAATTCTAAGTTTAGCAGTTATATTTCCTATCTTATAAGTTACCAAGATGGACATCTCTTTCATTTTTCTACTAATATATAACACAGGTCCCTTTTTCTCCAGCCTCAAATAGAAATTTTACAGTTCTTCTAGCCTCTGTTCATAGTCTTCTCATTTTTCAGGCCTCCACCATATCTAGTCCAAAATCTTATATTAATCATGATTTTATATTCTGTATGTTATGATGCTTTGACATCTTGAGAGCCTTCCTGACCCAGGAGAGACCACCCCTTCTAGAGCTAGCCAATTCTTAGAGAGAGCAAGAAATTTTCCTGGGAGCATGGTTTTCATGTGTGAACCAAATTTCTTAATCTGCTCAGGCTGCTATAACAAGGCACCATAGACTGGGTGGCTTAAACAATAAACACTTATTTGTCAAACATCTGGTGACTAGGGAGTCCAAGATCAGGGTGCCAGAATGGTTGGGTTCTTGGTGAGAGCTCTCTTTCTGGCTTGCAGATGGCTGCTTTCTCACATGTCCTCAGGTGGTAGAGATGGGGAGAGCTCTGGTCTTCTCTTACTATTATAAGGACACTAATCTCAGCAAGCATGGCCCACCCACTGAGATCATCTAGGTCAAATCACCTCCCAGAGGCCCAAGCTCCAAATGCCATCACACTGGGGGTGCGGACTTCAACATATGAATTTGGGAAGGACACCAGCATCAGTCCATAACACCAATCAATCTAGAACCCACCTGCCAACTACCTCCCTTGTGGAGCACTCACCTGTCACCCATTGCCCTAATCATCCCAGGGACACGTGTCAGACAACTCCCTCACACTTTCACTTCTTGACAGGCCCTGGTGCTTCCCCATGTGGCCCTGCAGAGCCAGGCTCTTGAGAACTGTGAGTAACAAATGATCTTTTCAATGACAACTGGCTCCTGATCTTTTGGCTTTTACCCATACCTGAATAAAAACAAAATCCCAGGTATATTTTAAAACAATCAGTGACATATACTTTAGGTTTTTGTTACAGTAGCACCTTACTTCTAGGTACCAATTACTATGCTAATTATTTGTTGCCACATAATAGTTACCTCAAAACCCAATGGCTTAAAACCTCAAGGATGTGTTGTTTCTCACAATGTTGTGAGTTGACTGGTTCAGCTGAGCATTCTTCTGTTCCATGTGGTGGAATTAAAGTCACTCAAGTGGCTGCGCTCAGCTGGGAGCTCAGCTGGTGCTGGAATGTCCAAGATGGTCCTTCAGGGCCTCTCTCTACTTGTCTTCTCATTATTCAGTTGTCAAAATCAAGCTTCATTATAATGTGGCAGCTGTCTTTCAAAACTGAATGTTCCAAAAGACAAGCCCAATGTGCAAATATCAAGCCACTGCTTGAGTCACACTTGCTAATATCTCATTGGTCAAACTACTGGGGGACTCAAACTACTGGGGGACTCAAACTACATTGGTCAAACTACTAGAGACTGTTGAAGGGCTGAATAATATCATAGGTGTGGGTCCCTGGGAGTCACCAATGTTGTTACAGTCTAACACATCATCATGCACAATGCAATTCCAAGTTTCATTTTACTTTGGGAGTAGCCCATGGAGTATAGCAGAAAAAGTACACAGGTAGTGACTTAGTGGAGACAGAAGACCTGTGAAACAAGGATGTAGACAGAATGACTCTAGTAGGCCTGATTTTTACTACTCAACTGGTCATTTTGGCATTCTAGAGGCAAAATTTTCATTTGCCTAGAACTTTTCTTAATTTATGATTAAATGGCATTGCACTTTTATTTAACTGACATCCCCGATCACTACTAAACAGGCCTACTGTGGCTAACTCTATTTGGGACTACAAGATTTTTCCTTTACTTTAAATTTTGTTTTTCATTATTGTCATTGTTCCTGTTCCTTTTTCCTACATAGATTCCTCTGGTTACGTTGACATTCTGAGAAGAGAAAGTCCACAGCAATTATCCACATGGAAACATGTACTACTTATGGCAGTCTGCTCTTGCTTGTTTCCTGTCTTCCTAATTTTGTGAAATTGGTTATTTGTGAATAGTTACTTGATTACAGAAATAACCTGCCTAGAATGGTGGTAAAGACATAGACATTTAAGGTCATCAACATGAGTCAGAATCATTGAGATGAAAAGAGAAATATACAGGCTACCATCTGACTAACAAATATCTAGATATTTGGGAATATCTTTGGGGTTTTAAATCACATAGAGAAAGTGAAACTGAGGCTGTTTTACTGAGAGTTTGAAAAACAGTAGGAGCCTCTGTTCATCAGATCACTTACTCGGATGCATCCTGAGCCAGGCCTCTCCCAAATATAATCACTACTACACTCTGCACATTAACCTCTGCTTGCACCTTCCATTTATGATGCATTGCTGCTTCTATGTTGCAGATTCATTTACATAATCTCTGTCTGGAGTCCTCTTCAAGTTTTTCAAAGTAGGATCCACCTATTACATACATGAAAATCACTTAAAGTGCCATTTTAAAATATAGATCTTTGAGCCCTATCTCAGATTCACTACATCAGCATGTCTCAGGTTTGAATCCAGAAATCTGCATTTTAAAGGGCATCCATATTTGCTTTCATAAACTCTGAAGTTTAAGAACCACTGTTATACAGGAAAAGACAAAAATGATACGAGACCCAACCTGAGTGAAGTAATTCCCACGTTTGGCCTCTGGGAAGAGGGGCAAGTTCTGGTTTTGGCAAAATTCAGAACTGAGGTGTATCTTCAGGGACCTTCTCATCTCCCTCTCACCTCTGCCTTCTCTCATCCTTTAATAATTCAATGTTAATTTTCATTTGTCCAGCTCAAGGTACTAGGCCTTGAGCTACAAAAAATCCTGTGGGATAAGTAATAGTATCTCCCTCCATTTTGTGAGTGAGGATATTTAAGTTGATTGAGGTTATAGAATTTGTCCAAGACCAGGAGCTAAGGAAAGGTAGAGCTGGAATTTGAATTTACATCTGCTCTCTAGCCACCTGCTTGAGAAACTAATTCACACTAAGGCAATAGGGGTGTTAGGTTTTCAGATACTTGAATATCCCTTCATCTGACTCTGGCCATCCATGCCCTGTTTTCCAGAACTCTCAATGCCGGCACTCTTTGAAGCACCTTTCTTTTTCCTTTTTAAGCTCTTCTCCATTTTCCTTTGTCTGGATATTTCTTCCAATATTTTGTACCAAAAAAATTAGAGGCTGATGGCCAGTATCCTTCCCATTTTAGCCTTCTCTGGAATGTTTATTATTAGGCAAAATGCAGACTCTTTTGTTAACAACTAGCTAAATATCTTCCAGGAAAAAAAATGAGTACAGGAGGTCTTAACTGCGGAAGCCTTTCTTTTCACAAATGGCTCCACAGCATAAGCCCAGGTCTATGTTTCAGTCACTATTCTGGCTACAGCACCTAGAAGAGGACCTGGTGTGCCAGGACTCACTAAATAAATATTAATGAATAAGTGAATGAGCAAACTCCATTTTAACTTTATAGCTCTCTCGTCAGAAACTCAGAAGGTAGGATAGCTAAGATTTGGATTAAAAGTTTGGGAAGGGAAAGCTGATGTCTTAAATAGGGCAACCTCGTCCTGTGCATTGGCTTTAGTAAGCAATAAACTGTGGCTGTAAACCAACATGTGGCCAAGGAATAGGAATTTCAATTGTTTTGCTAGGAATATTTGGCCAAATGCTGATGGGTGTCTGTAGATATTAAAGCTAAGCTACCTACTTTTTGATACATTTATATAGTCATTCTTTTCCTCATTAAACAAATGTTTATTGAGCACCTACTACGTACCAAGCACAGTTCTAGGCACTGAGAATACAGTAGTAGAAAAAAATGATCAAACTCCCAGCTCTCATAGAGTTTATTATACTCTATTGAGGAGTGTGGGTGGGGCAGAAGTTGGTAAAGAAGAAACAGAGACCATGACTAGGTCTGGTTAACAGAAAAGAATTACAGGCAGACACAAACACTCAGACTGACATCAGAGGTGTATGTACTGCAGGAGGGAGGAGAGACTACTTGGGCATGATGCATGAGAGAGTTGCATAGTGTCTGCACAGGGCTATAGCCCTAGAAAATTGCTTGGCTCTTAGAAATGGGCCCAGTCAGGGTGGGAGGGGCAATGATGCCCGGAAGGATGTTGCCATGGTGATACTCCCTAGTTTCACCCCCTCCATCCCTCTCTTCTTTTGCAGCCTGAATTTCTACACTGAAAATGTGAGAGTAGAAAGGCTGTTTCCTGTTCACTGTGAAGCTTTTAGTACAGGTTTCTGCTGCTTTGGATGCTTCAGAAACCCTGAGCTTATGCATCAGGGTCTGCCATGGAATGGGTAACATGTGCAGACAGAGAGGTCGGGCTGGCCTGCCTACTCTGGGCTTGTGGACAGAATGAGGTGACATTGCCAGGGAAGACCATGTATTTTACCTTGCTCACGCTCCTGGACCTAGCCCCACCTCACCTGGGCCTTAGTGACACAGGAAAGCTTTTGTTCTTCAAAGCCTAGGAATATTCTTCTTTTTGAGATCCAAATGTACTTATTTGGGCAATCTCAAACAGAATCAGACTGATCTCTCCTTCCTCCTTTAATGTATGTGTACCTGATATTAGTCTAAATGTTTGAGTTTTTTTATTCATCCATTCTGTGACAAGGATTGGGATTCATGGGCCCTGAAATATTGTTTTCTCTTCTTCCAGAAAACATCTTTATCTCCTGCTTGAAGGACTGGTACATTTTCACCAGTGACTCACTCTCTATTTCCTCTTTAAATGTAAATAGTTAAGGGAGAGTTAAATTACTAAATTCCTAACACATGCATGTAAATTAATTTCTTAGGCAGGTGAGAAGAGAACTGAGAATAAGAAAATTGCTAGGGTAGGTAAAAGGTGTATATATGTGTGAAAAAGGGGGGGGCAGGGAGCAAGAAATTTTAAAAAGAAGAAAAATAAGCATGCATTCATTCACAGAGACATGCACACACACACATCCTGAGATCACCAAACCCAAGCTTCTCCTTTGCTGTTCTTGCTTTGGACATACCCAAGCTGTGGAAGTTCAACAGTAAGCTGTAGGGACAAGCACTCCAGCTCTGAAGTTGGACAAAATGGGTCCTGACCCTACTTCATTTCTGTCTGTACAGCAGGCTGCAAGTTACTGAATCTCAGCCTTAATTTCCTTGTCTACAGAAAAGGGATAACAACACTTATTTCTTAGGAGTACTGTGAGGATTAAATAAAATGATGCATATAGAGTGGCACAGTGCCTACCACATAAATCAAATGAAAGGGAAATGAACCTCAGGATATATTTGAAAGGCCTCTCGGCTTGTAGGAGAGAAGTCAGAGGACCCCAAGTCCCTTCCATCATCACCTCTGTTGGGTTATTGCTCTGGAAGGCATTAGAAAGGGGGAGGAAGGGTAGAATAGGTGATGTCCCTTTGCCGTTCATACTAGCCTGGCCAGAATCTGCAGAGATTTCTCTTCCAAACTGGGCAGCACTGAGGCATTTACCTCATTGAGGTGGATTCATCTCTAGCTACCACTTCTCCAGCCAGCACACAATTAGCATGATTGCTAGTTCCTGTTGGGGTCCTGCTGTGGAGGAGAGGTTAGGGTGAAGATGGGGGAGCACTGTGCACAGACACGGTTTCTTGTGCCAGCCAGGCTCCCTCATAGCTGGGAAACGCTGACACTCCAACAACAAATCTAATGCCCCTCCCCCACAGCGGGCCTTCATCTGTTCTCCCCTTCCTTGGCTTCCCCACAATATACAGGCACATTCACATTTCCTCTGGGGTTCTACTTCTAAATGCCATTTTACCTTTTGCTCTCAGCCTCAGGCTTTTGCCAGGGAATACTGGAGAGTGAGAACAGCATTTGGATTCACCTTTACAAACAGAAGCCAAGATTCCCAAGAATCGGTGCTGGTTCCCCAGCTGGGGCCTAAATTTGTCCTCAAGTGGCCTGGTTCATTGACTTGGGAGCTTCCATTTAACCCATGGCAATGAATAGAATGCAGGGCAGCCCCATTGGGCAGGAAGAGAGCAGTTGAAACAGTCATTCCTCAGTTCGCTACCAGGGTAGTTAATAGATTAATCGGTGCCTTTGTAGCAAGCCCTGAATATTAGTTTGAAATTAGCTTGGTTAAATACCCAGGGCTGGAGTGTGCGTGCTTATGCATATGCAAGGCGAAGGGGATTCAATGAGTTTCCTTTAAGGCTCCCAACCCAAACAGTGCCAGGTGCTTGGTTTTAACCCCATGTTGACTTCCAAGTCTAAACCTGGTTGTCCTTAGGAGAATAAGCAGGGTTGCTCCTGCCCAGCTGTAGACAATGGTCACTCATCCATTTGGCATCTCCCATGATACTTGAGAGCTGATAAGAAGAATGATTATGTAGGGACTGCAGAATCAGGTTGCTCAAGCCTGAAATCTCTCTGGGGCACTTAGTCTTATACAAACAATCACTGTAAACCTCAGTTTCTTCCTCAATAAAATGTTGATAGCAGTAACTACCTCAGAGGGTTGCAGAGGCATTAACTGAGCTAATGAATAGAAAGTGCCAGCACAATGCTTGGCACATAATAAGTACTTAATAAATGTCAGATGCTAGTATTAATCTTCTACATTTTTATAGCACTTAATTATAGCACTTAATTATTTTATAGCACTTAATTATTTTATAGCACTTAATAGTACTTTCACAAAGTCTCACGTGACTCTCCTAACCAACCCATCAGGCATAAGATACAAAGTATGTAGTGTTATCCTCATTTTTACAATTAGAAAATTGAATTCGTAAAGGATTAAGTGTCATAGCTGTAATTAATGAGAATCCATTCTGGCAGCTTGTCCCACATCCATTCCACCACGCCACAGCTGCTTTACGAAGCCAGACTAGGAGAAATTTGCTATCCACATGAGAAAAAGCAGGAGACCTGAATTATAACATGTGCTTCTCATCAAATAACAGCCTCTCTGAGTCTGGCTTTCCCACTTGTGATATTAGAGGGCTCTGTCCAAGGCTAATAATCTCTTGTTTTCAACTCTTCCTTATTAATGGGGCTGAGTCCAGCAATGTGCAGCAGGGAGAGATGACCCACTGCTCTCTGGTCTTGCCCCCCTACCACACCTATGACCCTTACAATATATTGCCTGTATTGCGGCTACTTCTGGGAATGTATTATCTTGCCAAGTGCGGCTGAGTTCCAGGAGAGCAGCAGAACAATTTTATTTGTGTTTCTGCTAGAGCAGCTAGCACAATACTTTCTCCACAGTCAGTACTCAATAACTACTTGTGGACTGATGACTTTTTAATTTTGGGTTCTCTGATTCAGGTCTAACTAATGCCTGTGTTAAGGTCAGCCTCATTATCCTATCAAGTATTTTGGCATTTTTATGAGTCTGTACATTCCAGTTTCAAAACTACAGCTTTAAATGGTTTTACCAAGAGGATAGAAGGGGGGCAAATTTCTATAATCTCACACATTGTTTTAAAAAATTAGCTGCTTCACAGGCTCCAGAGGCGCCCCCCATTATCACTGGTTAGTGAGAAGAGCCAAAAGAAAAGTTTTCCTATATATACCAATATTAACCTTTCAAGGTCTTGGTTAAAAATGAATGTGATCCTGAGATATATACTAGACAGATCAAGGAGGATCCACAATCAAGGGGTAGCTGACATTTGGATGCCTTTAATTCTGCTCTCTTGTCTGGTTGCTGTAGCAAGGACTTCCAGCACTATGTTG
>VBSM01000272.1:57404737-57429978 GCA_008086735.1 Cheirogaleus medius
TTTTAGACAGAGTCTCACTCTGTTGCCTGGACTAGAGTGCCATGGCATCAGCCTAGCTACAGCAGCCTCAAACTCCTGGGCTCAACCAATACTTCTGCCTCCACCTCCCGAGTAGCTGGGACTACAGGCATGAGCCACCATGCCTGCCTAATTTTTTCTATATATATTTTTAGTTGTCCAGCTTATTTCTTTCTATTTTTTTGATACAGATGGGATTTTGCTTTTGCTCAGGCTGGTCTCAAACT
This sequence comes from Cheirogaleus medius, assembly GCA_008086735.1. Lineage (NCBI taxonomy): Eukaryota > Metazoa > Chordata > Mammalia > Primates > Cheirogaleidae > Cheirogaleus > Cheirogaleus medius. Next base: position 57,404,983 of record VBSM01000272.1, read on the forward strand.
CCTGAGCTCAAACTATCCTCCTGCCTCAGCCTCCCAGAGTGCTAGGATTACAGGCGCGAGCCACCACACCCAGGCGCGATTTTTTTTTTTTTGGTTCCTAATTCCAAAAGCATGTAACAACAGTCATGCAGCATGACTGCAAAGTTCTATGTAAAATCCTTTTTCCAAATAATTTCCACCCAACAACTTCTCTTTATATAAAAGCATCTTCTGAAAGCTAAGGCTGAACATCAACTTACAAATTAAGTTTATTTACTTATTACTTCTTTACTACAAATTTCCAGAGTGGCCTCTATCAAAGACCCATTGACAAAAATGCTCCAAAAGGTATTTAAAAAACACGTTCATTCACTCTAATGATTGTTTTCTTGGTTTTGTAGAAGCTTTTTAATTTGATCAGATGCCATTTATTTATTTTTGTTGTGGTGGTGGTTGCTTTGAGGGCCTTATTGGTAAATTCTTTGCCTATGAGTTTTTCCAACATTTTCTTCCAGAATTCTTATGGTTTCATGCCTTAGATTTAAGTCTGTTTCCCATCATGAATAGACATCCTATAGAATGGGAGGAAATATTTGTATGCTATACATCAGATAAAGGGCTGATAGATAGAATCTATAAAGAACTCAAGCGAATCAGCAAGAAAAAATCAAACAGCCCCATTAAAAAGTGAGAAAAAGACATGAACAGAAGCTTTTCAAAAGAAGATAGACTAATGGCCAACAAACATATGAAAAAATGCTTAACATCTCTAATCATCAGGGAAGTGCAAATCAAGACCACAATGAGATATCTCTTATCTCCTGTGAGAATGGCCTTTATCAAAAAGTTCCAAAACAATAAATGTTGGCATGGATGCGGAGAGATAGAAACACTAATACACTGCTGGTGGGACTGCAAACTAGTACAACCTATGTGGAAAGTAATATGGAGACACCTCAAAGAGCTGAAAGTTGAACTACCATTTGATCCAGCAATCCATTACTGGGCATCTACCCAAAGGAAAAAAAGACATTCTGTAAAAAAGACATCTGCACTAGAATGTTTATAGCAGCACAACTCACAATTGCAAAGATGTGGAAACAACCCAAGTGCCCATCAATACATGAGTGGATTAATAAAATGTAGTATATGTATACCATGGAGTACTACTCAGCCATAGAAAATGGTGAACTAATACCTCTTGTATTAACCTGATGGAACTGGAAACCATTCTTCTAAGTGAAGTATCACAAGAATGGAAAAACGAACACCACATGTACTCACCATTAAATTGGAACTAATTTAGCAACACTTAAATGTGCACATATGGAAATAATATTCATTGGAAATCAAGCAGGTGAGAGGGGGGAGGAATGGATGGATAAATTCACACCTAACAGGTACAATGCACACTATCCAGGGGATTGGGACACTTATAACTTTGATCCAAATGGTACAAAAGCAATTTATGTAACCAAAATGTTTGTATCCCTATAATATTCTGAAATACAAAAAAAAATTTTAAAAAAACATATTCAAACAGAAAACAAATAGATTTAGAATTTTGTAACTCATTATTTTGAAATAATTTCAAACTTAAAAAAGTTTCAAGAGTAATAAAAGTAACGCTTTTGTTTTCTTAATCAAAATCTACCAATTGTTAGCATTTTGCCACATTTGCTTTATCTTTCTATGTATGATATATGTTATCTAGAACTATTTGAAAGTTGTAGAAAGTATGCCCTTTTACTATTAAATACTTTAATATTTTTTAAGAACAAGAATATAAACATAGTACAATTATTTGAGAAAATTTGATATACATTCAGTATTATCTGTTAGAGAGTTCACTATCAAATTTTGCTTACTGTCTCAATAGTGTCCCTTTATGGCAATCTCTCCTGCCCCATCTCCAGTTCAGAATCCATTCCAGGACAACACATTTCATTTAGCTGTCATGTGTCTTTAGTCTCCTTTAATCTGGAACAGTTTTCAGCCTTTCATTGTCTTTTATGACATCAACATTTTCAGAAGAGTACAGGCCAACTATTCAGAATTTGTCTGATATTTCGTCATGTTCCCATGCAGGTTATGCATTTTCAACAGGTATAGTTTGTGAGAAATGCTATTTGCTTCCAAGTGTGTGACATGAGGAGGGAAGTGATGTCAGGCTGTCCACTTCTTAGTGATGTTAACTATGATCACTTGCTTGAGGTGCTGTGTGTCAGGTTTTTCCATTGTAAAGTTATCATTTTCCCCTTAGTATTCAAAAGAAATTTGCAGAGAGATACTTTGGGACTATATAGATATTCTGTTTGCAATCAAACTTTCACCAATCATAGCATCCCATGATAATTCTTACCTGATTACCATGAATGACTGCAAAATGGTGATTTTTAAATTCTACGATTTTTCCCACATTTATGATATAATATTCTACTGTAAGGAAGAGTTTTCCTTTCTCCCCTATTACTTATTTATGTATTTACTTATTATTAATATGAATTCATTGGTTCTTATTAATATTTTATTTAATGAGTTATAATAAATTACTATAATCATTAGTATCTATTTCAAATTGTCACAGATTTGATCAGAGAGAGTTCTTTCAAGTTCATCATTGTGTTCTTTTGACAGGTCCCCATCATTTTTTAAATCACTTCCTCACCTTGTAGCATAGTAACTCATCTTATATTTTTCCTGTCCCAGGCCTGCAATCAGTCATGGTTCTTTGTAATGGGGGAATGGTATTTAGAAACCCAAATCTAGACATACAATTAAATTTTAAAATATATACTTTAAAAGATATTCAGTGTTTCTTTTGTTATGACTAAGTGCCAATTTGGACTAATCTGTCCATAGAGCAAAACAGTGGGTGATCTATATTGGCAGACCTAATCTTATAAATCTTAATAAAAATGTAAAATACTACTGCATTTCTTCTATTTTAAAATACTAAGATGCACTGTAGTTTTAATAACAGCTTCTTGGAGGATGGAAGGAAGTTAAAGAATTCTACATTAAATGTTCACATTGATTATAAGGCATCTACTAATTTCAAAAACATCAAGATGTGAAAAATTTGCATCTCAGAATCAAGAAAATAAGCAATTTATCTCAAAGAAGATCATATCATTATGGCCTCATGCAGAATCATTCAAATGATTTAAAGGAAGTGCTGAATAATATTATAAACAAATTGGTATATATTTATTCCCTCTCCTATTATCCTTAAATGTATACCCTTTTATTCTCACTAGGTTGTAATGAAAGTTTAGGGGACAGGTCAAATGAGTTTGTCTTATTTTTTATAGATACACAAAAGATGGGAAGAAATTACTGCAAGATCTACTCTTCAATGATGGAGCTTAAAGGAAATAAGTTATTGCTAGAAATGTGTTGATTTATTCCATATTTTCTCATGTATCTAAATTTTAATAGGTCTATTGTATCATCTCAATGATTTGGAAAACTAAATGGATTTTAATATAATAAAAATATTTTATGTATGGATATGACTTTATAGTTAAACACTTTGCAAAAGCAATCTTATCAAGGATAGTGTTGTGTATTACCTAATTAGGACTGCCTGGGAGTCCTGTCTTTTCTACTTACTAGATTTGTACCCTTAGGCAAATTATTTAATACTTAACCTCTCTAGGCCTCAGCTTTCTCATCTGTCACAGGAAGACCTACTCTAAAAGGTCCTTGCGAGGCCGAAATGAGAGAATTCAGGGAAAATACACAAACCAGTGCTTGGCACCTAGCAAATTGTTCAATTAATGTTAGCTAATAAAAAAAATGTAGTTCAAAAACAGACATCTCTATCATTCCAGTATCTCTAATGAATGTTTTCTTTTGTACATATTGTCTTTTGTAAAACAATATGTCTTTTGTACATACTGTTCATACTGTCTTTTGTAAGACAATTCATACTTTTTTCCTACTTAACAACCCAAATGGAGTCAATAGGAAGAATTTTCTTAAGTTCTAAGTATTGTGCTTTACCGCTTAGGCAGTTCTGCTCCATTAGCCCCCCATCCCACCCGCGCTTCCCCCGATACCCACCACCCAGTGTTCACTAAAGGTAGACTCAGATGTGTTTCAAGTTCCAATTTTCACTCATGCTCTGGATAGAAGCATAATGCTTTTTAACAACTGGACATATGGCTGCCTTGTCGGGAATATGAATTAGGAAGCTGCACCAAAGTGAACAAGTGCACCTATTATGGTGGATTTAGTGATCCAGCTCTTCATTTCACTTACCACCAGCAGGTCACAGTCTGCCAAACCCATCCTCTGTTTTCTCATCCACTATCCTCCTATCTAGAGGAAAACCATGGCTCACAGAAGTCACTGGGTCAGAAGACCAAGCAAACATTTCTGAGCCCTAGTTAAGCAGAGAAAAGAGCACACATGCAGCAGGCTTGTATTGCCCTGTTTCACTCGGGTTGTGTCTACTCCCAGATGACTCACTCTCTGTCATTGTAATACTACTCATGAGCAGTCCAGAGGGTACTTAACCTGGGACAATACCACACAGATGATTGACATTACTGAAACAAGAGACAACATTCTTCATCTTCCATGATAAGGGATTCACCATTTCCCTTTTAATTCTTTAATTGGCCTTTCTAATTAGAGGAATTTGCTGCTTTATTTGGCAGCAGTTGGCTGTGATCTGTGTGGTTTCTGCAAGACTGGGCCAGATTGTTTGCATCTTAAAGGAATTCTGGGGACTCCTTACCACTTTCTAGGGTTTCTTTCATGCTCTGTGAGAGTTTTAGAGAACTGAGGTCAAGGATGATCCATTAGCATGCATAAGACGGAAGCTGGGGCTCCACGGTCTATTTCAGAGGGATTACATCACTCACTCTGGCTCAGCTTCCACATTGTCACTTGAAGTGGTGGATGAAGCAATAAGTGTGATCAGGCTGTCACAGGTCCCCTGCCACTTGCACAGTCCTGACTTAGGAAGCTCTAATAGCTACACTACTAACTCTTGGGAGAAGCTCCTAAGTTCCTCCTGCAAAGTTGGTTTTTCCAAAGGTCTGCCTAAGTAAAAGCTGAAAAAGAAAAAAAAAATGTTTGTTTGGAAAATATTATAGCATGTGGGGACATGGGGGGGTATAAGCATGGAACATAGTTCACTAGGGGTTAGACTACAAGCCCTTAAGTAAATAAAGTTAGAACAGATAATGTAATTCTATGATTATCATAAGAAGCAATTTATAACAATTAACTCTTCAGGGAGGCTTGTTTCCACCTTGCCCTGAAAAAGCCTCAGGTGTTTTTTCCAAGGGACCAAACCCACAAATTGTAAAAGTCCTTTTAAAACTAAGGAGCCAATAGCAATGAGTATTGTGCTTTACCACACAGGCAGTTCTGCTCCATTAATGCCCCTCATCCCACCCACACTTCTCCCCACCCCACCACCCAGTGTTCACTAAGGGTAGACTCAGATATGTCTCAAATTCCAATTTTCAAAACTCGTGCTCTGGATTGAAGAATAATGCTTTTTAGAAGCTGGACATGTGGCTGCCTTGTCCCTTCGAGCTACCAGTTTGCTGATCATGATCTGTTGTCTGACCTTTTGCTATCAGCGTATATCCACTCAGCCTTGGGGGTTTTCATGGCTATTCCTGGTCCAAGATTTTCATCTTTGAGTTCACTGGCTTACCAAAGACCTAATTCAGCAGACTGTCTGCCTCTGGCTTCTTAATTAGCTCCCGAGAGGCTTTTTTTTTTTTTTTTTTTTTTGAAAGTCCTTCTTCTGGATCATTTTGAAAGGGGCATTTCCTGTATATAAAGCTCTCTCCCCATCAGGAGGTATAGCTTAAAGCTTGCTGTACCCACCCTACACACAGCCCACCAAAGCCTCCGATTATGAAAACACACTATTAGGAGGATCAAAGATGAAATCATTTCTATCTTGCTGCCTTTGTTTACTCAACATATTATTTGACCACCTGTTATATTTAATACAGTGAAAAGGCTGCAGTGATGAATGTATTTTGGTTCCTGTCTTATAGGGCGTACAGTCCAGAGCAATGGTTCTTTAACTCCATTGTACATGAGAATCACCTGGGGAGCTTATTAAAAAAGCAGACACTCAAGCTCTGTGACTCAGAGATTATGATTCCATTTTTGTTGAATGAGGCCTGAGAATCTGTGTTTTTGAGAAGCACCCCAGAGACATGATGTGGGACCCTGTGGATACTTGAAGAAACACCACTCTACAAGAGAGATACTTCAAGTTTACATCACCACATCTCAGGTACACAGTTCTGGAAACATGGTCAATATGTATGATTTTCCTAAATGAAATGGGAAACTCATGTTCTATTTGTATTATTCATTCCTATCAAGACGCTCAACTTGCTTTATATGCTTTTACTTCCCTTTCCTTTGTCACAAGAGTGAGCATTATGTCTTTATTTTAGAGATGGGGAAGTAGTTACAAGCTATCACTCGATCTGCCACACATTGTATAGCACGTTGGTAGCAAGTTCAGAACTTCAGTAAGTAGATTCACCACATTCATGATGTAAGAAGACAGCATTCTTTTTTATATTGAGAAAATGCAACGGCTTCCCCAAGTTCCTGTATGCATTGATTACTCAAAAGATGCATAAATAAGAAATACTCAGGTTCACCAAGCCACAGGTAGGGCCTGGGAATCTGAAACCTTTAGAAAGTTTTCAGATAATGATGCTGTTGGGAGCCACTGTTACCAGGCAGGAATGTATAGAAGCTACAAAGGGTAATAAAATGAGTCTCCTCACCTGCCTGTTCCACCACCATGTTAAATTTGAGTCCACTTAACTTTGTGCTCATGTCTATTCTTATCCTCTTTGGGCTCCTATGCCCATTTCTTTTTTTTTTCCTTGTTTTTATATCCCTTTTGAAAAATATGCAGGGCACAATTTCATCTGTATACTTGGAGCAACAGTTGCTCTCTTTCCATGTGTGGTTGTCCAAGTCCATGTATCTCTTGTGTGAAGCCTGTGGATTCTCTGGTGTTATCTCAATTATATGTTGAGGGATATACTTGATAGTATAGAGAATTATAGGTAGGATAAATATGCATATATTAAATAAATGTTAGATGCCCATGTGTAAGAGGTACACATTTCAAAAATATTAAAAAGAAGTACATTTATCATCAGCCCTTTTCTTTCAATTCTGCCTACCACCTTAAACTTCCAAGATTATATGATGCTTATATCAAAGCAATTTCTAATGAAAACTGCAAGGATTTATTTGCTGGCTCTCATCTCAGTGAGGGAAATACTTTGTAGATGACCATGTTAAAGTCATGGCAGGGATCCTATAGCTCTAGAGAGAGGGAGTAAAAACACAATCTGTAAGTGTCCTAGCTTACCTAATCTCAACCTACAAGACTGGTTCACAATAAAACCATAAAGAGTATCAACATTTTTCTGGGCTCCAGCATCTCTTCTTCCTCTCAGCTCTGTAACTATTTTCTTGTTAATAGTTCCTTTGGTTTAACTCAAGCATCATATCTTCAACCCTGAACAAAGTATAGATTCTTCTTTTTCTTCTAAAGCATAAATGATCCCTTTGGGGAGAATTGGCAAGTTCTTGATGCAGTTTAACAAGGTTTTTGAGTCAATAGCTCTTCTTCCAAATCCTGCTTTCGCTCTTATTAGCCCTTGACCTCGGACAACTTGAGTGACCTCTCTTAGCCTCAGCTTCTTCAGCTATCAAATGGAGACAATAATAGTAATAATAATAATAGCCTCCTTCAAAGGGGTGTTATAATGAATAAATGAAAAAAGGCACACAAAATGCTTACCAAAGCATGGGCCCATAATAAGCATTCATTAAAAGTTAAATTATTATTACTAGTCTTGGGAACATTTGTATTTCCATTGGTATCAGAACTTTAAGAAAAAGAAATAAAACTTTTTATTAAGAATACCAACAAGAAAATGAATGAGGATTTGTGGGGAGCTTGTTAAATGTTCTTGATTGAAAGAATATTGCCGGCTTTTAGCAGGTATATGAAAAAATGCTCAACATCATTAGCCATTAGAAAAATGCAAATCAAAACTACAGTGAGATGTCATCTCACCCTAGTTAAAATGGCTTTTATATATTCAAAAAAACAGGCAATAATGAATGCTGGTAAGGATGTGGAGAAAGGGGAACCCTCGTATACCGTCGGTGGGAATGTAAATTAGTGCAACCACTATGGAGAACAGCATGGAAGTTTCTCAAAAATCTAAAAATAGAATATGACCCAGTAATCCCACTGCTAGGTATATATCCGAAAGAAAGGAAATTAGTACATATAAAAGATATATGTACTTTCATGTTCATTGAAGCACCATTCAGAATAGCCAAGATTTGGAATCAACCTAACTGTCCATCAGTGGGTGAATGGATAAAGAAAATGTGGTACATACACAATGGAATATTATTGAGCCATAAAAAGAATGAAATCCTGTCATTTGCAACAACATGGATGGAACTGGAGAACACTATGTTAAGTGAAATAAGCTAAGCACAGAAGGACAAATTTCACATGTTCTCATGAATATGTGGAAGCTCAACATCAAAACAATTAATCTTATGATGACAAAGAATAGAATAATGGTTACCAAAGGCTGGGAAGGATAGCAAAGAGGGGGGGATAAAGTGGGATGGTTAATGGGCGCAAAAATATAGTTAAGTAGTTAGACAGAATGAACAATATTTGATAGCACAACAAAGTGACTATAGTCAACAGTAAGTTATGGTATACTTTAAAATAACTAAAAGAGTGGAATTGGAATGTTCCCAACACAAAGAAATGATAAGTGATTGAGGGGTTGGAAGCCCCAATTACTCTGATTTGATTAATACACATTTTATGCCTGTATCAAAACATCACATGTACCCTATAAATATATAAAACTATTATGAACTCATATTAATTACAAATAAAAATTAATTTAAAAAGTAAGTAAAACTACATATGCCCATTAAAGAAAAGAAAACACTACTGCTGGCTTTTGATAGTCTAGCTGCTGAATGTCTCAGGAAGTCCTTGTTTCTTTCAGATTTATTTGTTTAGCAAAATTGTATTATATAAATGATATGTGAATTATATCTCAATAAATTAAACATACATATCACTCTTCTATTAATACATGCAGGATAGGGAGATAAGGGCAGGGGATAGTAAAATAAAAAAAGCACAGTGTCTGCCCCAAAATGTAAGTGAGAGATTACCAAAGCATTCTAATGTTTTGAATCTCCATCTAACACAATCCTAAGAGCATACTTCCGCTCTCAAAGTATGCCTGAATGAGTCAGTGTTGAGAATGGTACATAAGGTCCTCCTCTCTGAATCACCTGACAGCTCTTCTGGTCACCATGGAACCCAGAGCTCCTTGAATACAAGTATTGTGGGATTTTTAAAAATTAAAGAAAAGAATAGAAATTTTTAAAAATCCCATAATTTTTGTATTCAAGGAGCCCTTGAGCCAGTGAGTGGTTGGGACTGACAAGTAAATAAAACAATGATAAAGGCAAAACCTGTTGTTGGGGGTAGATAGAACACTGAGGCATCCAGGAGGTTTTCTTTTTACAAAAGATGATGTGGATCTGATTTTGGAAGTGTTAGCCTCAATTCAATTCTTGGGTTTTCAAAGAGCATGAGCCATTGTTTTTGTGGCTGAGTAACTCCATGAAGTTCTACTCAGCCACAAAAAACAATGGTGATCTAGCACCTCTTGTATTATCCTGGATAGAGCTGGAACCCATTCTACTAAGTGAAGTATCACAAGAACGGAAAATCAAGCACCACATGTACTCACCAGCATATCGGTATTAACTGATCGACACTTAAGTGCACATATAGTAATAACATTCATCGGGTGTCGGGCAGATGGGAGGGGGGAGGATGGGATGGGTATATACACACCTAATGGGTGTGGAGCAAACTGGGGGATAGACACACTTGAAGCTCTGACTTGGGTGGAGAAAAGGCAATATATGTAACCTACACATTTGTATCACCATAATATGCTGAAATAAAAAAAGAATAAAAAGGAAAAAAAAGAGCGTGAGCCAGTCAGGCTCACCTATAGTAAATATTAGGCTTCATTAGTCTGAAAGTATGAGTGAGATTACAATAACTCAAGTATTCCGGTTATGATGGCTCTAAGTCACACCTGCCAGGATAATAGGATGTCAGTTCCTTATCCTCTCTCATCTAGTTCTCTCCTCCCCTAGTGGCCAGGATGGGAGAGTCCAAGCAGGCTCATTTGTCATTCTGGGTCGCTGCCTCTTCTCTAGATATTAGTACTCTGGACTTACTGATTTCTACTCCAGCTAATAACCTGTTGCACCTTTGCAGATCTCTTCTGTAATCCTGGGACTCCTGACCTCTCAGATAAATTCTGTAACCATTGCACTAGCCTTGGATTGGGATGGGGATGAGGCCAGAGGCTGCCTCCTGTGTAACACTCCACTGAAAATACAGAATGCACCTTTCTCCTCATTCCCCATGGCAGAGTCGAGTCCAGGCTGTGTCTTTTAATAAGACTTTACTGAAATTCCTTGTTGGCAGAAGGGCAGCACAACCCATAGAGTAACACAATTGCTTCTGGATGTGGCTGCACTCAGAGTTCAAGAGCCAGTGAGTTTTTTCCAACCAAAACATCCAAAGGCTCCTTAGATGGTTCCTGATAAGCTATGTGGCTCCCCGCCTTCTTCTAAGCTTTTCTTTGAGGTGGAGACCAACATAACTTCATCACCAGCAATCTACTCAAGTAAGACTACAATCTCTAGAATTCTGATTCCAACAGTCACAAGGCTCAGAGAATTGAAGAAGCTGGACTTGGTGAGGAGTTATGTCTTACTTTCCGAGATCCCATTAGCTCTCCATAGGTCAGCAGCTGGTCAGGACGAATGCCAGTGGGAACAACTTTCTGTAAGAGAAGCATCACCTCTTACTCACTGGAGTGTCATCCTCTTCTCAGGTCCCAGCAAGGGAACACTTCAGTAAAGATGATAATGTTAATAATAGTAAATGCTTTCATCATGCCAACTAAGTGCTAGGTACTGTTCTGAGCACTTGTATTATTAATTCATTTAATCTTCAAGGAGGTTTCATGAGGTGTGTACAATTATTTCCCTCATTTGAAGATGAGGACACTGGGGCACAGAGTAGTGAAATAACTTGCCAAAGATCACACAGCTATTAAGTGGCAGAGTTGATACTTGAATCCAGGCATTCTGGCTCCAAAGCCCACACTATTACCCAGTACATTATCTGGCTTACATCCAAGGGAAGTACATTTCCAAAATTCTGAGTCATTAATTTCTTTTTATTGAGACTTAATTCACATACCCTACAATTAACCCATTTAAATTGTGTACTTCAGAGATTTCCAATATATTTTCCGAATTGCACCACAATCTAATCCTAGAATATTTTCATCATCCCCCCAAAAACTTGTACCCATTAGCAATAACCCCTCATTCCTCACTCTACACCCTGTACTTTCTGGTAACTAATATTTGTCTCTATAGCTTTGCCTATTCTAGACATTTCATATAAGTGGAAACATACAAAATGTGGTCCTTTGTGACTGGCTTAATTCATGCCATGATATTTTCAAGGTTCATCCCTGTTGTAGTATGTATCAGAACTTCATTCTTTTTTTCTTGCCAAATTATATTCCACTATATAAATATACCACATTTGGTTTATCCATTTATCAGCTGATGAACATTTGGATTGCTTCTACTTTGGGGTATTATGAATAATGATGTTATGAACATTCATGCACAAAGTTTTGCGTGGCTATATGTCTTTACTTCTCCTGGATATATACCTATTAGAATTGCTGGCAACCCTATGTTTATCAGTTTGAAGTTATTCAAAATATAGATCAACAAGAGCACAATCTAAATGAAATTTCCACTCATTTGCTTTTATTATTTACCTCCTTGAAATGGTTTTTACTGTGGAAAGTGATAATCCAACATGCAGTACTTTTTATCAGCTTCTAGAATTCAGATCAGTGACTCACAAATCCAGGTACACACTCACACACATATACATTCACACGTGCACATTCACTTTTACACACACACACACAATTACCAGAAATATATGCAAAAATTTAAAGGCACAGTGTTCTCTAATTCCAACAGAGAAAATAAATATATCCCCTTCACCCTCACCCCAGCTTGGCCCTGAAGTAGTTGCTCAGAATCACATCACAATTCACATCACCAAACTCAACCTTCAGATTCTTACTGAGAAGCATCTGCATTCAGATGAATGAGTCCTTAGCAACATTTTTTTTTTAAAGAGCAATGCACAGATACTTGCTTTGCATTTCTGTAACTGCAGTTATTTAGGTGGTTTTTGTTGACCAGGAACAAATTTTCCCTAATTGAGCAAGTCTCCTCTTATAAGTCAGAAAACAACTTCAGCTCTTTCAAGGTTTAGAAATAAAAAATCATATAATAACTTATTCTCTTTATAGGATGTTTTGTGCTTCTAAAGAGCTGTGCCTATTTAGGTTAATATTTAAATTATATTAAGATTAAAATTTATTTAGATAACTATGAAGTTGAATTGATGTTTCTACTTGACCATGCTGTCAAAATGCCAAAACAAACAAATTTTGTTGAATGGGTTTAAAGTCAAATGTAGTGCCCCCAAGGACTAAAATACACTAGAAGCATTAAAGAGTTGACACATATAAAAATATAACAAAAATTTCACATGTGAGTAAACGATTCCTGGCACCCCCAAATTGAATGCTCTACAACATTTTTGCTCTACTACCTCCCCACTAATTGAGCCCAAGAACTGTGCCTTTGTGATGGTGTCCTACCCTTCGTTTCTCTTCAGCTTCCATCTAGGAGACCCTTCCACATAGAACATGCTCATCTAACCATCTAAAGTGAAAAGTCAACTTATCTATAATGGAAGGAAAACTGAAGGTATAAAGTCTATGTATTAATAAGACCTTGAAGAAGGTTAACTATTTAGTCATGTATTAACAGGTTTTATACCATGTGCCTCCCATATTACCGAGCTCACTCCTTTAATTTCCCCACCCTTGTATTCTCCAGGCCCTGTGAACTGTGGCACCAGTGACCTCCTGCCACCTGGGGTCAGAGTTACTCTGCTCAGAGCCACCTGAACATGGCCCACGTTAGCTCCTGCGACTCTGGTTAACAAGCATCCTCTCCCTAGAGATTTTCCGTATGATTGAAAAATACAAATTTGAGAATGGCCTAGTAGACCTTTCAGGTATTTTGCCCAGAGGTAGAGAGAATCTTGGAGGAAAAGAAACCCAGAATACAGCTGGATGTGGTGGCGCATGCCTGTAGTCCCAGCTACTCGGGAGACTGAGGGAGGAAGATCACTCAACCCCAGGAGTTTGAGGTTGCAGTGAACTGTGATGACACCACTGCACTCTATCTAGCCCAAGCGGCAGAGTAAGACCCTGTCTCAGGAAAAAGAAAAAAAAAAAGGAATAAAAATGCTCTCCAGAGCAATGATTTCTAGAGACAAGCTGTCCAATTTAAGTAAGAGTCCCAAAGTGACAGCCTCAAAATTTTTAAATGTGACTGGGTGGATGCCATCTGATCTCAGTGATATATCTGCATTTGGCTCATCAAACCGGCTTTGGGTCGGTGTCTGTCTTGAGCTACTCCCTCTTCTTTCCTTCTTTCTGATCAGGTGACTGGCCTCCCTCCTCAAATCTTCGAGTTCTGAGCTGTTCACACCACCATTTTGGAGATAGAAATACTGATGCCTGCTGGATAAATTAATTACCTTTCTCAAGGTCACTCACCTGCTAAAAGCTAGATTTGTGATTCCATCCCAGGCTACCTCTCTTGGATTCCTCACGCCTGCTTGTCCACCTGGATTTCTGGTTATGATCCATGTAACTCACAAGCTGGTATTATGCTCTGTCCTTCCTTTCTGGCATGGAGAGTCTAGTCTCCCTCAACTCCCTCATAACCCGACCGCTGGTTGTGTCCATTTTGATCATCACTATTCTTCAGTCTGTTCAGTGTCCTCTGGGCTCTGCCTTGCTCTCCTGGCTCAAATATCCTGCTTTATCCTCAGGCTCTACTGTTGCTGATGGTGCCAGAGTGACCTAGAACATTCACCCCTATTTTATCAAGTATCTGACCTCTGCTCTGTATTAAAAGATACTTGACCAAGGTGAATTCAATTCTATTCCCTTTTCTATTCTCTTTTCATTTCAAGAAAATCCATATAGGTTACTACAGTGAGAGAGAGAGAGAGAAGAAAATAGAGGAAGAATACCACAGGCAGCATCTTAAAATGATTTGAAATTGTCAGTGAATCTGTATAATGAACTATCATTTGGTTAAAAAGATAATTCTTCTATAAATCTAGCATAACTTAAATTCACTGAATTAAGTAAATTCAAATACTGTTTTTAAAAGGGAAATACTCAAGGGAAGATGGAAGAAAAATAATTGAAGTCTATGATTGCCTAACATTTTAATATTAATAAATTGATTTTGAAGGTATTAGCAAGCCCAGTTTTACATATGCAGTAGTATCAGACCTACTAGCAGATAAAGAATTGGTAACGAGACATTTACTCCGTTTCGTTCAACTTAGCTGCCCAATCCAGATGTTAAAGGAAAGAATGAATTTGAGTTTCAAAATTAGATTGATTAGTCAAGTATTTTGACAGTCATAAAATGTAGCAGCTAAAATTCTTTTATGTGCCAAGACCTGTGTTGAAAACTTCACATGCATTTCCTGATTTAATCTTAAAAATAACATTATTAGGTGGGTATTATTATTATCACCATTTTAGAGAGAGAAATACTGATGCCTGGATAAATCAATTACCTCCCTCAAGGTCACTCACCTGCTAAAAGCTAGATTTGTGATTCCAATCCAGGCTACCTGACTCCAAAGCTAGTGTAATTAACCGCTAAGTGCATCAGTGAGAGATTTTTCTGATTGCTTTTTTTTATTCTTCTTTCCCTACACTATGTGTTCTGACCTTAACATGAAGGAAGGAAAACTACCATGTTGATCCATTTGGGCTGTGCTGCTTGTGTCAATGAAGGGAACAAAAGGTTAGGTCAGTGAGCATGTTCTTAAATTAAATAAATACTGTACTAACCTATTATTTTCCCAAGATATTTATTCCTCAGTACCTGAAGTGACCACTAGCACTGGGAGGATGAAAAGCAACTTACTTGTACATTTTTCTGGACTTTAGAAGGAACTTGTCACCTAGAATACTCACAAGCTGTGAGGTGGTTAATGTAAAATTCATAATTTTAAAATAATACTTCTTAGCATGTTTTATAGCTATTACATGTTTAGTGTATATATTCAGTGCGTTTTTCTTCTGTTGAATTTTCCATAGTAGGCACTCTCTTTCCCTTGATGGTTCAGACCGGCAGTCTCATTCGTCTCACTTTCTCCTCTTTTGCCTTCACATGACCTTGCCCACCTGTCTCTCAGGCCCCGCCTGGCCCCAACTCTCACTGTTTTCTCCACATTCCTTTCCCCTGCATATTCTTCAGGTTAAACACATTCTCTTTCTTGTTTTCTTTTCCTCTGAATCTGTTTTCAACATAAATTCAGCAAATGGTTGGATTTGAATGTTTAAAAAAGAAATCAATTCCATTCTAAAATCTACTTTTTAAATGAATCCAACTATAATTTTTTTTTCCTTGTTTAATTGTGAACTTCCTGCTCACCGGTGGCACTAACCAACTTCCTGATGGTTTTGTTACCTGGATCCTCCGATGTGTATCATGCTTGCATGAAGCCTCTGTCCTCCCATGACTGAGTGTCTTACTGTCCATCTTTGGCAGTAGGTCCATCTGTATCCCAGCTACCTTGTCCACCTGAGACTCCAACAGCCATGCCTGTCTGTCCCTCCAGCCATCTTACATGTTTTCCCTAAGGTGTCCTCCCACCCTTGCTGACCTTTCTTCTCTAACTGCCCTCTTTCCCTTGTCTACCAGGGGAGAACACTGACAGATGAGGTCCATTTACAGTCCCCCCACATTTTCTCTGCAGATCACAGGCATGATTTGTTTCAGAACATTCAGTGGATGGAGAGTAGCTGCTGGATGTGGCTGCCCAAGGAGGACCATATGCCTGACATAAATCCTAAGGAAAGCGTCCTGACCCCTGATCCCTTGCACGCCTCTCTCTGACATTATATTAACACAGAACAATCTTTTTCAATGTATTGCTCTGACACTGAATTGATGTATACAATTACCTGAAATTTCACATTTCAATACTCACTATTAAGTTATATATGCAAAGGTAATCTATTTTAAAAACGAGGATGAATACGTCCCCTACTAATAATCATACCAATAATTATATTGTGAAGTAGTTCTTCTATTAGGTTGATATCTTTATATAATGCATTTAGAAGGACTAGAATGTAAAGACTGGGTCAAGTTCAATATCCATTGCAGCCATTACCAGTGGTTTGAGACCTGCCCACACTAGCATCTCCATGGAGACAGTGGATTTCAGCTGCTGCATCACCAACCTGTTGTCAAGGAAACAAGAGAGGGCAAAAAAATCCTCAATGACATTCACTTTCAAGGCAGTCAAGACACCCCTGAAAGGTATTTCAATAGTCCTATCAAGGAAGCTGAAATAGGCTGCTAATTATAAATTCTAAGCCACCCCCTCTTATACCAGGTATGCTGTCTGCTTAGATCTCAGTCTTTCAGTCATTCTCTGTTTACTGAGCCATATACTCCAGATGTCAGAATACCAAGAAAGATTTCTGGGAGAAAGGAAGAGGTGAGAGGAGCAAAAGGGAGAGTCTAGGGAGAAAAATGGGTAATAGTGAAATGGTTAAAAGGTATAACACATTTCCAAGGCAAGCGAAATTATAGTCCTAACCTATGTAGGGGAGATATAAATTTCAGTCTATATTTGTAAGATTTTAAATACATTATTATGAATATTTGTATCTCTATATATTTGTGTGAGAGCAGGTTGAGAAATTCTATGCACATTTATGCATATCATAGAAAGTATGAGATTTGGGCCAACACTTGTATTAATGATTTTTAATTAGGTACAAAATATACAGTGTAGAACTTTTGAGGAACTTCTTTGCATGAGAAGTGACCCCCTCAATATACAGAAAATAGTATATTTAATTCATTAGCTTCATTAGTGCTTGTAACTTTCAAGTGTGTAAAGGTTTGGCTATAGTGCTGTGTTTGGGGACACACAAGTAGTCATGTGGAAAGAGTGTAGAGATGTGTAACATATATCGTTGTGAGGACATTGATGAGTCTGGCAGTGTGGAAGCCAGTGGATATCATTGCCCTGCCTGGAATGCCCCACGGGTCTGTCCTTAATCATCCACCCTGGGCTTTCAGTCAGTCCTTTCTCTCCAGCAATTCCTGCCCATGCCCACCAGCCTCCTGCTCTCAGGCTTGTCTCCTCCTAGAATTTAAGGCTCTTTTAAATCCCTGGGGATCAGAAGAATATTCTCTGAGTGGAGGAGCTATGAAATGCTTCTCAAACAGTGTTTCTAAACCTTTCATATATATATATGAATTATCCAGATTCTGATTCGGTAGGTCTGAGTCACCAACAATCTCCCAGGTGATACTGAGGATGCTGGTCCGAGATGCTAGACTATAAATTCCCTGTAGATCGCAGCTGATTCTGATGAATGGCTGACAGGATGTATGTACTTAACGCCTCTTTTCTGAATGAAATTGACCTTGTGATACCTGCCCACCCCACCTCACCCCTACCCTAAGCCTTGGAAAGGACTTAAAAAACTTTCACACTTTCAGAAACTCATGGCCCAATAACACTCTGGATTAACCTCTTGTGGCAAAGTCTGGCTAACTGATGATAGCTGGTTCCTCCTCTTCCTGAGCACAGAGCATGACTACATCTCCCAGCTTCTCTTGCAGTTAAATGTGGCCATTTGACGGGGTCATAGCCAATGGGATGAGAGCACAAGTGATGTAGTGCATCTAGTTCCCCTTCTGCTGGCAACCACTAGACCTAAAAGATGGTGTAGCCTAGGAAAGGGAAGGAGCCCAGGACCCTGAACACTGTCTTTGAGGAGATTTCATGCACTGATCAGTTACTCATTTTAGGCTTTCTATGAACAAGATATATTTACTATTATATTTGATCCATTATACACTTTTTTTGTTACAGCAGATAAAATTAGCTTAATTATGTATCTTTCTATAGGTCTTATACCTTGTGTTGTAATTGTCCATCTCACATGGAAATATGAACTTTCAAAGGTATTTCAAAATTTTTTTTTTGGTCACCTCATGAATATTACAATGACTGACTTACTGTAGGAGATTGAATTTGCTTTAAGAAATAGTTAATGAAGATGGTGTTATTATTTAACCATTCACCTGTTCAATTTATAGAGCACCTGCTATAAATACCATTTCACTCTCCTGCCCAGTAAAAAATGAGAACTGGAGAAAGAATAAATCTAATTTAATTATGATTAAGCTTTAGTTTCTTTCTTTGGAGCACAGATGGTAATGAGTAGGGGGAGGGGGTAAGATATGCTACATAGGTGTCATTACCTTCATTCCATGTTATGTGTGACCTTTCCATGACAGTTTTGATTTCCACAGGAAATGTGATTGTACAGAATGAAACGGGTGAAAAAAAGGGTGTTCAAAAGGGAGTAGAGGCTTCAATGAAGGTGCATGGGCACTAAGCACAATGAAATGGAAAATTATAACATAGGTAATGGGGTTAAGGGAAAAATATATACATAAACATATATATGAAGCATATATTATATGTTGCTATGTAAGCTAACATCTATATAGGCTTACTCCTTTTGCAGTACAGTTAGGCTTTCCATACATTATCCATAATCTTTACAACAATTTCTATAAAGTAAGTACAATCTTCATTTTACAGTCCAGAAATTATGTGTCTCAGAGAGGACAGGTGAACTGCCTGATGATTTGAACTCACAGCCATCTGGTTTCAAAGCTCCATTTCTTTCCACTTAATTACATAGAACAAAAATGTGCTTAGGGAGACTTCATGACAAAATATTTAAAAACAAAATTAAGCTGGAAAATTCAGGACTAGTAGTTGTTGGAGGTACTTTGTGCGACTTTATAAGTAACCATCCCGGAGAAAAACATTGTTCTGATGACATGCTTCCATGGGAGTCAGTCATGGGGGTTGTGTGGAATCCTTTTGGGAATGATGGAGAAATAAGGAACATTGCCTGGGGAGCATTATATTCTTGCTGAAACAGCAGCAGAAATAAAACTATTTGTTCTCTTACCAGTAAGGGATGTGAGACCTGTAAAGGCCATTATCACATCACAACTTGGACAAGGTATTGGGAAGCAAAACCTTAGGTAGCCTTATCTCTAAACCTCTGCCTTTCCCCTGGGCTAGACTTTCCTCCACTTGGAGATGTGGGTCAGACATCAGCATGGCCTGGCCTGTGTAAAGTGAAATATTTGCCTTTTATATTCCTTTAAACTCTTCTATAGTATATTCCTTTGAGTTTATCTTTGAAACTACAGTCTGGGTGCAGGTACCTCGGTTCATTTTCTAATAGATCCGTGTGTATTCTTATAAAGAAACTCAGTGGCTCCCAATTCCAAATCTAACCTTATATTTCTTGAAATTTTTATTTTCTAAATAATTTCTTTGAAAATTTTTCTTTTCTAAAGTCCACCATGAATCTCCCACATATTTTTCAATAGCCATTACAGTTCTTATCCTGAAACCTAATTCAACGAGTTTTTAAAGAACTATTCTTTCCATGTTCTAATTGTGGTATCATTCGTAATTCACATTGTACTATTATATTTGTATTATTCCCAAATTGCTGTGTATATGTAAATCTTGTTTGCTTAATTGGATTTTAAAAGCTGGGAACATGTCTTGCTACTACATGTAAACTCCTTGAGGGCAAGACCTTCACCTCTATAAATTCCTGCAGCTCGAGAGCACTTGCACAGGTACTAATTGCTTATAAATATTTGGAAAATAAATGATACCTCTTTTGAAGTTCCATATTTCCTGGTACAATGCTGGACCATTAGCAAAGTATCTATGCAACTATACTCTCCATATATACATAGTTTGAATTATTCTTTGTTGTGTCCTTAGCCCTTAGCACAGTGAATGCTCATGGAAGGCACTCAATAAATACATGTTCAGTAAATAAATAGATGTTATAAATGTTTACTGCATGGTTTTCCTATATTCTGCTTTCATTCTTCCACACCTACAAAGGAAATCACACAGATCAAAGCTTCTAAAATTCTGATGTGCATATGAACCCCTGGGGATTTTGTTAAAATGCAAATTCTGTTTCAGTAGATCTGGGATCTGGGATGGAGCCAGATTCCATAAGTGTGGGCAAGTCATCTTTAACTAGACCCCAGGAGATACCCATGTGGTCTACAGATCATATTTTCAGTAGCGAGAATATAGGCAAGCCCATAAAAGATTCAGGGCTTCCACATTTAAATTGAACCCTATCACTGAACATCAGCACATCTTTCATAATATGTATTTAAAGATCCTTATTTTCCAGTCTCTCGGGAAAGAAATTCTGGGGTTCAAAATCTATAAACACCAAGAAAAGAATTCCATAGTTAATGAAACAACACCACCAATATCCAATCATTCAGATCTGCTAAATAAGTATTGATCAAATCTAATTCTCTTCAGTGGTAGGTCTGATGAAAATATAGCCATAAATGTAAGGGAAAGCCCAAGAGAGGCTGACATTTAAAGACCAACTAATGATGTTGCCACAAATTTTCTGTGTATGACAAAGTGTCAATAACAATGCTGGGAGAAATTATGGAGGGAAATTATCAATAAGAATAAAAATTCCTAGCTATTGGAAAAGGGGAAAAAAAACACTGCTATTATTCATTTTTGAATTTGTCTTAGTGCTAATACCAAAGTATGTCAAACTAACTGAATTGCATTAAAATCTTGTGACCAAGAATTTGAATGTAGATATTTAGCCATAATTGTGCTACAGCGTAGGAAAACATTTAAAAATATATCTTGTTTTTCAGATATTTTATTTCAGGTACAAAAGTCTGCAACTCACCATACCCAGCACTTCAAATACATTTATTAGCTATCATTTAGTCACCTCTTATCTCTTCTCATATGATAATCTTTTGCAATTAGGGTCACTGTCTATACCCTAAATATTTTAAAATGCTAATTGGCAAGCTTTATCCTATGCAAGGTAGGTAGATAATAATAGGTTTTGCTGATTATTAAGCAGTGCTGTGTTGTAGTCAAAAGTCTAAGGGCTCAATTCAGTCATGAAAGGAACTGATTTTTTATTTGTTGCTACTGCAGTAGACGCCATAGTAATCATCATTATTGCTGCTATTCTGTAGAAAGACATCCATTTTAGAAGCTCTGAGTACATTCTCAGAATGTGTAATTGAATTTACTCTGCCCATTTGCACACATCATGGAGCATTTTATATCTATTCAGGTAATGCTTTGATATTGAGCCTCACGCATGCAACTTTACACCATGCCCAAGATGTAAATACACCATGACCATATCTGAACAGAGCTTAGTGGATAGCTGAGTAGAATAGATTTTAGGAGATGAAATAAATTACATATGTCAGCCTAATTTTCCTCTCATATTCCTAGTATTGTTCCATCTTGTAAGGTCACAGAGGGAAGACAGCCAACTCTAAACCAGAAGTGGGCCCTCACCAGACACCCAATCTGCCATTGTCTTGACCTTGGACTTCCCTGTCACCAGAACTGTGAGAAATAACTATCTATTATTTATAAGCAACTCAGTTTATGGTATTTTGTTATAGCAACCTGAAAAGACTAAGCTAGTCTTTAAACTCTGATCTCCTGGTTCAGCTCTTTGTCTACTGTTTGATCTTCAACAGCCAAGTAATCATTCAAAAACATAAACCAGACAAAATCGCCCTGCTCATAACCTGTCAATCACTTCTCATCTGATTCCAAATAAAAGAAAAATTCTATAATGATTATGAATCCCCTTGGTGCCTCTTTGACTTTCTTTCTTACTATTTTTTGCATTGCTTTGCTCAATTATTCCTTGAACATTTCAAGCATGTCTCACCTTACAGCATTTATACTGTTTGTTTCTTCTGCACTTAATAATCTTCCTTATAAATAGCAACATGATTTACTTTTTCACCTCCTTCCTGTCTTACTTCCCATGCCACCTTCTTAGACCTTCTCTGACCACTGTAAGATTGCAACCTCTGACCTCCCTATTTCTCTCTCCTGCTTTTATTTTCCCTCATGGTATTTATCATCATCTGATGCTATTTATTATTATTTGTTTTGTTTATTATCTCCCCACTAGAATATAAGTTATGTAAGAGCTAGGATTTTTTCCTATTTGTGAACTATTGTTCTCCCAGGGCTAAAATTCTAGGTCCCTAATAAGTATTTATCAAATTAATAAAGTAAGGTACAATTCTGGTATTTTTCATTATGAGTAGCACAAAGTATAAGGAAAATCTCAACCCCAGGTGCTTTAGCAAGAAGATTCTGAGGTTATTAATCTAATAAACACTAAACAAAACTAATTAAATGAGAAATATCCAGCTGGTCATATAGATTTTTTAAATGCCCAAAGTAATGCACCCGAGTAATCCTCCATTTCTAATCTCTCCCTTTAGTAACTGGAATGGTTTTAGGAAAATAGGACTCTACGTGACCAAGCCTGGGTTACTATTCCACTACTCAGGCTAGAAAAACTATTAGAATAAATGTTTCATCTAAAAATATGAATCAGGGGAAAATGGGATCCAATATGAAAATTCAATTTCAGTAAACAGTAATCAATTGTAATCCATCCATTCAATATCAGGCAATATATACAGTAGTCACTAAAAACACAAATATGTTCAGTCCTTCAAGATAAGAATACCTATGGGCTTTATTCTACATAAATTTGGGAATAAAATATTTACATTGTATTTTGTGTGAAAATACATGGATAATTTAGGAGCATACCTAACGTGCAACCAGGAGTTTAGTAGGTTCTTTTTCCTCCTTTCTTGGGTATTTTCATCTTTCACAATGATTTTCATGCTACTTTTAGAGTGAAGTTGTGTTTCCTATCAGAGTTTCAGGGAATAACAGTCAGGTGAAAGAAAGTTTTGGTTGGTGTTATTTTCAGTGAGAACTTTCTTCTTGCCTCTACACTCATGTTAGATTTGGAGACTCATATTAGTTGGTTACTTGATTTGTCCAAGGAAATGAAGAGTCTTCCTATTGCTTAACCTTCCTAGAAGTCATCATTTTTTTAGTAAAAAATAATGAGTCTAATTGTTATGAAACATACATATATGAGCACTAACAAAATTAGAAGAGACAAGCTAAATTTCATTGTCTATTAGGTAGGAATCCCAAGGGCTAACCACAATGTACTGTGCTTCTAGGGGAGGGTTGGCTTTCAGTGAATTTCTGAAAATGTGTACTTGTTACAAACATATGAGCTAATTATTTCTATCTCATTGTGCATACCTTGGTTAACATTATAGAGAATATGGTAAACATCATTTCTAAGTGGAGATTGAGGTCTATATTAATATATCTTTGTTTCTTCTTCACACAGTATGGATGAAAAACTAAAATGTTAAGAACTTGCTAATAATACAGTACTAATATGAGTTAATTAAGTGTAATATATATTAGTTTGAAATCAGGAATCATTCAAAACACATATTTTGAACATGTCCTGTGTGTAAAGTGGTGGAGATAAGAGAAACATAAGATATGGCCCTGCCCTCGAGGAGCTTATAACTTAGCTCAATGGTTCCTGAAGTTTGACACATAAAAGAATTATTTTAGGCATTGACTAAAATAGAGATTCTAAGGTTCTACCCAGAAAGATTCTTATGCAAAGAGAATGGGAAGGAGCCATGAATCTACAATTTTTCATGAATATCTCAGGAGATTCTAATGTAAATGGTCCTGTGACCATGCTTTGAGAAATGCAGGTCTAACAAGATAAACAGATATATGAACTAGCAAATTATGAAGTGCAGTAAATATTATAACAAGGAGATGGTAATAGAAACCAATCAATTTCCACTGTCTGAAGAAGTCAGAAAGGGTCCCGTAAGGAGAAAACATTGGAGCAGGGTCCTGAAAGGTGAATCAGAGTTTGCCAGGCAGAGAAGAAGAAGAATGAGTCAGATCTTGTGCAAAGAAGGTGTGGTAAATGTGATGGTGGCATCTGAGAATGGCATGAAATTCATTGTGAAAGGAATGATCTTGGAGACAGAAATAAACAAATTATGTTTTTGTGCCAAATCTCTTTATCTGCATGGTAAAAGATGGACTGCAGAGAAAGGAGTCTGGTGACCAGGAGAAAGACACAGAACTGAGGCAATAATCCATGAGGTGGATCACATTAGGAGCAGGGTGAATGAAAGAACAGCAGGAATTTAGGGGACATCCAGTGTAGAGTCTACAGGATGCTGGGATAAGAGAAGGGTCATGAGGGAAGAAATTGTTAAAAATGACAAAATTTTCAGTCTAGGCAAGTAAGTGCCACTATTAACAGAATAATGGAATTGAGAATTACATGGACTGAGAGAAATACAAAATTTTATTTTGCACATACTAAATTAGAAATACCTAAAGGAATTCTTGGTAGACACATCTAAGAGGCAATAGGCTACTTAGATCTGAACTTTTCGTTTTTACCTTCAAACCCTGAAATGACACCACCATTCACCCATTTGCTCAAGCCAGAAATTTATGAATCGTTCCTGATTCCTCCATTTTCCCCACCCAGCACGCACTATCTAGCATCAAGTCCTATTGCTTATACTCAAACAAATATATCAAATCCACCCAATTTCACCCACATCTACTCCCATTTGCTAGCCCAGCTACCAGCATCCCCCACCAGAACTCCAACATCCTCTTTTTTTTTATTTCAGCATATTATGGGGGTACAAATGTTA
>VBSM01000272.1:57430078-57491734 GCA_008086735.1 Cheirogaleus medius
GAAGGGTTAGAGGTATGCCCTTCCCCTCCACAATGCTCACCACATCCCTAAGATCTGGGTCTAGCCTCCCCCGCCCCAATCCCTGGTGAACACTACCAATGGGCTTCCAAATTTAACTGAAATAAAATCCAAATTATTTTTCAGGATTTCAAGATCCTGTATCATCTTGCTACTATGTTTCTCTCCACACTGGTCTCACATCACTCTCTCCAGTGCTCACTTTCACCCAGTCATAAAGGTCAGCAATATTTTTCCACCCCAGGACCTTAGCTCATGCTGTCCCCTTCACCTGGAATAGTATTCCTCTGAAGACACTCACAAGGCAGTTTTCTTTTCATCATTTAATTTCTGCCCAACTGTCACTTCCTCAGAGAGTCCACCCTCATCATCCCTACCTCACAGTAGGTCTGCTATATTTTCATTCTCATCTCCTTATTTATTTCTGTATGGAAATTGTTATAATGCATAATTATGTTTATTCATTTGCTTATTTACTTGGTTTTTGTCTGTCTTCTCCACTAGATTGTCATCTCCATGAGGGCAGAGACCGTATCTTTTTTCTGTATCCTTCAATTACCCAGCATAGTGCTTAGAAAAGAGTAAATGTTCAGCAGATATTTATTAAGTGAATAAAGGAATGAATTATTATGAAAAGATGCAAAGTTAGTGTCATTCACATGTTAATAATAGTTGAAGACTCAGAAGTCAGTGAGATCACATAAAACAAAAGCATGTGGATCAGGGAGATGACTGTGGACAAAATTGTAGGAGAATCCTAATATTTATGGAGCAGACACAAGAGAAGGGGCTTGCTTAAGAGGGAGAGAAAGTTGTTTGTGGCTTGAGAAAAGAAGAAGTTCTGTAGAAGAGAAGGGGGTAGGTATGCTACTTACTCTACTGGACCCCAGCACCCCACATAATGCCTAGTGTTTAGGAGGCACTCAAAATCACCTGCCCATCTATGGGATGAAAAACAAAAGAATAAGAGGAATAGGTTCAACAATACCAAATGCTCTGAGGAAATCAAGAAAGGTAAGATTTTCGTAATTAAGAGGCTACTGGCCACCTTAACAGGAACATTTCCTTTCAAACATATTATATAATTAATTTCTTTAATGTATGCATTCCTATTATTTACCTCCCCTGCTAGAATGCATACTCCATGAGGTCAGGAGATCTTTTATTGTTCACTCATGTACACCAAGCTCCCAGAACAATTCTTCACAAGGTCATGGAGATTAGCACTGGAATTATTTTTAAAGCCTCAGTATGTATACAAAAAGAGGGCTTTTTAAAAATGCCTAATTCATTAGTTAGCCCAGACAATAAAAGCATCACTGTATTATCAAATAAGCCCATTGTTCTACCAGTGAATCAGTTGGACATTAAATGGTTCTAAGACTTGTGTTCAATCATCCCCACAGATTTACTGTGTGATCTGGAGATAGGTTTAAATGTCAGCAGCCATTATTTATTGTTCAATCTGCTCAATGGAAGTCAGTCCTTTAAATCTTTTTATGTAACAACAATAGCAAAGACCAGAGGGCCTGATTTTGTCTTTATCATCATGGCACACACCCCTTCCTGCTCACTGAAGCTATTGTAGAGAATATTTCATACCCTCCCTTCACCCCAATTTATTTAAGGCCAAGAGAACCTGAGGTTTTATGCAGACCAGGAGTTCACTACCCAAGAGACATCTACAAATATCTTTCCTAAGCAACGGGACTAGTCTCACAACTGACAGATGATTGCAAAAAATAACTTATTCATTTTTATAACTGAAACTATGCTTCCAAAGACTCTAACATCTTTCTTCATTTATTTTCCTCAAGTTTTCCTGAGAAACAGATCTGTTTCTATTTCCTGAATTAGATACAGAAATATGAAATTGCTTTTCTCATGTGTCTGGTGGTTGAGCCCTGTTGTAGTTCTTCTGAATATATTTTTCAACTGGTCTTTCTTTATTAACTCTAAAATTGGACAGGCTTTTAAATTGACTCGTGGATTTATATCTCTTGATGTTGTGGAAAATGCTATTTGCTAAGTAGACTAAGGTGGTTTGAGGTAGCAAAGGGGAGGGAAGACAGGTGAGCTGAATGGTATGAGGACATGGTGAGTAAAAAAATTGGGAGTGGACGATGTATGAAAAATTTAGGAAATATTTTAGAGAGAAAAATAACTGCCAGTGAGAGTGTTTGTACATGGAGGTTGAAAATTTTAAGTCTAAGAATTTGTACATCTAATTATTTTTATAATGGGTGTGCATTCATATATTTAAATGTCAGAAAACTATCACTACAAGTGGCACCAGAATCAGAAGGATTGCTGTACTAGGACATCAACGCATCGAGACTGCAGAGGAGAAGAGGCATATGTTCTGACTACTCTCCATTGATTGGTCAGCTGCCGTTTCCATAGCAATCCATGTACAGCTCAGACATTTTTTTCTTTCCTACCCTGCATTACCTTCATTACATAGCAAAAAACATAAAGATTAATAAACAGACATATTTGGTAAATGTAATATGGTCCTGCAGCCATTGTTCTTGTGGTTAATTATTCTAATCGTATTAATAGAATAGTTACAGTCTATATCACAACCCAAGAACTGACAAAGCAGCAAAGAAACCTTATGTTTATCATATCATTGAGAAAAATGACCTTTATCTAGATAGTTTCCTAGGGCATACCTATAAGTTTAAGAACATAATGGTGTGTGCTTTAAGCTGGAAACAGTGAATCCAGTAGGATTTCTTTAAATTTCTTTTTTTTACATGTATATTTGGATTTTACATGTAAAATGAGCACATTTATTTAAGGTGTGGCTGGCATCAACACAGTTCTTTTAGATTAAAACTAGTTCTCTGTAAAGTGTGAAAAATAATAGTCACTACTCCTCAGAAACTTGAATCAGAAAGATATTTTTCTTCCAAAAAGCTTGTTTTACTGTTCCCTCCTCTAAATGCAACCAAAAATTTCTGAGTCTTCATTGTAGTGGAGTTTGCTGCTGTAGTAGAAGTGACCATCTGCTTTCCATTCACTCTGCTTTTGAAAACAGTACCTGATTTATCTTTGGGAAAATTATTCCATCCTCACTCTGAGGCCATGTAGTTTGGCACAGTTAACTTCATTTCCAGTTCCTGGGGTAGGTGGCAGTTTAACTCAGGTCTGCTCAATCAGGGTCTCACATTCACCTGGTGATTGGACCAATGACAAGAATGGGCCAAGGCGAATCCATGAGTTAGGAGCAGAGTGAATTCTGGAACTTTTTCCTGAGCAACCAGAAAAGGGGCAAGATTTGTCCTGTGGTCTGGGAGAATCAAACTGGAGCAGCTAAAGAGAGAAAACCTGCCTGGGAATGGGGCCATATCGAGGAAAACAGAAACAAGAAATAAAGAGAAAGCTATAAAATGGGGAATCCGAATAGTACTTTCCTCCCAGCATGCTGAGAGAATTAAATGAGTTATTTACATAAAATACTTAGTGCTTGGTATATAAAAAGTACTCAATAAATGTTAGCTATTGTTATTATTAACATTGTTTGAATCTCTGAGTCAAATCATACCTAATGTAAGGCCTTACCTTTTGTCTTTTCAGTTATATGGACCAAAACCTTTCTTTCACTCCCTCCTCCCAGTTTTAATTGGTTTTCTGTCATTTGTAACTGAAAAAAGTTTTTCTCTCTCTTCATATATACATATGTGTGTGTGTATGACTGTACATTAACCTAGAATTTGCATTCTTTACCCAGCTAGCTATTCTACTTATAGGTATAAATCTAAAATGCAGATAAATTTTTTTTTTTTTTTTTTTTTTTAGAGACGGGGTCTCGCTCTTGGTCAGGCTGGTTTCGAACTCCTGACCTTGAGCTATCCACCCGCCTCGGCCTCCCAGAGTGCTAGGATTACAGGCGTGAGCCACCGCGCCCGGCCTAAATGCAGATAAATTTTATACACAAATACAGTCATTATGGTGTTTTATATACTAACAAAAACTTAAAACACCTCAGTCAAAAAAACCAGAAAAGGTTAAGTACCTTAAAATCTATCTATATAACCATATATTATGCGGTCATTAAAATGATGTCCATTAAGTATTTTTAATGTATTGGCTTCTGATGTTATGTTAAATTAAAACAACCTCAGAACACATAGCACATATTCATACTCTAGTATATGTACAAGTACATTAAATAACTACATAAAAAGAAGACTGGAAGGAGAAACAAAGATATTAGTAGCTCTTTTCTCTGTGTCTTGGGACTATGACTAATTTGAATTTTTTTAACTTTTCTGTATTACATAAATTATACATAATAAGCACTTAATATTTTAAATATTTTTTATTATCTATACATTTATAGAATTTTACCTACTCAAAAATATATTTGCTATTATTTTAGATATATACTTAGAAAAAGGAATTTAGAAAAATGAAGAAATGTAAAGAATTTTAGAAACATTTTCTAATTTCACCATTTTTATAAATTTTATTGAAAACTGAGGCTGACAAGTTATAACTTACTCAATATCTCAGTATTTGGCAGATATTTTAAGACTCAGAAGACATGGATTTGAATCATATTTCAGGTTTTTCATTTCTATTATAGCTCTTTTTTTTTGTTATACACAGTAAAGAGTGGACGCACAGATCTAAATTTGCATCTGGTTTCCATAGTAACTGCTTTTTGGCTTTTAACATTAGGCACCACCTGTTGTTCTATGGACAAACCTCCAAATAACATCACAGATTACAGAGGGGAAAAAAGACTGCATACACCTGTTTAAAACAGCACTTCCCTAATGTACTATTTCTCATTGATATTTAGCCACACAGAATTCATATACCTAAAATATCTAACACACTATCGTATATCTCCTTACCATGTCTGCATACAGAGCAGCTGTATTTTCTGAATTTAAAATATTAAATCTTTACTTTCACACATTGCTATGCCAATATGAAGCTCACAACCAATCATAACAGAATATTATATGTAGAACTATAGAATTATGCAGTGTTTTTCATCTGGTATTTGAAGATTCTGAAAATTGCAACATAGTTAAAACTCTCACAGAAGCACTCTGGTTTTCTAGATTTGCACAAGAACACACATACAGAGTCACACTTCTAAATATATCGAGTTATTTTAGAAATTGTGCAAACCCTTTTTCTCTGATTCATTTTTAGTCTTTCCTACTTGCATGCAAACCAGCTGTTGGGGAAACTTGGGGGTTTTCCTTAATTAAAATGATTTCTCATCGCTCTGATTTAAAGACCCTAAATTATGATAGGAAGAGTCTCCCTCCCTGGAAAGACTTCCTTTGAAAAGGGCAAAAGAATTCTCAGAAACTGGCTTACTTAGGTTTTATCATCCCTTGGATATATATGATTAAACGCTTGAGGTAAGTTAGAAAACAACTCAAGTGTATTTTGGAAAAAAATATGATCAGCTGCTCAACATAGTTTATAGCATGTATTATGAAAGAATGTGGCTTACAGTCTAAACAATCAATTGAAACAGGAATATTTCATCTGGTAAAATTGAGTATGCGTATTATTTTTTATTTTTCTGTTTGCTGCTCAACACCTAATTTTTCCTAACAGGTTGTTCACACAGTCTCTTATCAATTCAGTATGTAAGTGAGGAATTCTGATCAGCAGATCAGGTTTTGTCTGTCGATCTCAATTTCTGATGTTCTTGTTGCTTTTATAAATGCATGATTCCCCTCTCCACTATACCTTTTCCTCCTCTTTCTTTTCTTCATTGTGAGGCAGTAGAAAAATGGCTCACTTTGAAGGCTAACAGCCCTAGTTCAAACCCAGCTCCACACAATTTAGTCTATTTTCTGTTGCTTGTAACAGAATACCTGAAACTGGGTAATTTATAAAGAAAAGGAATTTATTTCTTATAGTTACAGAGGCTGAGAAGTCCAAGGTTGAGGGGGTGCATCTGGTGAGGGCCTTCTTGCTGGTGGGGACTCTCTGCAGAGTCCCGAGGCCAGGGCATTACTGGTGAGGGGGACGAGCATGCTAGCTCAGGTCTCTCTTCCTCTTCTGATAAAACCACCAATTCCATTCCCATGATAACTAATTAATCATCTCTTAAAGGCCCACCTCTCAATACTGCCACACTGGGGATTAAATTTCAACACGAGTTTTGGAGGGGACAAATGTTCAAATCATAGCAACACTTATTAGCCATGTAACCTCTCTGAGCCTCATGCCTCTGCAGGGAGAGATAACACCTATTTCGCATAGTAAAGTGAGGATGAAACATTATATTATAATGTGTATACTACTAAATATGATACTGAATTTTATTTCCCGGATCCTTCTCCACACCTAAGTTTTTCCAGAATCCTCAGTTGGAAGCTAAAGTAGTTGCCTCCTGATACTACTCAGAAACCCAGTAATTTTTCCTTCCACACAGCCGCTGCCTGGCCTTCATCTTTAGCTCCACTTTCTCACTAACCACACAGGTAGAGCAGCAGCAGTAGTAGCAGTTTCCATGAACCTCAAGGCTTCAGGGAAATAAAATGCATTTCTTTCTCCCAAACAGCTGTGACCTGCTGGTTCAAAATCATAGTAAAGCAAAATATGACTTCCAGATCCCTGAAAAGGAGCAATGAAAATAGGATTAATGGAGATGGTATTTGCAAAGTGCTTAGCATGGTGCCTAGCACAAAATAAATGCTCAGTAAATGTTATCCATTCCCATAAATTATTTTTGGAATGAATGGCTAAATAGGTCAGCAAGGGCACTGCTGGGTGTTTAGTTGAACTGTATAAAATGAACTGATATTGATGGTGACCATGAACATGAAACCAGTTTCTGGCTAAATAGGAATTTGCACAGATGAAATTTTAGATGAAACATAAAGGATAGGATATCTCACTTCTCTCAAGACAGAGTGGTCGGTTAATTAAGTAGAGATAGTAACCATGACACAGACATTTAGTTCACTCTCAGCTGAAGTCAGTGTAGAATAACACCTCAAGATATTTCACCTTGGATTTTAGAAATATTATTTTGGAATATAATAATCTCTAATGTGAACAAGAGTGAGAGATGAAATTGTTCTGAACTTTTCATGATAGCTTTTCATGATAGCTCAAGACTCTGTCAACTTTACCATTAAAAAAGGAAAAAAATAGATCAAAAAAATGTTATATTGTTGGTCTGAAAGCTGTAAAGATGAAAGTCATTCATTCTACCCCCCAAATCCTCCCACTATAGTCTGAAGAAATATTGTAATAGAAGTAAAATGCCTTGGTTAGAATGATAACATTTAAGAAGGCTGAAACATTGTAAAGATAGCCAGGTCAGAGACTCTTAGCCTGAAATGCATGGGAGAAATTTGGGGGAATGTCTGTGAACTCTTTGAAATTATATGCCAAATTGTGTGTGTGTGTGTGTGTGTGTGTGTGTGTGTTAAGCAAAATAACACATTTGAATGCTAAAAAATCTGAAAGTGGAAATCAGGGCATTGATTTTTCTTTTTCTCCAGATAAGGCTATGGCTAGGCTGATCCCATCTGATTGAAGAAGAAAGGACCGACTCTTTGTAAAAATTTTCTTGACTGGAGTTCATAGACCATTAGTGTAAGTTCATCAACAGCGATACAAGCCCTAAATATAAAGAAAAATACCATTCCAAGAATTCTTGGATCAGATCAGGTAAGATCCTAATTTGGACAAAGAGTCATCAATCCCCTATTAGGCACTCAAGCCCAAAAGAAACTACACTAGGATCAACTGCAGCTGCTCTTGCTCTGTGTGGCCACCTCATTTCTCAAATATTTTGTATTTTTGAAGAAATAAATTAGAAATCCAATCTAGCTTTGCAAAGGATGTATGCATGTGTTTGTCACTGCTTGCTAATCTGTAATACTGCATCTTGCATAATTTTGAGTAGAGAATTTGTAACTTTTATCAGATTCTAAAAGGGTACTTGGTCCAAAGGGCTTAAGAACCATTCAGCCATATAAATAAAATAATATTACAGATATTAGAAGTGGCATCTCGGAGAAGTTAGGAGATTTACGCCAGGACAAGTAGCAGAACCATGACTAGGAAGCAGTTCTATCTATTCCCAGTTCACTACTTTTGCCACTAAGCCCCAGTACAAACTAAGGACTTTAGGGGATTCAGGGATGATCAGGTGAACTATTGTTAACATCATACCACTAGAAATCAGGAAGTCAGAAGTCACGCTGTGGTTTGTTTCTCTCCTTTCTCTTAACTTTGGTTTCAAAGAGAACATGATAAACAAGAGCAACCAGGTAACTAGACAACAAAGTCAAGACATCAAGCACCCATGGAATCTTAGACAGATGTATAAGTATATGCATATAGTCGCAGACCCTCTGCTGTTACTCCAACAATGGACCGTCCATAGGCATAAAAACTGACATTTCTTGCTATCAACAATATGCTTTCCTGGAAAAACCATTACTCTGTACACCACGGAGGCAGCAGCCAGCAGCAGCTTATGCATCTCCCTCTTGGTTTTAGCTGTACCATAGACTGGCTTTGGCAGCCAAAACTCTTCTAGTGGATTTGTGCCTCCATCTCCAACAGCCTTCTCATTTTTATCTCTAATGAGATTGACCCTTGAGACTGCTTTTGGGAGTATTCCAGGGAAGGCCACTTATCATACTGACAGAATCTTTTACTAAAACAGCATCTCAACCCAATGGTTCTTTCAGTCAGGTCTCTCCTTTTTCTAATTTTCTGCTCTTGGTCTTGATTCTCTCTACATTTGTTTTTCTTCTGTGATAGCACTACCTCTGTTTGTTTGGGTCCATCTTTCTTTCTTCCTTTGGTTACCCATCTTTCTTCACAGGTTAAATGAGTATCTAGCTGGAGTGACTAAATCACGTAGTTTGATAAAGAACTTCTTGAGCTATTTATCAGCATGGCGACAAAAAGGGTTTTCTGGGATATAATAATATAAAACATGCTATTCTAAAGTCAGACAAATGGCCCATTTTATTCAGTGTTCATATCTTACAAAGTAACAGCAGGATGTTTATAGAAACACATGGCAGCTCTATGGAATCAAATTCTAATGGGCAAAGTATTCTAAACATTGCCAACTTTTCCTTAATAACTCATTCAATCAGTAATGGCATATAATGTTTATTGAGTAACTACTATATGCCATATATTGTGTAATGTTCCTTAAGAGCATTTTCTTATTTAACTATCACAAGTAAATATCAAAAGCGCCACAATCCTCCCAATTTTACTATTGTGGGAACCTATTCAGAGAGCTAAAGTAGGTAGTAAGGTGTAGAGCTAAACTCAACCCAGGTCAGTCTGCCTCTATAGCCAGTTTAATCATTATGCATATAACATACATACATTTTAAGCCCTTAAAACACGCATATTATTAGTTCCAGTTTTAACTACCTCTTGGTGTTAACAAACACCATGTTGTTATTATATGGTACACCATTTCTGTGTGCCTTTCATGAAAGGTGTATTTTCAAATTTAATAATGCAATTCATCTAGGTTATCATTTGGTGAGTGAGTCTACATTCATTTTATCACACCAGGAGATCCAAAATCTAATTAGTAGGAGTCTGAGAAAAAGAAAAAAGGTGAAAATAAGGAGCAATCTCTCAAAGAAGTAATACAAGAACATTTTCTAGAATGAAAAGGCATGAGTCTCAAGCCCACTGAATCCTCAGCACAGTAGTTGAAAGACGATACTTCATGGAATCCAAACATTTGGAGTAAAAACAAGAGCCTCAAAGTTTCCAGAGAGAAAAACAGATCACACAGAAAGGAAGAGCTTCAGGCTTCTTAGCAGCCACACACAAGCATTTGGAGACCAGCCTGCGACATTTTGAGTGAAACACGTTGGTCTTTTACCAAGACAAACCAGCCATCAAGTGTGAGGGGGAGAACAAAAACCTGCTTCATGAAGCTACTAGAGGCTGTACTCCACCAAAATGAGAAACAGCACCAATAATGAGTAAGACATGAGATCCAGGAGACAAGAGATGTGATCATCAAGAGGCAAAGGCAACCCCCAGGGTAACTGCAAAGGAAAGCCCAGGGTGGCAGTTTTGCAGCAGACCTAGGGACAGCAAGTGTGATTGGAGTGGGAGGACGGATGACTCTAGGAGACACATCACCAGAAAAAAAATAGAACTGCTGGGATATACGACAGGTTTGAACACATGGACAATTGTGAGATGTTTAATAGAGCTGTTGAGGAATGCAGGAAAGCTTAGCCAGTGGACATGCTAAGACATCTTAGACATCTAAGACATCTTAGACATCTAAGACATCTTAACAT
Source organism: Cheirogaleus medius (assembly GCA_008086735.1). Taxonomy (NCBI): domain Eukaryota; kingdom Metazoa; phylum Chordata; class Mammalia; order Primates; family Cheirogaleidae; genus Cheirogaleus; species Cheirogaleus medius. The sequence goes on from VBSM01000272.1 coordinate 57,440,395, forward strand.
GTCCACTGGCTAAAAAACATATGAAGCATACATAAAGCAAACATAAAAAAACTTATGAAGCAATTGTTGGCTCCAGAGAAGGAAACAACAACAAAAAAATTATATATGGATAAAAATGTGATGATTGTTAGCTCAACAATAACCCATATTTTTATAGTCATAATAATAAAAACATTAAATATGGGCTAAATGAAATAAAATTAAGAAATGTGAAAGACTTGAATGAAAAAACAAAATAACTTTATCAACAGAATAAAAGACAGCTTGAGTAAGGGAAAGGTATGCCATGTTCTTGCATAAGGAGATTAGATTTTATAAAGATACAACATTTTCCAAATATAGCTGTAAGTGCAATGCTATCCTAAACAAATGCCAAAGTGATTTTTTAAAAGTAAGTTGGTCAGTTCTTTCTAAAGTTCCAAAAAGCAAATACATTAGAATTTCATTTAGGGTGCGTATTCTCTCAGATATAAAAATTTATCACAAAGTTTCAGTGATTCTGGCATCAGCTAAAAACAGACCTAGAATCATAGATGGGAATTAAATGTCTGATAATTAAGTTACTTAAAAGCAGCAGTAACATACTAAATTAGCAAAATCCAAAAGAGTTTTAAAACAAACTGCTAAAGGATAGCTAATGCTAATGTAGAGAAACAGACACTCTCATACATTGCTGGTTGGAATGGAAGGCAATGTAACTGGAAATATCTATCAAAATTTCATGGAATTACATTTTGACCTTATAATCCCATTTCTTGGTATTATTGCTACAGGAACATCTGTTATAAGATTTTTTATATCACAGCAAAAGACAAAGTGACATGAATCTGATAGGAAGTGATTTCTAAGAAACATTTTTAAGTGAAATAAACAAAGTGCAGAACAATATGTATACTATGCAGTCATACCTTGTTTTATTGTGCTTCACTTTATTGTGCTTCACAGACATTGCATCATTTACAAATTGAAAGTTTGTGGCATCCCTGTATTGAGCAAGTCTATGGGTACCAATTTTCCAACAACATGTGCTCACTTTGTGTGTCTGTGTCACATTTTGGTAATTTGGGAAATATTTCAAGGTTTCCTGTTATTATTATATCTGTTATAGTGAACTGTGATTACCCATCTTTGATGTTACTATTGCGATTGTTTTGGAGCACCACTAACTGTGCCCATATAAGACGGTAAATGTAATCAATAAATGTTGTGTGTGTTATAACTGCTTCATTGAGCTGTTGTTCCCCCATCTTTCTCCCTTTCCTTGGGTCTCTCTATTCCCTGAGATATAGCAATATTGAAATTGGGACAATTAATAACCCTACAGTGGCCTCTAAATGTTCAAGTAAAAGGAAAAGTCACATGTCTCTCACTTTTAATCCAAAGCCAGAAATGATTAAGCTTAGTGAGGAAGGCATACTGAAAACTGAGATGGGCCAAAGGCTAGGCCCCTTGCACCAAGCAGTTGACCGAGTTGTGAATGCAAAGGAAAAGTTATTGAAGGAAATTAGAAATGCTACAAAGTGAATACGCTAATGATAAGAAAGAGAAACAGCCTTCTTGCTAATATGGAGAAAGTTTTAGAGGTCTGGATAGAAGATAAAACCAGCCACAATATTCTCTCAAGCCGAAGCTTAATGCATAGGAAGGCTCTAACTCTCTTCAATTCTATGAACACTGAGAAAGGTGAGGAAGCTGGAGAAGAAAAGTTGGACATTAACGCTAACATAGCATAAAAGTGCAAGATAAAGCAGCAAATGTTGATGGAGAAACTATAGCAAGTTATCCTAAAGATCTAGCTGAGATAATTGATGAAGTTGGCTATACCAAACAGTAGATTTTCAATGTAGATGAAACAGACCTATATAGTGTTATAAGTCTGGTTCCATCTAGAGACTTTCATAGCTAGAGAGGAAAATTCCATGCCTGACTTCAAAGCTTCAAAGGACAAGGTGACTCTCAGGTTTGGGGCTAATGCACCTGATGACTTTAAGTTGAAGCCAATGCTCATTTACCATTCCAAAAATATTATAGCCCCTAAGAATGATGCTAAATCTACTCTGCATGAGCTCTATAAATGGAACAACAAAACCTGGATAACAGCACATCTGTTTGCAGCATGATTTACCAAATATTTTAAGTCCACCATTGATACCTACTCATGAGGAAGAAAGATTCCTTTCAAAATATTGGTGCTCATTGACAATGTACCTGGTCACCCAAGAGCTCTGATGGAGGTATACAGGAGATTAATGTTGTTTCCATGCCTGCTAACACAATTTCCATTCTGCAGCTCATGGCTGAAGGAGTAATTTTGACTTTCAAGTCTTATTATTTAAGAAATATATTTTGTAAGGCTATGGCTGCATTAGATAATGATTTCTCTGCAGGATCTGGGCAAAGTCAAGTGAAATGTTCTGGAAAGGATTAACCATTCCAGATGCCATCAAGAATATTTGTGATTTACAGGAGGAGGTCAAAACATCAACATTAACAAGAGTTTGGAAGGAGCTGATTCCAACTCTTATGGATGACTTTGAGGGGTTCAAGACTTCAGTGAAGGAAGTAACTGCAAATGTGGTGGAAATAGTGAGAGAACTAGAGTTAGAAGTGGAGCATGAAGATATGACTGAATTGCTGCAATCTCCTGGTAAAACTTGAACAGATAAGGAGTTGCTTCCCATGGATGAGCAAAGAAAATGGTTTCTGGAGATAGAATCTACTGCTGGTGAAGATGGTATGGACATTGTTGAAATGACAACACAAGATTTAGAATATTATATTTAATGCAAACTTAGTTGATAAAGCAGCAACAGTGTTTGAGAGGAGGAGTCCAATTTTGAAAGAAGTTCCATGGGCAAATTGCTATCAAACAGCATTGCTTGCTGCAGAGAAGTTGTTCATGAAGGAAGAGTCGATTGATGCAGCAAACTTTATTGTTTTAAGGAATTGCCCCAACCATTCCAACCTTTAGCGTTCACTACCCTGATCAGTCAGCAGCCAACATGAAGACAAGACCTTCTACCAGCAAAAAGATTATGATGCGTTGAAGGCTCAGATGGTTGTTAGCATGTTTTAGCAATAAGGTATTTTTAAAATAAGGTTTGTACATTGTTCTTAAAGACATAATGTTTTGCATACTTAATAGACTACAATATAGTGTAAACATAACTTCTGTATGCACTGGGAAACCAAAAAATTTGCAGTTTTCTCTTTATTGTGATATTTTGCTTTATTGGAGTGGTCTGGGACTGAAACCACAATATCTCTGAGGTATGCTTATATTACCATTTGTGGAGAAAGAGAGCAATTGTTATTGTGTGTGTGCATATATATATATATATATATATATAATTTGTTGGTCTATATGTAAAGTATCCCTGGATGCTGATAACAGTAGATTCTCTAGCTAAGGGAATGGATGCATAGCTGGGTGACAAGTTTGGGGTAGGGACTTTTCATGTGTACTCTTTTGAGGCTCTTGAACTTTTAACCATAATGATATCAATGTAAAAATTGTGTAAATATTGAAATAAAATGAGTCAGTATGTGATGAACTTTTCATAATTTATTTTGGAACTGAGTTGGCTATTCTTAATAGCCTAGTTAAATTTTGCTGATAGGAAGCATCCCTGGCATAGCTGCCTGGCTAAATTAATACGTCCCTTCTTTCATGGCACTTTGAACATCATTCTGTTGTGTCATTTATCACATTATGTTATAGTTAGCCATGGTTTGTCTCCCCTACTGGAGTGTGAGGGTCTCTATGGGGCAGGGATAGATAGATATTCATAGATTCACTTATTCATCGACTCATTAACTAAGTGCTATACACGGTGTTTATTCAACTGTGTATCTCTGGGGCCTGGCCTGACAACTGACACATTCAATGGACCACTTTGGAATAAATGCATAAATAAATGAATGAGGTGAGTTGAGCAATTCATCATAGAATTCAGAATGATAGCTTCTTCAAATCAGTATTGTTCATAATCCTGAGGACTTCCAGAAAATACTAACTCTTCTTGCCTCAAAAATTAATTTGCAACTATGGTGACTATACATTTCAAAATTTTTACATAGAAAAGTCTTAATCCACCTGCAGAAACTATATTTATTTAACTATATTTATTCAGACACAAAGGAGAACCTAAACTACCTTCAAATATTATTTTGTTACTTTCCTTCTTGGTATATTTGCCTATTCACAAATAGCATAACTGTATCCAACAGAAGAAACAGATAGAAACAATTAATATTTTTAGTGCAAAATGTTTTATAATTACAAGCATCATGTATCACTTGGGCAAAATCTTTCCCACAATAATCCCAAGAAGCAGGATATTTTGATAGAGACAAGTAGATAAAAGTGGCATGAACAAGTGATTCCTACCAAGTTATACAACATGCCAGTAGCACAACTGGATCTGACCCAAAAAGATCTGTACTCTGGGGCTATTGTTCATCTGTTTCTTCTCTCAAATTGAAAACCATATTTAGCCTGAAAATGAAGAGCCCAAAAAGATGGCTGTGTTTACATCAACCTAGAAATAGAGATTAAGCCTGTCAGATGTAAGTACTAATGATAGATTAATAACATGATTGATTTCTTATCAGGAAATCTAATTTGTATAACTAAATAATATTCTTCTCTTCCATTTTCCAAGGATTTTGGAAGAGGTCATGGATAAATACTGGTAATCTCTGCCCCAAACAGCTCTGCTGAGAGAGGGTGTGGTATTAGAAGCACCGAGTCCAGGGTTAGCTGATTGACACACGCATAGGTAGGGACTGAATACTTGAGTAGCAATAGATATTTTGCTTGAAAACCATGATTGCAGGTGTCTTTTCAAAGAATTTCTTGGATCTATGAAACAGAAGTTTTATTAAAACTCAGATTTTCTGAGAAAATCAAATGGTCTCACAGCTACCTTTGCATATATCTGTATTTTATCGCATTTTCGTGGATATACACCTCCATCCCCACTCCCTACCACCCCTATGAGAGCTTCCTCAGCAGGAGTTATATCATCATTTTTTTTTTTTGTTTTTAATCCCCAGGGATCAGCCTAGTGCTATGCATATAATAGCATTTAATAAATATTCATACCAAAGAATACAGCTCTTATTCACGGTCAGAATGATATAGTAGAAAGTGGTTCTATCCTTGGCTATGCCCCTGAGCAGCAGATTCAGCTAACACATGTAACAATAAACCAGGTTTCAATTTATTCTTCTAAAAAATGAGTAGGTCACTAGGTGACTTGTAATAACATTTTTGGTTCTGAAGTTCTACATTTTATGTAAGTGTGAGTATTGGAGCAGGAGAAAGGCAAGGTCATGACAGATCAAAAATGAAATAGAACATAACATAAAACAGTAAGCATATATTAAGCTCTTACTATATACCTGGAACTGTGCTAAGAAAGGCCCTTACATTCATTTTCTCCTTAATCCTTGCCACAGCCCTATGATTTAGAGATTATTACTATTCTCATTTTATGCATGGGTAAATTGGGGTGCAGAGAGGTGAATAACTTGTACACATGCACAGAGCTAATCTGACTAAAGAGTTTTTTCATTGCAATGTGATTTGGACTCTATGTAATCACAATCCCAAAAAGATTGCTGTGTTTGTTTATTTATTTAGAAAGGGGGAGAGTGTGGAGGGGAGGTTCAATTTCCTTTTTTTTTTTTTGAGACAGAATCTCACTCTATTACCCTGGGTAGAGTGCCGTGGCATCATCATAGCTCACTACAGCCTCAAACTCCTGCCTCAAGCAATCCTCCTGCTTCAGCCTCCTAAGTAGCTGGGACTACAGGCGAGCACCACAATGCCCAGCTAATTTTTCTGCTTTTAGTAGAGACGGGGTCTCACTCTTGCTCAGGCTGGTCTGTAACTCTTGAGCTCAAGCAATCCTCCCACCTCAGCCTCCCAGAGTGCTAGAATTATAGATGTGAGCCACTGTGCCCGGCCAAGATGGCTGTGTTTCCATCAACCTGAAAAAGGATATTAAGCCTGTCACATACAGGTACTAATGATAGATTAATAACACGATTGATTTCTTATCAAGAAATCCAACTTGTGTAACTGTATAATATCCTTCTCTTCCCTTTTCCCAGGGCTTCAGAAGGGAATAAATATTGAATCCTCTAGTTCTTTGTACCAGACTTGCTGCATACTGAGATACAAGCAACTCTTTGTGGGCCTTGTCACCTCTAAGTATAAGTCTGCAGTCAGGACGGATGAGTTCAATATAACTCTTTCCATTAATAGAAACTCTCTTTTAAACATAAAAGTGTTTAAAACAATACAGCTTTCCTAAACTTTGTCACTAAACTTTATATAACCTTTGAATCTTCACAGAATTTATGGATTCTTCTGTCCCATCAATCCACTGTTGTTGGAAGGCTTACCTCACTTAGGTGTTAAAGGATACTAAAAAGGTCATGGTCTCTGCCTTCAGCAAACTTACATCTTGCAATGGCTTGCACGTAAGCATGCAATCAATGCATACATGTTGCTTAATTATGTGGGAAAGATTTTGCCCAAGTGATGCATGGTGCTTATAATTATAAAACATTTTGCACTAAAAGTATTAATTGTTTATATTCTGATTATTCTGTAAAATTACAGCACTGGAACACAACTATAGATCTCTCTGTAGTTAAAGCTTAGACTTTTATAGACTTCTATACTCTAATATACATTCTATATATGGCTTCTTGGTCAAGCAGTTCCTCGGTGTCAAGGACTGGATTATGTTTTGTTGTGATGTCATAGTGCCACATACAAAGCAGAACTCAGTAAAGGTTGTTGATAGTAGTATGGAATTAAAAAGTCAAACTAAACAGAATTTAAAATTTTATTTAATTTTAATTAATTTTAATTTAAATAACCACATGTTGCTAGTGGATACCCTATTAGACAGCCCAGCTATAAACTCCCAACTATCTGTTGAGAACATGAAAAATGGGGGAAGAGTGAAGAAATGTCCACACATTGGAAGAGACTAAAGAGATAGGGCAAGCAAATGCAGTGAGTTCCCAGATGCATCCTGGATTGGAAGGAAAAAGAGTCATTGTTGTGCAAAATTGAATATGGTCTGTGTTTTAGACAGAAGTGTGGTATCGCTATTTCTTAACTTAGAGGGCAGGAGAGTGTGCCTGATTTTGGTAAATAGGAAAGTTTTGAGATTATGGGGAATACTGTTTGTGGCTTGCTCTCAAATGGTTCAAAAAAGACTAATATTAAAAGAAAAGAGCAATAAGTACAATATAAATTTGTATTACATAAGGGTGATTCTATGTTATATGGAAGGAAAGTTTATTTAGAGAATTTCATCTTTGTCTCAAAGGATAGGAAAGATTTTTACAAGTGAAGATGGTGCAAGAGGTTATTCTTGTCAGTGAAAATAGTGCCCCTAAATAAACTTCAGGAACCTAAACCAAAAATTGTGGCAAAGCTCCAACCCCTTGTCCAGCAAACTCAAGGTAGTCTGCATCCTGTGCTTGAATACTTCTAGAAACAGAAATAATTACCCTCTATGAGGAAGTTCAGGCTGTCATCAGACAAATTCAGCCTTTAAAAATTGTTCACTATTCTAAACTAATATCTATCTACATAAATTCCCCAACCCCCACTCCTTTAGGGCCATAAAGAACAAGTCTGACCTCTCTTTCTCTTCCACATGACAGTTCTTTGCATATTTTAAAACAATTGAATCATCTCTAAGTAAATATAAGTCCCCACTTTTTTCAGTCATTTCAGTCACATGCTATATAAATATAGTAAAGAATTTTCTATATCTTTCTTAAAGTGTGATGAGTCTAAATGAACCCAACATTCTTCAGACCATCTGATCAGAATCAAGAATGAGGGGACCACTGGCTCCTGTTTTTAAGTCAGGTATACGTCCATTAATGGGCCCCAGAACTATAGTTGCTTTTGGGGAAGACCACAGCGTGCTGGTGACTTCCAATGAACTTAAAGATAACTAAAAGCTCTCCTGCTTGGGTTGTCTCCCATATTATTGTAGAGTACTTGGTTTTTAGGACCCAAGTGTAGGAACTTATATTTTATCACTATTAGATGGATTTTCTTAGAGTCCAGTAACCACTATAGTTCATGGAGATCCCTTTGGGTCCTGACTTAACATACAAAATATTTTATGTCCTTCCTAGCTTTATATCATTTTTAATTATAATGAGATTAGTCACTATGTGGTTACTATTAAAATTTAATTATAATAATTACTGTAAAAATTAATTAGAAAATGATTTATGTTAAGAGATAAATCATGAAAGATAGTAAAATAGAGAAATATAAAAATGACTGAAAAAGACATAAGTATATGTAGATATGAGAAACAAAGAAAGAAAGAGATAGAACATGTCAAAGAGAGAATCATAAAGTAAGCAATAGGTAAAACACAGAAGAACAGGAATTTTATCTGTGTATTAAAAGTGACCACTCCAGAGAGACACAGGCATAATTTCACCTGAGTCCCAATGCCTTTAATAACAAGAGCTGTTTTACCTGATTTTGTTTGATAAGATATTGGGACATGCCATCCGAAGTTGTTGTGTTTGAGATATAGTAAATAAGGTCTTAAATCTGCTGCTTAAAATTTTTAGTGATTCCTCTATCACCTAAAGAGCAGATGATACTCTGTACATCTGGCCTAAGTCTTTACATTGTGCCACCCTTTTCTGCATGGAGAAATCTAATTATATATGTATTTTAAGAAGTGGCTTGTAGTTCCTAGAATTCATCATGCTTTGTTTGCCCCCACACCTTTGCATATGTTGTTCCCTTTGCCCGGGTACCCTTTATTCTTTCCCTTGATAAAGCTTTTGCTAAGACTTAGTTAAGGCATGATTTACTTTTAAAATGACTATGTTTCCTCCCTTCAACCTTATTTGCCATGGGTATCTATTTTGTGTGTATGTCTGACAGAGGATGTCTTTAATTATTTCTTTGTCTTTCTTTATAAGCTCCTGCAGGGAGGCTGACAGAGGAGTGTTTGACATATATATTAGATGCTCAATCAGTGTATGTTGAATGAATGAATGAAGAAAGGAATATAGAATATCCAGTCTTGGAATCGAATTATCGTATTAGTTAGACATCTTTGGTTGCCAGTGTGAAACACCAACTCAAGTTAGTGTAAGAATAAAAAAGTGGGAAGGGCAGAGATTTGCAAAGTTAGAGGAATATCTCTTGGAAAACCCAAGGAAAGGAGAGAATCAGAACCTGAGAAGGTCTGAGACCAGGAACTAAAAAGACATGAGAGCATTTTCATTCTCTTTTATTTCTATTTTTTTCAGATCATATACTTTTTTCTTCTTTCTCACTGCAAAATAGCTTTTCTCTTTCCCATAACAGCTCTTGCATTTATACCTTAGAGTTCCAGCTGCATGTGGTGACTGGCTCATAATCTTTCTATTCCAATTCCAAATGTCTGAGAAAGAAATGTGATTGACTCAGGTTGAATCAGGTGTCACCCATTGTCTAATCAGTCAAGATCAGAAAGGAAAGGGTAGCATGGTACAAATGTGGCTGCTGTGTGTGGTCCACCCCTGTGTATTAAGATAGGTGAGGGTATCCTCAGAAAAGGGGCAGTGACTCCAGAACTGAGTGGACACCCAAGTATGATCTACTACTGGCTATCAAATCTGCCAAAGAATGCAGGGAACTGCTGCAAGAAGGAAAATTGTGGTAAACAAACTTGGATTTTAAGAAAGTTTTGGGGAATTTTATGTTGAAATAACAACAAAAGTGGTCTTTTCTTTTTTTTTATCATGTGTGGTCTAGGGCAGACCTATTTTCAATATCCACTCTTTAACTCAGATAACTATGAATTACGTGTAGAGGAGTACAGAGTACTAAGGTATGTGTAAGTGGGAAGACCATCTTAGAATGAAACTTTGTAATTTATCTTTTGAAAATCTGCATTTGATGTCTACTAATGATTTGCTGTGAATTTTTCATAATGTTTTACATTACAAAAGACTCAACTAATTTTTTATAGTATATTTGAAGAACAGTGAACAACTGATTTTACTAGAGCATAGAGCACATGGAGGGAGTACCATAATATAAAATTTCCAAAGATACTCTAGGCAGGTACAATGTAGGTGAAGATGGAACATGTAGAAATAGTAGCCAAACAACCCATATTATTCTCCAAATTTATCTCCTCCCCATCTCTGAACCTTAGTCTTTGGTTTATTTGCAAGAAATTCGGAAGTGTTTAAAATTATTGATTGGTAAATGGCCTGATTAAAACTGTGTTTTAAGATAGCTATGGCAGTGGTATAAAGAAAGAGTTACATTGGGAGATTATGAGTTAGGAGGCTACTGTATTTGGGCAGAAAATGATTTTTAAAAAGCCAAAAACCTTCCACTACATGGTAACAGAAGTAAAGGAATGATTGTGGTATATAACCTTTTGAGTCAAGACCCTTTTAAGAATGTATGAAAATTATGACCTTTCTCCCCATAGACTATTAGAAAGTTCACAGACGTTTTATAGCTCATTTATGACTTTAGGTTAAAAACCTCTGAATTCGTGAAACATTGAAGTAAAAGAATAGATATAGCTCTGAAACAAAGTGCATGCGGAGCTGAGGGAGTTTGAGTCAAAGATGATGCGAAGGTCCCAGGCCTTGATGACTTGACAAGGTGTGTTGCCACAAACAGAAATGAGGAAGAAATTGGAAGTCAAATAGAAAAGCAAGTCTTCCAGTGTGGGGAGATGAGGCAGAGATGATGTGCCTGGTTTTGAAACACTTTGTCTCTGAGATTCTTGTGGGATAGCCATGTGGACGTGGGGTGAATACTCATTTGTTGAGAATCAACTATCTGTCAGGCAGTTGATGTACGTTAATTCACTGAATGGTTACCCAAACCCTAGGAAAAAGCACTTTCCTCATTTTACAGATGAAGACTAAGTAAATTCTTTAAGATCATACAGTTCATTAAACAGTAGAGTGGGATTTGGAAGCTAGGTCTGCCCGACTAAAACCTGTGCCCTTCTACTGTTCCACAGTGCCTCCCTGCAGGCAGTCACGAGGACACGCTTGAAGCTCTGACTCGGGTTGGGCAAAGGCAATATATGTAACCTAAACATTTGTACCCCTGTATATGCTGAAATTTAAAAAAAAATTTAAAAAATAAATGAGCTTAAAATCGCCATTCTAAGTCAGTGCCAAACAGTTTAGAGTTGAATTGGTTCATAAATGTTTTTGTGTTTGTCTTGTCTTCACATGGAAGTTATAAATTCTTTATGGGCAGCTCTGGCATTATAAATGTCTCTTGCCTCCTTCCACAGCACCTCATGCAGCTCCGGACACAGAAGAGGCCTCACTGAATACTTAGATTGATCAATGATTCTGACCCCTGGTGATAATTGCATAGTAGCTTCACATTGAAGTTGCAATCCTCATGAATCATTTATTTAGAGGCCTCCCTCTCCATGAGTACAGTGGCAGGTACAATGTAGGCAAAGATAGAGCTTGTAGAAATAATAGCCAAACAACTCATGTTATTCTCCAAATTTACCTCCTTCTGGTCTCTGAACCTTTGTCCTTTTCCATGTCATACAGAATCATTATAGGGCATGCTGAGGAGCAGTGCTTGGCCGTGCTTGCCAGGGGCCAGGGACATCCCTATACTACGTTGTCAGCACTGCTACCACAGAAATTCACCATTCTTTCCCATATGATTCAGTAAATAACCCAGCCATGACTGAGCAGAATTGTGACATTTGGCCAACTCACATCTGCTGAACTCATTCCTCTGTTCAGAAACAACTGATGACTACTGCCTAATACGGTAAGGTATTAGAGAAGTGATTTGGAGAAATCAACAGGTTCACATGAGAGAGTTACTGATGTCCAGAATGCTTTTCCAGGAACAAAAGCAATTCAAAATTGTCAGCTGGACCAATTTTTTTCCCCACGATTTCCTAAAAAGCCTAATGCTACTATTAATAATAGCTATCATTTAATTATCTTATCTATTATTTTTGGAGCTTGCTAAGTGCTTTAAATATGTTAATTTATTTAAGACAGTTTCCTGAGGAGATGATTCTCTGGGTTACCCTAAAGTCTGTGCAATGAGGCACAGAGAGAAGCAAAGAAGGTAGGACATAGACAACCTGTGCAGCTTAGACACAGAGCTGTTCAAGGGCTCCCAGATGATCCATACATCCCTGAAACTTTTTATTTTATTGGGACCCAGGAACCCCTGTAAACAATATCTTACACAACAACTAGGTCTATCTGTGTCTTGTTTACTATTATACTCCTAGTGCCTGGAATATAGTAGGTGCTCAAAATATGTGTAGAATGGACAAATAAATGAATCATTAAATGAATGATTCCAGGCAAGGTCCTACTCATATGCACAAAACATGGGTGGTATACTAAGCTACTGATCTGAGAAATAAAGAGAAATGACTTTTGCCCAAGTATAGCATGCTACCCATCTTATATTGCCTGTATCTCATCATTAGAGAGCATCTGTTTTTAAATAGTAAATGTCTCTCTACTAGCAAAGGCATATTGGGCTTTTGACAATCATTTAGAACTTAGAGAGAATCTGGTTGTCAAGTCGCTTTCTGTCCATACTGCTAGCTAAGGCATGACCAGGGACAGAGAGTTTAAGCAGAGACGCGGAGATAGGCCTGTGATCCTGTAATTCCAAGAAGAATCAGGGACAGATGTTCTGCCTGTATCATTATATTGTTACTCATCAAGGTAGGACTCTCATCTGTAGCTGGTCCTGGGAGAATTTAAAGGCCCCAAGGGCATGAGTTGACCCTCGGGAGGTAGAGCTGAAAGCATGTCCCTGAGCTGTTCCACCGCTGCGGGGTCTTAGGGCAAGCAGGGTTGATCCAAAAGGACCTTCTGCCAGGAGCAGCTGTCACAGTAGCAGAGAACAGCCACTGAGAGGTTACTCAGGAGAGAAAGGCTGAGGTCATTTTACACCAGAGGTAACCATCCTCTTCTTAACCTAGCAAACTAGAGAAAATTAGAGATAAATGATCAAATGAAATTCTCCTCCTGGAAAAAAGATAATGACAATTACCTGCTGAATAATTTAGTGAGACCAGGGAAAGGAAAACCATATTTTATGTGAATTTCTTTGCAACTCTACTCATATTCCAATATGTTTAGTAGATAGAGGCTACAAATACCTGAGGAAATGGCATATACCCTTTCCATTTACATGGTTTATGAGAACTAATGCAAGGGAGGCAATGAAATTTAGTCTATCTGTGGGCCAAGGTTCAGAAGAAAATGAAAATTTGGTGAACAGGTAGCAATCTCTGCTTCATGTATTTGTATCCTCTGCCTACAGATGGAAAGCAAGACATGGAGAGCTTCAGCATAGTCAAGCTAAATCTGCCTGCCCATCTCACCGCCTCTAGCTCTTTGATCACAGCAAATGTTCCTGGAGAAGAAGAGGATGTTAAATCAGAAAGATGCATTGCTAGCTGCCTGTCAAGTTCCTGTCCATTAATGTAAATTCGCTAGCATGTCAAAGTCCTTTTAAATATCCAAAATAATCAAATTCTACCTGTAAAGCTCAGAAAGTAATTTGCCTTAGGGTTTTGGGGCATGGTGTAAAGGGGTAGACTTCCAGGAACTGGTAAAATTATAACAACAAAATTATTATGATATTATCTAAGAGATTCTTCCCAATTTGGGATTGTCAGCATCATAATAAATTCTCAAATATATGAATGGATGCTGAGATATTTTACAATGCCTTAATAGAATTTATTTACCTGTAGGAGATCATGTAGATTGATTATTCAAAACACTTATTGTCTTTGATTTGACTGGAAATATATCGGTCTAACATGACAGCGATGCTGCTTATCTTGTGTGGATCAGAAAACTTGATCACTCATTTTAGATGTCTTAAATTAAAATATACTAGAAAAGCATTAATTATTATTTAATAAATGGTAGACCAAATCTTTTAAAATATGAGACTATTATTAGAAGAATAATAACAAAAGGCCTTTTGTTGAGAAAAAGGTTAACCAGAGTCAAAAGTCAGGATAAGATCTAGTTATTCAACTGACACTTCAGATCCAAAGGAAATAAATAAACGTTCTATTCATCTTCGAACTGGAGGTAATAGCTTCCTTGACATGTCTTTTTTATGGGCATTCTAAGATGATTGGTAAGAAAGCCTCTATAAGATAAGTGGGAGGGAAGGAGGTGGTAAAGAGAGAGAAAGAGAACTTGTGTGTGCTGTGTGTTTATCATAATAAAAGAAGAAAAACACAATTATAGGTATGCTCCACTCCCACTGTGGAGATAAACTAGGACCAAATGAGAACAAACAGAGGCTATTTATTCAGAGCTTGCTACATAGCAAGAGATTCAGCCACCATCACTTGTGCTTGGCAGAGACACAAAGGCAGGCAGGGAAGTAGGAAAGCTTTATGGAGAAAAAAAAGGGAAGATTTCAGGTATGCTTTGATTGGAGGTGTTGGCATGGAAAGCCGGTGGCAGACTACCAGAAGCGGGGCATCCTATGCAACTGGTTTGGGAAGCATATTTGGCTTTCTCTCCTTGGTCCTGAGTTGGAGTCAGTGTATGTGTGTGGTGGAGTTGGGAGGATGAAAATTAGGGAAGCTGGCAGTAGTTGACCAAGTCCTGACTGTTTTGGACTGATTGCTGCAGAGGTTGTGGTTTGGCTTTCTGTACACTGATTTCTTCAGAGGTTGTAGGTCAGGGCATATGTGATGTGGCCATTGTCTATTTGTATATGGCCTCTCACCCCTCCCCAATCCCATCCCTCACACACATGTACTGGACCTAGTTTTAGGCCAAAGTTTTACTTTTTTCTTCATCATCCACTACTTCCTGTTTCTGCCTTCTCCTTGCTTCTTGCCACTAGCCTTTTACCTCCAATTCCCTCAGCCTGGCTTATCCTGTACCTTCACCTGACTATGGAAACACTATCTTCACATTAAGGGCAGCTTAAACTCCCTGCTGTCATTAAGTTTACTTGGGTAACACTTGTGTCAAGTCACCTCACTTTAAGTTCCTGCTCCATTTAGAATTTGTGCCACATCATTAAGCACTTGCTTATAAAATGTTTTTAACTGATTTTCCTTAATTTGTTCATGTTAATCTTATCTCTCTAACCAGACTATAAACTTGAAGCCTAGTATTATGGCTTATGCTTTCTCTTATACACAATAGTTTGCAGTGCTGACGCCATGTAGTAAATGCTCAGCAGGTAGTTGTTTATTGAATATTTTTACACATATTATTCAATTGAGAGGATAAAATGGAACTGGCTCATAATTTTATCCATCATCATCATTCCAGGTACTGATTTCATCCACAATAATCTCAATTTTCTTAGAACTAGAAGACTTTGCACATTAAGGTACCAGGACATAGAAGGAGAGATTCTCTTACATCCAGTGATAAGAAGGAAGGACTTTTTCAACTTCTAAGGCCTATATAGCACTGAACCTTCCAAACATGCATGAGATACATATTGGGTTTTTTCAACAAAAAGGATGTGGAGTCCTAGGGGTCAGAAGTAAAAACAAAGGAGAGTTAAATGAACATCCCTGGGAGCAGGCAAAGCTGTGGCAGAAGAAATGAGACTTCAGGCGAAGAGTTGTATCAGTACAGACAGTTTTCTAATAAGAATTGTCCATGTATTTCTAAGAGGGCTTCAAATAAATTAACAATAGCAGCTGGAGTAGAATCAAAGAGAAGTTGTGAATATATTTTGATATAAAACCAAAACAAGACATATATGCCACAGATCTTTGTGTACAATCCAGCTACGTGTCTACATATGCGAGACTATTCACTGATGCAGCTCTTTGTAAATGGAAGAGAACTAGTTGTGTGCTGGAGCAGCTCATACCAGCTCATGGGAGCTAGCTGTTCAATTTTCAGAAATTTTGCTAGCTAGTTGTTAAACCATTGGTAGCTTGAAATCAGCCATGTTGAGAATGCTTACACCAGGAAAATTAGCAAACTCTATAAATCAGTGTTTTTCTTTTCAGAGCACACTAGTGGCAGAAGAGTAGGGTCGCCCATCTTCCTTTCCATAGAGCACCCTCAGGAAATAGAAGGTGGTGACCTGACAAATCCTACATCTTCTAACTTCCTTAAAGAGTCAGAAGTATGCAATTTTAGAGTTGGATGAGACTTTGGGGGAACTAAAGCCCAAAAACAAGAAGTGACTTGCCTGAGATCATGGAAATCTGAAGAAACACCCAGATTTTCCTACCCTCACCCATTACTTTCTGGAAATATAGTGTCTGATAATTCACAAAGGTATATTCTCCTTCCTCCTTCCCTTTACATCAAAGAAAGCTACTGCTGGTAAGACCAGATCACTCTCTTGTGTCAGAGCCCAGCTCATAAAACGCTATTAAGTAAATTACTGATGACCTAATTCCCAGCTGCAGGACACATTCCATTAGAGGCAAGCTGGCTGCCAAGAATTGTCAGCGATGACTGGATGGCAGGAGTGATTGAAACCATCCTGCCTCGGGTGGCTGGCTTCTGAGAGTGTAGTTTGTGGTGGAGAGGAGATGCTCCTATTCCCCAACATCAGTCCTATGTCTTTTTCTGGGAAGAGAAATTATAAGCTTCAAAGAGAACTTTCTCAAAATAACAAGTATCATTACAGAAGCAACTAGAGGTAGTGCCTTGTCTGTCAAAAATGTCTAAAATCATGAGCAAATTTAACCACTATCATCTATGGCACCAACTTGCAAATATGTGTGTGTGTGTGTGTGTATACACACTCACACATACATATGTATTTGCTATCCACATCATTACTTTCTTGTTTGATTTTATTAGCAAGCTGTCCATTCTTCTACTTCTGTTTCATTTTCTTAAAGCACAATGAGTTCTAGTTGGTGGTATGGTGGAGAAGAGTAGGAACAATATGGTCTATTTATTTTTAATTTGCCTCAGTACTCACAAATAAGAATTGTGATAAGTATTATAAGAATTGTGATAAGTATATAAGAAATAAGTATTTGTGAGGAAAAAATGTATCATAAATCAAAACTAGATAATTTCCATGTAGGCCATTTGATAGCTGATATTTACTTCTCTCAGATTTGGTACAAGGGTTAAACAAAATAAAGCATGCCATACGCTGTTAATAAACAACATAAATGTAACAATACAGTACTGTTAAAAGAAAAATGTAAAGGTATCTACATTTCAAGAGAACTTTGGATCCAGTTAGCATTTACATGTGTAAGAAATGATGTAGTCCAACTACCACAGGACTAGCAGTCAGGAAACCTGTGTTCCAACCTTGGCTTTATCTGTAATTGACTCTGATATTGGACTCATCTATTTCTGACCCTTGCTTTCTCATCTATGAAATGACAAGGTGGACTGGATGATCACCAGATCCTTTCTAGCTCTGAAAAGTTCTGTCTTAAATCAAGATGAGAATATACTGGAGGATCCTAACCTATTCATCAAGGGCTTAAGACATCCTTTTCTATTTAATTTTTTCTCTTAATCTCTTGTTCCTTCCCTTTTTCATCCTCCCTCTTTCTGTTATTTATGACTCGTTTTCTCCTTTATGTTTTTATTTTGTCTCCTCTGCCTCTTCTTTAAGCTTTTTAAGTGAGGTCAAGCGGTCACTCCTTAAATTACCAAACTCATTCTAGGAATTGTCAGGCCATATTGACCACCATTATGAAAATGTACTATATAAGTATATTTGACTGCATTCAGATGAATAAGGTACTCGTGTCTGTGGATATTTTTTTGAAATTAAGAAGACAGAGAGTTATAGTCAATTATCCAGAAGCTTGGTAAAATGTCCTTAAAGAAAGTAAATTGGAAGTCTAAAGATTCTGCAGTAAACTGTGTGACTGAGAATGAAAATATAAAAAGAATGAAAATAAGTTGACTATTGGTATCCTGTGTTTTTGTAGGTTTTACATCTAAAAATTGCTAATATTCTGCTACATTGCCAAATGGTGGGGAGATGTTTATATTATGTTCCTTAGCCACCTGAGGGTAAGGCCTTGAAAACAAACTCTTATATCTCAATATCTCAATGACATAGACACTATGATTAGTTTGCACACATTTCTTTCCCTCTTCTTTCTAGAAATAATTGCCCTCCTTTAATTTCATTACCTTCTGATATTTTCTATCTAAAGGCTTGAAGGCAAGAATTAGACTTTGGCTTTCACGTCCTTTAATTTATTTAGGAATTTTTCCTAATTTAAAAATGAAAACTAGTAGGCTCATGACTGAACAATATGCACTAAACTTAGACCATAAGTGATAGGAATTTCAAAAATTTCTCCTTCATTTGTAATGCTGTCACTCATTTCTTTATTCCTACATTCCATGACTCTGAAAATGAGCTCCAAATGGCACAAATACCTCCTTTATTTCAGTCCTGTTTCAACTACAAAAGATTCTCAATGCCCTTCTTAATCATACGGTTCTTTCTCAGCCTGAACCCATATGGTTTTTAAAGCATTCTTTCTCATAATTCTAGCTTCTGGGTTTATTTTTAAATGAAACCATTAAACCTTGAACCTCTAATACCAAAATATAGTGGGTTAGGCAAGTGGTAAAAATGGAATAGAGGCCAAACCAAAGTCTCTTATAAGTTGCAGCAATAGAAATATGTCACAAGAAAGAAAAAAATATATAGGAAAATTAGCTCACTGTGTCACTTGATAGACAATTTTACAGACTTGGCATTTTAAAACAAACATGCAGTATGTTAAACTTTTTCTGTTATACCACTACAGAACTTTTTATTGTACTCCTCTGTTCTGTATCTGTTATAAAAGGCTAGCCCTCAGAGACATCTAATAGAAACTGCTTTTTTTTTTTCCTTCTTTTTTTTCCCTGTATTATAATTGATTTCACTTTGCTTGGGGTTTCCATGGTATCTATTACCTGCTGCCAGGCCTCCTCCTCATTCATGAGCTTATCTGCCTCCCCAATCAGAGTGTATGCACCTTGAAGGCAAAGAACATCTCCCTCATTCTGCACACATTTGGCTTACAGTAGACCTCAGACAGTGCTTATTAAATTGAATTGATTTCACTTTGTAAGACTGGCAGTAGTAACTCTGACGGTTTATAATGGCTTTTTCTTTTTTCAAAGACTTCCTTTTTTTTTTTTTGGTGCAAACTCCATGTGTTATCTAGGGCAGTAAGTAATATTCAAGTGATTATTGCAGAAAGCTGAGATTCCACCAGAGCTCTGGGAATTGCAGCCGGGAGATCAGCAGAGCCACCTGGTTAATATTTTAAAGAAGCGGCATGGTCCTTTCGTGAAGGTTTCTGCCATCAATCCTCTCTGAGGATTCAGTCACTCAGCTACATTTAACATTCTCTAGGTCACATCTTTATTCAGGCTGACGTCATCTGAGCCCTTGTGCAATTCAATCTCCCCATATATGTTGCCCAACCTTCTCCTCCTCCTCCCCCAACCTCTTGGTTAGGGAGTCAGTCAATAAATAGCAGTTAATCCACAGTCCAGAGCTTTTGGAACTCGCCTTTCCAGAGCTTGTACTCAGTTACATTGTGGGGGCAGGGGAGGCGAGTGAAAGATAGAAGTGCGGCCCCTCCTACAGCAGCAATGAACCTTCAAGACTTGAGACTCAGGGCGAAGTGAACACTCTCCCTTGCTTCTGGGAAGTGAAACTGAACAGCCCTATCAGCCAGGGAGCCACCCACAAGGAAGGGGATTCCTAGATGCCTGGGTAATTCTGTCCCTTACACCTTGATATTAGAAATGAGTCGGATATTTCTCACGCATGAAATAAACATCCCTCTGCCCCCTGCTGCCTCCTCTTTAAATTCTCCCGCGAACGTGAGGTGACTAATCCAACTGGATTTTTCTATTCCCCTGTTTGAGTCCATGAACACTCGCCTGTTCATCTCCACCATCTTCCTCTCTCCTGTTTCCTCCCTTCCTCCTTTACTTCCCCTTCCCCCACTTCCCCTCTCTTAAACACAAACGCTCAGGTTTCCTTCCCGCTCCGAGCCGCCATTCACAGCGAGTATGGTCTCCATGGAAACCAGGAGCGCGGCGAGGTCCTGCAGCCCCAGCCCAGCATTCGGGTAGAGCTGTGGCAGGGTCGTGGGAGCTGCGGGGAGACCAGCCCCTTATTAGTGGGAGCCTGGGAGGAAGCGAAAGCATTTAGGCAGAGAGGGTATGAAACCAAATAGAAACGCAAGGGGATAAGGAGCCAGATTATCTCTCAGTTTGGGTTTCAGCCTAGGAACATTCAGAGGAGAAATAGTCCAAGAAATCCTAGGTTCAGGATCCTCCCACCCTCAACTTCTCATGTACCCAGTGGGTCTCTGCCTAATGGGGAGATTATTTAGGGGAGCCAGTTTCCCAGTTTAGTTACAATGCAGCAGCTGCCACACCCTACTTAAGCAAAACATTCATTCTTCCTGAAAGCACCTAAAATGCGCAAGAAAATCTACACGATTTTGCACTCTCCTTCTGTGCCTAGCCATTCTGCATATGGTACCTCATTTTACCTTCCCGAAGGTGACATTATGACCCTCATTTCATAGACAAGAATGCATGAGAGAGGGTGGTTTGTAGTTATTCCGTCTATAGCCTCACACCTGAGGTAGTCTAGGAGAAAACTCTTTGCACCCCCAGAGTAGAAGAGTTCTCTCTGTTTCCCTTTCTCCTACTTGATATAACACATCCTCATCCTCGTTCTTCTTTGGTGGTCCTTCTCTTACCTCCTGCCTTTCTTCCCTGAAGCAAACAAATTTCTCTGACCTACCTCCTCTGAAAGTAGATCATCAGGCCCCCCATTCTAGAGGGTCCTGCCCTGTACCTGGAGGCCAAGAAGAATCTGAACAAACAGGTTTCACTGGGTCCCCCCTAGTTTATTACCATGGATCATAATCTTTTGTTCTCCAATCGTACTTCTGCATGGCTGTCCATAAACCGGCATAGTTTCCCTGGGTGTTTGTCTTCATTTCTGAAGCCTGCTGTATCACGTAAAACTTTGGTTAAATAAATCTCTTATGTATTTGTGTTATTAATCTCTTTGCTGCAGGGGTGTCAGCTGTGAGCCTTGTGATGGGTAAGGAAAAGATATTATTTTCTCTCCCCTACAGTTTCTTTTCTTCGCATAGTAAAGGTCTTTGTGTTAGTTTCCTATTGCTGCTATAACAAACTACCGTAAACTTACTGGCTTAAAATAACAGCAATTTATTATTAATACTTGATCTTTCAATATACTTCCTGATAGATCTGATCTACCATTCCATCTCTAGCCACAAGCTCCAAATTTATATCTTCAGCCTATAGCACTTTTTGAGGTTTAACTCATGTATGGAGGTATTCATCAGACAACTTTCTCTAGATACCCCGAAAGTGGTTCAAATTCATCCTGTTCAAAACTAACTCAACATCGCCTACTGGCCATATTCCATTTTGGTGAACAATAACTTTTTGACCCAAATGCCCAAACCAAAACATAAAAACTCATTTCTTTTTTCATTCTCACACTCACATAATCATCTTGTTACAGAAATATCTTCTCTCATCTTCAACTACTACCAGTGATTTATGTTACAATGGCATCATCTATCACCTCCTAACTGGTCTCCTTGCCTGCAATTATACCAGAGCCCTTCTATTACTGCCACTCCCCAGTGTTTGAAAGATTTCTGTCTCACACACCACTTGATCAAAGCAGACTCTGTTTTTAAAATTTCTCTGTCATGTGTGGAATAAAGTTCCAGCTCTTCAGCACTGTGGGTGATGAAGGCCCCCTTGATTTGGCCCTTGACTCTCTTTCCAGTCTCTTTCTCACCAGTACCTCCCTCTCCATACACATAGTCTGAACTGTATGCATCATTTGTACCACAGAGCTTTATTCTTCTTTGGCTTGTGTAATTCCTGCCTGCTTGATGCAATCTCCTTAACATTTTGCAATGATAAATTCTTACTAAAGCCTTCAGAACTGAGCTGAGACACCATATCTTTCCCCCTGACTCTAATCTCTCCTTATTCCCACAGATAGGGGCATTCACTCCTTTATACATACCATACTTTTCCTTATACATACATAGACTTCTTCTCTGATGATTGCAACTCTTATCACAATGTTTTGAAATTATCACTGCATGTCTCCTTGTCTACAGTGAAAGCTCATGGAGATGGTGACTTTTTTCTTTTTAATTTTCTTTATATCCTTGCTACTTTGCATAGTCCTTATCACATAATAAGCACTCAATAGATGTTTTATGAATTACTGCATTAAATCAGTTAATCAAACAACAGCCTGTAGGTCTCAGATTATAGAGGCACGAAGGTAGGAATCCCTAGACAGAGCCCACTCAACACTCCACTAGCAACTTAAAATGTAAGGGAGCCTCAAGCCAACCTTTGAAGGGTGCCTGGATATCCAAATAAATTCCACTGTATAATAACACTTTCTCTGGTTTTGGGATCTTCTCCTAAATTAGCTGGAAGACTAAAAGACTTAAATATAAATGAGTGCTGCAATATGATTATAATTCAGCTGCTTGACTTTACATGTTAAAATGTTTAAAATGGAAGAATATGGTTGATTTTTAGTTACATGCTTTTAGAAATTAGTGGGTTTCTTGCACTGGAGCATCCTAGCCACTGGATGCCTGGTGACACTCAACAGAATGTGTTGCTTCCTGTATCAAAAAAGAGAGCCCACCACTATGGCTCTTTCTGGAGTAGGGGTGTGCCTCTAGTCTACGAAGCCACCACAGCTTCTGCCAAGATTCACTGAGATAGGTGCTTTTCCTCCCATAGCTAAACAAGGCAAGTCTTGGTTTCTGTGGGGAACTTCCAGCTACCATGGCAACTTCCAGTCTTTTCTCCACTGTCTTTATGTGCTATTCTGTCAGGAAAGGTGGGAATCTGTAATATTTCCCCCTTCCATTTCCCCCCTTCCTTTTCTTCCCCGTTGGGTCTAGGATGGACAGAGGTTAGCACTAAATCCTGCTTGTGATTGTTCATGCCTTGTGAATCTGTCTGTGCAAGTGCCACTGACAAAAATTACCTGGATTCTAGTTCTTTTTCTTGAAATACAATGTTAACTCTTAATAAGAACAACATACAGTTCTAGCCAGGGCTCCTCTATTGTTCAGAAAGTCAAAATTGAGAGTAGGAGAAAAGGGATCTAGGCCATGGCAAAAACTAACTGGGTAAATAGCATGCATTAGGATGAGTTGATTGGTATGCAGGATCCATTTCAACAAAAATTAGCGGAGTCATAGAAGACCTTAGAGCAGGGGTTCTCAAACATGTCTGTGCATTAGAACCCACACCAGGGGCTTTTAGAAACACAGATACCTTGTCCTAGACTGCACTAGATCTGAACAAGGGGTGATCCTATATGTTCAGCACCAAGAAAGCCAGAGTGGAAAATAAAAAGTTGCCTGGAGTGAAACTCAATAAGTGGAAAAAAAAAAATTAAAGGCTTTTATAGGAGAAAAAGGCTGAAGGGAAAACTCCAAGTAGTCAGGACATAGAAAAAAAGAATGGGTTGTTTCACTGGTATGCTAAAATCAAGGTCTAAGAAACCAAAAGTAAATTAAAAATGGATGAGGCCCCCAAATTAGGTTAGGATATCAATATTAATATTGTACATACCACATACCTCAATCCTTAGGCTTGGTTGTTTCTATCTATAATGCTGCACTATTTTTAATTGTATTATATCATTTGCTACTTTCTGAGTTATAAGTTGCCCATTTATATGTTTAAATTCCAAGGGCCTCGTACTTCCTTACAAAGGGTAGGTTGTAAAAAAAATGTTGAATGAGATACTTAAGAATCAATGCTAATGGTGCTATACATGATAATGTGGCCAAGACTAGGGGTCAAAATATTTGCTAAGAATGACAAAACTCCAACACTAAGACTTGGCATGTAAGAATCAGATGCCTCTATACATTGTTATTAAAACTAACACATTCACTTCTGGAAGATATTGACTAGATTTGAGTTGCTACTTTGGAGACCTTAGGTCAATGTTGAATTTCCTCCTTTCTATTGAGAATATCAGTAATAACTAGAGGCATAAATGAGTTGATAATTTTGTAGCAGATAATGTACAATCTTTTTCCAGTTTTATTCATTGAGTCATTCAACAAGTCTTTTATTCGAGCAAGGAATTGTGCTAAATATTTGGGGATAAAGTGATAATTGTATTCGTGTATGTTGTGGGTATAGTATAGTTTTTATAACATTTTTTTAAGGAAGAGGAATCTTATATTTGATACATATAAACATGGATACTTACAGATATTAATTTATCATAATTATAATTTATAGGAGGTAGTATATATCAAGTTCTGTGAAGGATCCAAGATTTGCACTACTTACAAGCTAATAAGCTGGCCTGCATAGTTTTATGGATGCTAGCAGAAGACATGAGATACCTGGTTCAGAGACAAAGGACTTTGTTACTCATATCACAATGGGAAGCATGAGATTCATGTTTGTCCCAGTTTCCCATTTTCTCTAAGACCCCCAGAGTTGACACACAGAGGCATAGATAAATGCTGTGAGGTGGACATGGTTTTGGTCACAACTGAGGAACTTGAACTTTAGGAAACCCCAATTTTTTATAGTGGGCTGCAAGCAAACTCATCCAATCTTTGCCCTAAAGGGTGACATTATCTTTATTATAATGGATAGTAAATAAACCTACTCTTTGCTCTGAAGAAAGATGCTATCTCTATTTTTAAGGCTATTTACTGTGCAAGCATCCTTGAAAAAATAGTTTAGGACAAATGCTATCAGTTTTTCTGCTTGAAAGATGTGCAGAAACATAAAGAATTCTTGGAGACTGTCTCCCAAGTGTATAATGGTACAGGATAGTGGTAAATTGGATATATAAAGAGGAGGATGATTAAAATGAAGAATAAATTGCAAAAACCCAGATACCCAAAAATAAAACTAACAAAACCAGGGTAAGAAAGCCTAGGTCTAATTAAGCAAGAGGAGGAGCTAGAGAAAAGCAGGTAGAAAGGTTGACCTATGTTTGAATCATGAAGAGAGAATAACCCAAAGGTTTTGAGTGGGAAATAGAGAATCTAAGAAACTGCTTAGAGAATATAGAGGTCATCTGAAAGGGCTTCTTCAGGTTGCAGTGACAGCTTGAAAGGACATTCATTGTTCCTTCTAAAATTATGCTGCTGAAAAATAGTACCTGGCAATCTTGGAGTAAATTAGGATAACAGTAAAATAAAAGAAAAGCCAAGTTTATCTATGCAGCTATTACAAAAATATACACTAAAATTACCATACTGTACTCTTGTAATGTACTGGCATACAGAAAATGGGGGTGATGGATATTCATTACTGTCCCACCATTTTGGAGAAGTCTCAAACTGGTTCCTTTCCATTCTACCAGTGAGGATGTGGGTACATTCCTCTCTGTATCATCATAGTCTTTCTGTTTGAAGGGCTAATGAGTGTCTTAAGCTATGGAAAGGGAGGAGGGATTTTTAGGGTAATTACAGCTGTAATAAACAACTCAAAACCTTAGGGGCTTAACCCCCCAAAATTCATCTTTCACTCACAAAGTCTGTTTCTATTGTTTCTGGTCAGGTAGTATTTCAGTCAGGTTTGCTGTATCCACATACAAGCTCAAAATCCTATTGGCTTACAACAATAGACCACATTATATAGTGGTGGCTGCAGATGCTTTGTCTCTGCTTGATTCCATTTGGCTCAGCTCCATATGCCTTTTTATTCCTGGGTCTAGAATAAAGAAGAAACCTCTCTGTGGGATGTGCCATTTTCAAAGCAAGGGGCAGACACAAAAGTACTGGCAGAATCTCTCAATGCTTCCCAAAACTCCTAGAAGGTGGTAGCATGTATTATGTATGCCCACATTACATTAGCCTCTAGCACATCATGCAGAGTACTGTAGGCAGAAGTTCTTACAACAGAGTAAATATACTTGTGAACAATAATATAATTTCTGACAGGTTGTGTTCTTGGGAAATTTTTCTTCAAACTGTCACTCAGGAATTTTTCTTCTATCTTGGTGTAAAATCATTGTCGAGGGTCTCTGAGATGAAGAGAAAAGTAACCAGCAGGAAACCTGCTAGAATACAATAAACATGAGATGTGTGTTTGGGAGTAAGGAGGGTCTTACTCCAAAAGGAAGTCCAAAAAAGATATCAAGGGAAAGAAGAGGTATAGGTCACAGGCATGGCTTAGCAATTGCTGGCCATTACCATGGTTCCCTGTGGTTGGGTCATTCAGGGCACTAAGGGAGAATGTTTCTGAAAATTATACAGGAAAGAGGCACCTGCAACTTGTTTTTCCATCCCTAACAGTTCACCAGCTATCCCAGGCAAGGTTGAGTAGACAGAATCCCGTTCCCTCTACCTGGGCCATTCAGTGAGGATCTCTTAGCTGACAATGTTCCTGAAGTCCAGCATTCTGGTTCCCCCAACTGCATGGACAGGTACACCTATTTCCTGTAATCCTAAGTACTTCTCTTAAATTAACTTTTATCTTTATATTCACTACATGGCCAGAGTTACCACAAGGGAAGTAGAAAGGTTAGGAAATGCAGTAAGCCAGGGAATCATCTTTGTTGTAATAAGAACTTGTCTTGTATCCTTGGGTAGAGGCAATAGGAAAATTTTGATTGACAGCAAGTGATGGGCAGTAGGCACCTGTGGGAGCCATCAGTCTTTTAGCAATTACTCTTTCCCTGGACTAGAGAACTATGTCCTAATTCATAAATTGGGTAAGTGAGAGGACCATATACCTAGATTAAGATACAAATATGCAACAGATTTTGAAAAATGTGTTTGCTCACCAAAATTCCAGTTTTATGTGATCCCCAGTCCCTATTCAACTCCCAACTTCCAACTTCCAGTAATTATACTCCAGATATACAGAGATTCATTATTTGTCTATTTATTTGTTTAGTAACCTCGCTTCAACATCCCAGCTTTAAACTGAGAGCCCAAAGCTGTTTACTCTATCATTCTAGTAAAATCCCAAAGCTTTCAGGAACCACGGGAAAGCTGCACACATTTGGACCTGGCACTTTAATTGAAATTATATGTGTATATCAATGAGTAAAAGAATGCCATGGTGACTAAAAGCATTGCTCATCATGTTCCCTCAATTCTTTATACCTATTCTCCAAAAATTCACACTGTTGATTCCATGGCTATTTAAAATGTCATTACTATTCTAGCCACAAGTGAGTTTGACATTCTGAATAAACACTTGGCTCACATGCCCAAAATAAAAGGGAGGTTGTCAAGAAGGTGCTCCTGAGAGTGACAGAGAACCGGATGGACATGGTATATGAAACTGCCTGAGTCATTTTTGTGAAAGCATTGGAAGCAGCAGCTATATCTCTGCTGAAATGGACAAACTCCCAAATATCAGTGGCTTTATAAAGCATAAGAGGGCATAAAATCCAGATGGCTGGAGGGGAGGTTGTGTCCTGTTTGGTAGGCCCAAGTATGAGTAGTTTAAATAAGGACCCAGACCCTGTATGTCTTGGGACACCTCACTCCTCTAGAGGCTCAGATTCCTTTCCATTCAGTCTGTGGATGAATAAAGAGACAGTAGTGGATCCTGAGCCAGGTCTGGAGAATGGCATCAATCACTTCCTCCCATATCCAACTGGCCACAACTCATCACACGACCCCACCTAACTGGAGGTGGGGGAAGGTTGGGAAATGTAATCTAGGTAAATGCCAAGAAAGAACAGGGCAGAAAGTTAATGAACAATCAGTTTTTGCAACTAGCTAGTCCTAAAATTAAGAATGCAATTAAAGCATCCTCACCTTGGATCTTCAGTGCTTTAAATTATTGCTGAACACCTTCTTTTCCTCTATCTTTCTAGGTGATGCTACTGCCTGAGAAGATTCTGCAGTACTTAGAGACCCTGAAAGCCAGGCCTCTCTCCTACTCATGCACCCCACTCCCCTCCCACACATAGTAAAGGTATTGCTGGTGATAGTGATCTGTTGCTTGTAGTGGGTGAGGGGCAGCTAACCTGCTATAAAATGTTACCTGGGACACTGAATTTATAATTTTACCACTGCCCACTTTTCTAGCTCCCTCCATATCTGCAGTATTCCAGAGCTAATTTCTTCCTTTTTTTTTTTTTTAAATCTATGGCCTAAGCTTATTTTAAATATCAGTGCCCATCTTCAGAGTTTCCTGACCCTCATTCTATGGGAATGCCCATTTGAGGATACTAAATAGGTTTAAAAAATAGTATTTCTGTCCCCACCCATAAATTTTAAGAGAATAGGTATAGAGATATTCTTGTATGAGATAAAATTGGTGCCTATGCCCTGCCCCAAGCTTCCCCTTCAATTTTAATTACTTCCTTCCTCTCCCTGTTTTCCAGAGTATCTGAATTGCATCAGGCCCAGGCATGTGGGAAAGTGAGTACCACCGGATGGCTATTGTCAGTCAGGAAATAGCTTCCATTCAAACACTGTTTGCTAATGACCATATTTGATGTGATAAAGTGGATGTGAATATTAAGTTTGAACCATCTCGGCACCATCTCGGATTTAAAAAACCGACATGAGAGCTGACAGCTTTGAATAAACCTCTTTCTTTCTATTTTCTCTGATTCTGACATATTCACATTCCACCAAATAAGAGTGAAAACCACCATCCACCCACTCACCAGGCGCTCACTTTATATATAGCTATAGATAGTCAATTCAAAACAAAGAAAAAAAGGATTCATATAACATTGAATTTGTGGTGGGGTTTTGAGAAAAGCAGGGGCTAAATTTCCTATATTTAATTTTCAGTCTTAGTCTTGGTTCTACAAAAATGCTCTTGGTTAAGACATTATACATGCTTGTATTTCAGCTACTTGTTTATTCATTCATTCACTCATTCATTCAATATTTATTGTGTACTCCATGAATACCTGGGACTATGCTAGGTTCTGAGGATATAGAGTAGAATGATATGGTTCTTACATGAGGAGCTCAGTCTCATGGGTGCTATTATAGAAGTATATAGTAGTAATTGTTATGTCTGGTGAAGGAGGATAATGAGAAGAGTCTTTGAAACGTTGGATGGTTCTTCAAAGATGAGGTATTATCCAGACAGAAGACTTTATCTTAAATACCTTTGTACTGAGTGCTCATGGTGGTCTGGGCACTGTTTAGGCAACTACATATGTGATGAGAGCTAAGGCTGCAGAGATTGTCAGGGTTTAGAATTCAGAAAGCTATATTTATTGTACATGAATTTTGTCCTTCATAGCGGAAGACTTTGTGAGTAGGATCAGTTTCTCAGAACTACTTTCTTATTCACCACCAACATAGGGGGAAAAAAAAGGATTACTTAGATTCAGAGGTTATGTCATTATTTGGTAACTCTTTTATTTATTCACTCTTGGGTCCTTAACTTCATACAATGAGATGTTTCTGAACCTTTTTTCAAATAGTCAGGGTTATTCAGTTCTATTTGTGTTCTCAACCCGAACACATTCCACATTTTAATCATGGTGAGCAAAAACATTATACTTGGCTTAAAGTTTTCATTCTTCATTTCTTTCTACTCCTTAGATATTGGGAAGTCTCTGAAATCAAAGCTCTTAGAACTTAATTTGCAGCCGGGAGGTCCGACCCCTAGAAAAGAGATAGGATCATAGCATGTGCCTTGGGTTCTCTATAGGCATCCTCTTCACAAAGAATGTGGAGAGGAAAAACATGGAAGGCCTCCAGTTTGCATGCTTCCAATAGAGTGGGCCCAGTGTTTTAAACAGATTGCACTTGGCTCCAATTACAGTGGGTCTCCCTTCTTGCTTTCAAGTTCTGGTTATAACTCATTGACTTTAACCACTGACTACCAACCACTATCATTCCAAAAAATTCCGGGCCCATCAGTCACCTAATTCTGTCCTAGGTAAGTTAGACTTCTGGATGCATATGGTTTGATTATAACAATTTGACTATAATGGCCTTTTGTGGTCCACTAAGAAAGCCCACTCCCTTCTCCTTGCTCTGCCACCTCCACTCAGAGGCCCCAGTAGTCCTAGAAATATTAATAATTAAATTTCAAAAGACAGCCTAGTTTGAACTTCTTGCAAAGTTATCCAGGAAAGGCTCATGATCTGCCTCTATACTCCCAATTTCCCCAGTGATATTGGACCTGGAGAACCTTCCTTATCACAGTAGACCATGCCAGTGAGAACTTGATGAGTTAGTTCTCTCTTGGTGGGATATGAGGATCCACTAGCCTCAGCAGCCGTCTAGAAGCCCGTAACCACGTACAATAGCAGCTGGCTCCCAAAAGTCCATATATCTGTGTTTGAGGTTTTTAGCTTCTGTGGTGTTTTTTTCCACACCAATTTCTGTGGTTAGGTGGGTAGAAGGAAAGCTTTTGCAGTAAATTGTCACACTTTATTTCCCCCCTATCCTGACCAATGCTTATCAGATTTGGGGAGACTGTTCAGTTTTTAGCAAGGTGAGTTTAGAATTAGAAGTTTTCTGAGAAACCTTAGCCCATGTTGATCCTAGATAGAATAATTAATAATTCTTATATTAAAAAATGTTTCTGAGCCAGTTTTCCCACACAGGGCATGTGCAGACCCTCTCTCACTAACCCCAGACATTCCAGAGGATGACTTGCCCTGCTCTCCAGTTTTCTTCTTGCTCAACAATGACTAGGCATTAAGAACAAAGACTGTAGTGTTAGTCAGTATGGGGGATACTGATGACCTCAACCCATGGGAGGAAGGGGCTCTGAGACATCTCATTTGCCTTCAGCATTTCTTTAGCACATGGGTCTGGTATTCTTGAAGCCTCATAATAGTATTCCCTAGTTAAGGTTTACATGCTTCCTCACTAGCACCAGAAAACACTTCCCCCCAAAGCCTCAACTTTCAATAATTATATCCCTTAGAAATAGGAGGAAAAGTTTCTGTAAGAGTGGTGGCAGGAGGTTATTGCTAATTGCAAATAACGTTCTTTTCTCTAACTATATTTATTATGTTGTCCAAGGTCCAGGGCTCTCCCTTTAGGAATGAGGTCATCCTTTTTTAAGATAGATGAAGAGGTATGAGTTTGTGGCTCATGTTTCATGACCCTCTTAGGGAAATCAGTTAGGGTCAACAGACTGGGATACCTTATAAAATTGCAGCAAAATCACTACTCTGCTGCTATATTTGCTACAAGAAATAGATTTCTTCCATGATTCTAAGTCAGATCTTATGATGCCTGCTATCTTCTAATCTTAATCACAGATCACGGATTATCCTGCCATTCCATGCACCTAAGGAGAAGTTTCTTTCTGTCCTCCCAAACCACTCTGTTGGCAATATAGTCTCATATGGCATTAAGACTGATATGCAAAAATAAAAACACTTGGTTTTAGTCTATGTGTGCTAGTATGCCTGTGATATAAACCAAACTACAGTCAAACTCACATGTTAGCATTGTTATGAAAGACACGTACATATAACAACAGTATCCATCTCCTGTGGGTTCAGCTCAGACTCCTCACAGCTACTCCCAAGCCAAATCCTGCAAACTCTCTGATTAGTATCCAGGGGCTGCTCTTGGAGTTATAGCTATGCTAGAAGACTCTGCAAAGAAAAGTGCTTGATGCAGATGAAGAGTCAGGTTCGTTCTTTAAAGACCAATCAAGGAGCTCAAATGCTAGGTATAGGAAACCTGAAAGTTCCTCCCGTAGGAAGACAGTGGTTATCTGGAAAGAATTCTAATTCAACAAGGTTCCAAGGGGTTTCCACAGGGCCTTTCATAGAAACTCAGCAACCTCAAGGTCCTTCCATTCTTTTATACCAATATTTATGCTTTTTTTAAACAAATAATTATTTAACATCCACTGTATGGCAGACATTATTCTAAGCCAATGGTTCTCAAACTTCAGCTTTCATCAGAATTGCCAGGAGGGTTTCTTAAAACACAGACTGATGAAATCCTGCCACCAGAATCTCTGATTCAGTAGATATGGGATAGGACCCAAGAATTCATGTTTCTGACAAATTCCCAAATGAAAATCATGTTGGTCTGGGGCACACCTTGAGAACCACTGTTCTACTTACTAGAAAGATAGAAACACACACACACACACACATTTCTATTTTCCTGAAAATTATATTCTTTTCTATTCTGTCACATTAGTAACCTTGGTAAATTAAAACTGCAGTTAAGCACTTGAAACCATTAGCGTGAGAAAAGTTGGCTTTCTATTTTTCAGTGTAGAATGGACTGTAATTCAAAAAACATAATTGCTTGGTCTCCAGTCCCTGGCAGATTAAATGGTCTCACTCTCTCCCACAGAAGGGGTCAAATTACTTAACAGCGTAAAGAAAAAAAAAGAGAGAAAATAAGTTTAATCTTCATTTTAAAACAGGTAAACATTCGTTTCCCCTTACAAGAGTTTTGGAAAGAACTCTCTTATGAAGAATGGATTGAAAAAACCAGATGAAAGGTAGGAAAACCAGGTAGGAGACAATTATAGTAAACTTGGCCAACA
This sequence comes from Cheirogaleus medius, assembly GCA_008086735.1. NCBI lineage: Eukaryota > Metazoa > Chordata > Mammalia > Primates > Cheirogaleidae > Cheirogaleus > Cheirogaleus medius. Next base: position 57,472,945 of record VBSM01000272.1, read on the forward strand.
AAAGATCAAATTCCAAGATAATACAATAAAAATGGAGGATGATAATAAGATGTGAGGTCAGATGAGAGAAGCTATCAAAGTAGAGACTTATTTAGAGTGTGAAGTGAAGGTGAAGATGATGTCAAGAGTGATTTTTTAGGCTTCTATCATGGAAATCACTCATTAAAGTAGCCATTCGCCAGCTACTAAAATCCGTAGTGCTTGAAGTAGTACTTGAACAAGACTGGGGAAAAGAAAATGAGTTCAGTTTTAGAGATCCCTTAGAACGTCCAGTTCTATTAGGCAGTTATATCTAAAGAAGTAGAGATCAGGGTTGAGTTCTAGGATGCAGAGTCACAGATTGGACATAGCAGTTTCAGAACATAAGTAGTGGAGGACACATCCAGGATTAGAAAGCCAAGGTCATAATTTGAGACACATCAATCCTAAATGAGCAGACAAAAGAAAAGAAGCCCACAAAGAAGACTGAAAGGAATATCAGAGAAAGAGTACCAGAAGGGAACAATGTTTCAGAAGCCAAAAGATAAATTTCTTTTAAGAGGGATGTGTACATTGTATCTGCTGAAATAGATAAACCCAACAAGACGTTAATTAGATTTGGCAGTTATGTCATCAGACAGCTTTGTTGAAGTGTGATGAACAGACATTTAATTTCAGTGGAATGAAGAGTGAGAGGAACTGAGGCAGGAAAGGAGGTAAGTGTACAGTATTCTTTTGAACAGCTTGGCTGTGAAGTGGAGGATACAGAGGTGGTGGTTTTTAGAGAGAAGGATTTCTTCATGGGAAGCCTTAACATGCTTATAAGTTAAGGGGAAGAATCCAGGCAAAGGAGATGAAAAGGTTAAAGTGCAGAGCAGTAGGGGAGATAGGGAGAGAGGGAGAGAGAAGAGAGGAGAGGAGAGGAGAGGAGAGGAGAGGAGAGGAGAGGAGAGGAGAGGAGAGGAGAGGAGAGGAGAGGGGAAAGAATGAACAAGAACACAGATATATGGATTCTCTTTGAGCAGGAGGCATGCCTTTTCCTTGAGACTTGTAGAAAAAGAAGTAAGGCTGAGTACACAAATTGATCCATCTGTAGAAGGGTGAAGAAGTCTGCAATTGAGAGCCTCTAACTTTTTAATGAAATAGCAGGCAAAGTTATTTACTGAGATGGAAAGGAGACTCAATAAATAGTTTGTATATAGAGAGAAGAGGTTTGAAGGAATCACTGTGAAGAATAGACGAGTCCACCAAGGACACATGAAAAAAATCACAGAATGGTGCCGAGAACCTAAGTAGGGTACCAGACCATAAATTTGTAATGGCACTATTTTTCTCAACAGCATTCAGTAGTCTAAGTGAGGACTGGATACACAGAATTGAAGGATGAGTCAATGGATGATTTGCTTCATCAGAATGACAACAAGGTTAGGAAATTGAAGATGCTGGCAAGAAAGGAACTAACTGATGGATACTAAGTCTAGGATATAAACAAAACTGTGAATATAATGATGGACTCAGAGAAAAGGCAGTGTTCAGAGTACTGGAGAGTGAGAAGCTAAGAATTTAAGAGATAAGAATAATGTTCAGTAGCTGTTGTATTATTTCATACTTATATACAATGTGATTTAAGTATTGTTTAATATTAATTTATCGAATCCATATAACCATATGAACCATTTTTATGATTATAGCCCAATCTACAGATTCCCCAGTTTACAGGTAAATTGGGCTTATACTCCCAATTTAAATCAGATACACAAAGAAAGGTAGTTGCCTGTGGTCACACAGATATTAAGTGGTAGAGCTGGGATTTAAACTAGGTAATTTGGCTATACAAATTGTAATCAATACCTTATCCTGCTTCCCCATTGACATTTTAGATTTCAGCCAATAGCTTTCAATCTTGGCTGAATCTTAGATTTCTTTTAGCAAGGCCATTCTCAGAAATAAGAAACTCTGGGAGTGGGATCCAGGGATTAGTGGTTTACAAAGCTCCCCAGGTGATTGCAATGTGCAGACAAGGCTGAGAACCACTGATCTATACCTAAGTGAAGAAGGAGCACAGGTCAATATGATCATATTGACGGATAATTCAAGTGGAGGAAACCAGAATCGAAACACTAACAAGAAAATGCTGCCACCCAAGTAGGATCTCATAGAACTCAGAACCTCTAAGGACAATTAAATAGCATATAAATTAAGTATGGGAAGTAATGCAAAAATCAAAATGATAATCTCTTTAGAGAATAGTGATGAATATTAATGCCCAACTTCCAACTCCTGTCCCTGAGTGTAGCAGAAGCATTTATCCGCACGTTCAACACTACATTACAAAAAGCTAATGATCTACCTGGAAAAAGCAAGGCTCTTACATGTGAGTTCCATGCCCCAGATTAAAGCTGTTTTCAATTTGGTACTAGAGTAAGGTATGTGTTGGGGAACTGGGGACAGGGACACACACACCTGTGTGCTTGCTCAACTTGTGCAGCCTAAAAATGAACTCTGTTAACCAAAAAGCTCATACAACTACCCAGGCCTCAAATCCTCACATGAGGAAACAAGCCTAAATATCTGTGTAAGAAACCCAGCTCAGCTGGTGTAACATTTATCCATATTAATAACCAACTACAGATTGCCAAATAATTTTGTTCAATTGTAATGAGGATGATATCAATTGTAGAACAGATTATTTTATATATAAGTAAAAAAAAGAAAGCACTGCCAATTAAACTGTGACATATTATTCATTCTAAAATGCATCCTGATTTCAAAAGTATTAAAATCTGGAAAAAAAAATGGACACCTTAGAATTGATGACATTCAGATTTGGAGGAAATTAGTAGCATTAAAAATTAAAATAAAATCACTCACCTCAAAATAAATAGAAATAATTAAGAACTTGAAAATATTGTATTTAGTATGCACAGAAAGATTCAAGAAATTATTAGTTTAACCCATTCTACTAAGTGAAGTATCACAAGAATGGAAAAACAAGCACCACATATACTCACCATCAAATTGGTATTAACTGATCAACACTTAAGTGCACATATAGTAGTAACATTCATCGGGTGTTGGGCAGGTGGGAGGGGGACGAGGGGATGGGTATATACACATAATGGGTGTGGTGCACACCGTCTGGGGGATGGACATGCTTGAGCTCTGACTTGAGTGGGGCAAAGGCAATATATGTAACCTAAATATTTGTACCCCCATAATATGCTGAAATAAAAAAATTAAAAAAGAAATTATTAGTTGTATAAAATAAAATAGGCTACTATATCAAAATAAAGAAATCTGAATACAATAAGGAGTTTTTAGAAATTTAGAATGTGATTGACAATTTTTTTAAAAAGTCAACAAAAGGGTTATAATAAAGAGTTGAGAATATTTCCCAGAATGTAAAGCAACATAGAAAAGGATAGATAATAGGGAAGTTAAAAGATAAGAAATCACTGCAGGATATCCAACACATATTTGATGCATGTTTTAGAAAGAAGGAACAGAGAAAATGGAAGGGAAGAATAAGTTCTGGAGTACAAACTTATCGAAATGTATATAAGAATGTAATGGAATACATTGTTTAGAGCTAAAGTAGGATCCAAGTCTTTGGATTTATGGCTGTCCTAGCAGGATGAATAAAAACCTAAACTTCAAAGATAGAGAAAACAAATCCTAAAGACTTCCAAAAAAAAGAGGGGAGGATGTTACTAACAAAAGGATAATAAGTAGATTGCCATCCAACTTCTAGTCAATATCACTGAATACCAAAAGACAATGCAGCAAATGCCTTCAAACTTGTATGCACATGTGCACATGCACATGCACTCTCTCTCTCTTTTTTTCTCTCTCTCTCACACACACAAATGCAATATAAACAAATAATACTATACCCAGACAAAATATCAGCAAAGTATGAGGGCAAAGCCACAATATTTTTAGTATGTTAATACTCCTGATCTTTGAACACCATTTCTGAAAATTTTTACTTGTGAAAGTACTAGAACAAACTGAAGGAGAAACCAAGAAGGAACAGTGTATGGGATTCCAGAATTATGGAATTAAACCAGGGGTAGAAGGAGGGAAATATCCTGGCATGGCTACTGAGAAGTAAGGCTGGAAAGCAGTTGAATTAAATCAGAATAGGTAGTTAGAAAACTCTGAAAAAGTTATTTTTTAAAAAATGATTCTTTGCAACAAAGAATATAAATAAAAAAATTTGGTGAGAAATGAAAGTTATATGATTCTTTTAACAACAATAGAAAAATAAAAACAATTAGAAATTTAAAAAGAACTATGTATGAAAGTATGAAAGTCATTTTATATATATGAAGTAAACTAAAATGAGGTATGACTTTGAGCAATCGATGGAGAGTAAGATTTTCCCCAAGAGATATTCTTCTTGAAATGGCTCTGGATTTTGACCCAAAGAAAACATTACCTTCTCCAGGCCCATTCACACTGCGTTGTCTTAACTGAATAATATTTATACAATTTGTGGAATTCCAATTTTTACAATCAACCCCATAAACAAATCATAGATATACAATGGACATTCATTTTTTAGGTTACATGATGAAGAGTCAGAAAATAGCATCTATAGCAGAGACAGATAGATAGATACACAGATGATAGATAGATAGATGTAGTTTTAAATCCACTGCTGAAAGCTATAAATGTAACCAACAGAAGAGCTAAACAAATAAAATAAAATGAGCATGAAGAAGGTGGGAACAGGAGAGTATAAATGTGCTAAATTCTTCATCTTTCATAGTTGATAGGTAAAAGATAACTGTTTAAAGTTGCTAAATCAAATGGTAGGGATATACTATTTGGAGTAATGGAGCTCACCAATCAAGACCTAAAAATAAAAATGTCCAAATTGGGAGTGGGACTATGGGAGAGGGGAAGAGAGAGTTTGTTCTTATTTTACATCATATATATGATGCTTAGATTGTTAATATTACTGCTTTTGTGATTTTAAATTCAGTCAAGATGATAAACATAGGTGGCTATAAAGGTGAACATTTTTTTTTTACAGATACAATTCCCAGCTTCCCACAGCTATAAGATGAGCCTCCATAACTGATGTGCAGATAATCCTTAAGCCTCATTATAGCCAGGAGAGCCAGGAGTTTCCACATCCTCCCTATCATCACAATAGCTTATGTTGTTATCCACTACCACCAAACAGACAGAATTGATTTTTACATCTTTTCCCAGGCTACCTACTGGAGGTTGTAACGAGCAGCAAAAGACTGAAAGGAAAGCTACTATAGGAAGGAAAAGAACAATCTAAAGACCCCACTGATTTTCTGACCTGAAAATAAGTCCCTGAAAATTGGGAGCTGTTTGAGGGGGTACATGACTACCACAATTCAGAGCCCTCACACACAATAGGAAGGATAGATTCCTTTATTAATTTGGTAAGAATTTAATATGCCCTATAGCATACTGAAGCTAATTTTAACATCAGGGTTAGAATAGATCTACTGTAAAATTTTATTATTAGCTCTAGTTAAGTTCCAATAGCCAAGTCTGGAGCAAAACTTAGGAGGTGAGCTACAGATGCATTGTACTATAAGTGGGGCTCAAAAGTACTTCCATGACTGGGGTTTTAGTGAGATTAGTAAATAAATTCACAATGTTTTCTGCTGAGTTTTGGGTAATTTCTGATACAGATTATTGTATTGAGCAAGTACCAAATACCTTTCACATGGTATCTGGCTGTGTAGTGATCAATTGAATGGAGTGTTATGGAAAGGAACAAGAAATCCTACTGGCTAATGCAAGAGTGCAGGCAGGGAAAGCTTACCTTCCCATCTGCTGCCTCTGGCACACATTAATCACACTGGCATTTAAGAAATGGCAGGGCAGGTGCAAGAGCTGGCAGGAAATGGAAGCTATAAGAAAGGAAGAAAAGGAAAGGAGGGTTTGTTTTCCTAACCAACCATGACATGGGCTATGAAAAAGGAATGAAGGAAAGTATGTCCGGACCGATGATGACTACTCCACCAGCAAGAATCTATTAGTGTTCTCCAAGTTCCTGCCTCCATCCCAGAACCAGGGGAGGAAAGTATATGGCAATTTTAGGAAAATTTTTAAAATCTCTACTTCTAGCCATTAGTGATTCAGAAATCTTGAGGTCTAATCTCAGAGCAACCTCCTCTGGGGATGAGTAAACTTGTTTTTTATGACTAAAGAATGGCTATTCAAGTCTGGTTTTGATTTTCTATTACTCGATATATAAAAACAAAATACTAGACTATCTGAGTCAATATTAGACTTCTAAAAATCGTATTTCAGGCTACAGTGAAGTTTTTCTATAGTAATTATTGGAATTTGTACAATGTAATATTGGGAAAGGACAATGTTTGTATACTGATGACAAAAGGAATAAGTATGAGCACTGAATTTACAGCTAACCAGGTGACTTTTGCCTAATCTCATTATTGGCACTATCTTTGTGATCATTTCATATTTAAAAAGATAGACTAGGCAATGTCAACTATTATTTACATCTCTGAGACTGCATAGTAGTATGTGTGTTTTGAAGGATAATTCCTTAATTATCTTAATACAGAGAGCTGAAATGTTGGGAGTGTGGAGTAAAAGTGGATTCACAAAAAGACTTATTTAATGAACAAAATAGAGAGGAGGATATGGATGTGACTGGAGGTTTAGCTTGCAAAACTCAGAAGATAAACTTAGTAACTGAATAATGCATAACTGTAACTTATTCGATCCAATTATAGTTTCAACTCCCAGATTCCTTTGCAATAAAGTACAATAGTCATGCCCATTAGAATAGAATACTACAGGAAACAACACAAGATAGTGATGTTTGAAAACATATAAAAGGAGGAAAGACCTTGAGTCTCAGGTCAAATTCTTTGAAGGAGAAATTAACAGAGTAAAGAAAAGTAGTGGCAATAAAAACTTACCCCAAGAATCCATAGAAAGTTCTATTTGGCAGAGTGAACGATGGAAAACGAGGAAGAGAAAGAGGGAAGGAGGCACTGTTTCATCCTAATTCATTAATTAGAAAAAGAGAGCAAAGAGGATGAAAGATTTTGAGCTCAAACCCTTGCCTAGACGAACCAGTATCCTCCCCCCATCTCCCTGCATCACCATTTTACAGCCAATTACAGTCATTGCCAATAATTTACTGCAAAATGGAACCTAAAAAACTTAGATTTAACCTGTAATCTACAAAAATTAGAAAGCTTCGGTTGAAATCTCTCTCTCTCCTCTCTCCCTCATTGTCTATTTCTTCTCTTATATTAGTTACATTTTCCTGGCTTTTCTTGCCAGATGAACCAAAAAAGTCCTTATATCTGAGAATCTAATGTTATTCTGAACAACACATAAATTCTAAGGTAATATAATATACTGAAATACATATTGTATCTCAAGGAATATCCTACATAGACATGCCACCAAAGCACCTAAATTAAGAGAGATCTGAGTTGAATTATTAAAAAGGATGTACTGCAAGTTTTAAAGAAGGTGTATGTATAGAAAAATTAGCTTGATGTGGTGGTGCATACCTGTAGTCCCAGCTACTTGAGAGGCTGAGGCAGGAGGATAGTTTGAGCCCAAGGCTTTGAGGTTGCAGTGAGCTATGATGATGCCACCCCAGCTGGGAGACAGAGTGAGACCTTGTCTCAGAAATTATTTAATTAATTAAAAATAATAAGAATGTATATGGAACTCTTCTCCATATAGCAATCTATGGGATAGAGTGGATGACTTCCTCTGAAAAGAACAATAGATTGTTTAATCATTTTGGCAGTTAATAATATAGTCTCTTAGGCCATCATTTTTAGTAGTCTTTTCAACTGTTATTTAAATCTTTTTCATTAAATCTCACATGTTTATACCTTGCTTCCCCCAGCTAAGCTTATTGAGAGCAAGGCCACTTATACTTACTTGAATTGCACAAAAAGCACTGAACCTCTCAGTAGTGAGTATTCAATTACCAGTTGAATGCTTGGATTAGCTGACCTGTACGTTGTCTAACAACCCAGAAATTCTGATTTCATCACTCTGGTGATTCCTTAATTTGATTTTCTCATTTATTATTATGTCTGAATATCAAATTTGTATAACTGTTTTAGCGAACAGGTGAGACTCATTTTAATGAACATTTTCTATTTGTATGTTAACAGACTATAAATAGCAGTGGTCTTACAAATACTTTTTCTTATGTAACATTGTTTACTTTATGAAAATGTTTAGCAAAATCTGCATATTTTTGCAGATTGTTAATAATCCCTAACTCTGTGTGTTCAAATTAATGAGTTGTAAATTAGCAATGCCAGAATTAGCTATTTCTACTAAAAAGTAGATAATTTGTTTGATCCCAGGGCCAGAGTGTTATAATACAAATGATAAACAAGGTGTTTACTCAGCTTTTAATGTAGACCAGAAATTTTCAAACAGTTTTGGAGAGTCTTTCAAAACAAAATTTATATAAAAATCTTCAAATAAAATTGATAAATGTTATTAATATGAAAGTATTTCATAATATCAAATTTGCAGCAATAACATGAATTTTATTAATAAGAACAAGACTTTTTATGAAGACAATAAATTAAAATTAATAATTATAAAATTTTGATTTAACAATTGATTTGATTTCCATATTTTATTTTGGGTAGTAGAAAAAATCTGATTCACAAGGCTACTTTTATCTAAGAGTATAAACACTAAAATCATCTAAACAATAGGATTATCCTAAAATGATTTGAATGATTATTCACTCTTAATAACTTTACTATTGTGACAACTTAAAAAATCATTTGCTAAAATATGTGGCACATATTGAGGGTGTGAACCTGCAACTGACCAGTGAGCATAGCCCAATCAAACATATTTGAATTGGATGGTACAAATCAGTAATGGTCGAATCAAAAAATTACTCTTTCAGAGGCAGTGAAAATCACTACATTTCATGGAAAAAAAGTCATTAACTGCTGGGGAGGGGACAGTGCTCTTGGGTAACTAAAAAGTAGGCACAACAAGGAAAGCTAGAGCAAGAACAGCACATGACATGCTGTGTTTGACCTTTTCCAAAGGGCTTTTACATCATTCTCTCCTTTGGTTTCTGCTGAGGTATAAACACAGATCCCAATGTAAATGATTTTGCTATGCTCCTATATAGAGACCAAGGATTTCCCAGCAAATAAAAATTCTATTAAAAATTTATTGCATGCTACTTTTTGTAATGATCAAGAAAATGAATGGACATTGTAAATTTTGATTTTTGGCAGAAGAAAAACTGTGTTACATTATTATATCATATTATATTACCATTATTTAATATTTAAGGTATTGCATAAAGTTTTCTGTCTCCAAAAAAATTCTAGATATTTATGATGGATGTGAAAGGACAGCAGTTGTTTTATATGTTTTCTAACCAATTTACATAATTTGCCTATATTAAATTATAGGTTTTCTAAGACACATATGCTTTTTAAAATTCATTTATATATTATACCTTATGTCACATATTATATTATGAGTTAAAAAGTCATTAGCTGTGGCTCCTGGCTCTGAGGGTAGAAATTCGTGTGCATGTTTGTGTGTGTGCATACACATGCACATAGGGGTGTGTTGTGCAGAAAAAGTATTTTTATTACTGCACTTATAATATGCTCTTGGTTCCATCTGGCTACAGAATTATAGTGCTAACTCCTGTCATCAGGTGTGTTATGGATGCTCAGACGTTTCCTCTCCTTAATTGTTGGAGATTTCCCACCTGAAGTTCCCTTGGTAGTACAAATGCATCTCCACAAGCTGGTTCCTTTTTTTTCCAATGGCTGTAGGCCTATTGGCTGATGTTTCCTAGCTTTTACAAACAAATATTTTAAGCAACATCTAAGACAATCTGTGCACATTTCTCTAGAGAGTTCACACCAGTTCCATGGGAAATAGTTGCCCATCTTTGGCCCACCGAACTCTAGACATGCAGCTAGCTCTATTCACTTTTTATGAGAGCAAGCAGCCTCTCATTGTGTCAAACACAAGTTCACTGTTCCTCAAACTACAGAAAAATTAATCAAGGTCTCTGGTCCCATTGAAGTTCTTAACACCCATAAAGTGGGGATCGAAGCCCCATCCTCCACCTTGGGTAGGATAAAGATGGTAAATTCACATGATTTGAACATCTCTCTAGGGAAAAACTTTCTCAAATTCCCAACTTCCCTTTTCTTGGCCTCTATGTCCCCCTTTATAACCTAAAGGTATGTGGTCAGCTAAGGGTCATAATACCAGTATTTTTAAGCCTCTTTTGCAAACTCTGCAAAGATGGTCCATAACCTTACTTTAGACTATGAATTTGGAATTTTACAACTTCATTTTGTCCCTGACAGTTTGGGGCCTCAGTGTAAACAATGAGTTTAAAGAGATTCATTTTAATATGTTACTATATGTAAAGATCTTTTGTATAATTTGCAAATCTGCAAATAATATATAACATTTTCCATTCTCACTGTGCACACATGGCTTCTAAACCATGAGTAGAGCATGCACCAAACCGATGTGCCTGAGCCTAGCTTGGCCTTTAAATGAGCTCTGTAGACATGCGCTCCAGAGATGCGCAAGTAGTGAATTTTTTAAAAAGACTAATATGAAATTAGAGCTTTCCTAATCTATGACATGTTACACAGAGCTCAAAGATATGCAAAGTAATGACAAGAAGAGCATTATTCTGAGGATTGCATAAAATCCAGCTCACTTTATAACACAAATAATAGATGTAGTATACAATATATTAATATATAAAACATGTTTCCGTGTATTTAGTATAATTAAGTATAAGATTACAGTTTTAATAATTAAAAATATATTTAAGAAATGAAAATATAATGAGACATTTGTAAAAGATGGTACAGAGGGAGAGAAGTCAATGGCTCCTGGTTACTTTCATTTAACTGTTACTTTAAAATCTTTTTAAGGTTCTTCCCCACATTTTTATTATCAGCATAAACAAGAATATTTACCAAATAGGTATTACATAGTCCCTGCTATTTCTAAAATTTGAGGTCTGTAATGTATGAATAAATTAGTAGTCAGGTATTGATATAAAAAGAAGAAATTTTCCATTTGGGATATGTGATTTGCATATTTGATAATGTTTCTACTCCCAAACTTGTCTCTAAGTCTCATGGAATGCAGAAATATTTACAGGGACTCAAAACAGTGAGAGATGAAGCAAAGCTGAACCATTCTAAAGCTGGTTTATTAAAGGAAGAGGAGTAAAGGTGGGGAGAGGCCTTAACCTTGGGAAAAAGCTTCCCTCCCAGCGTCTATCGTAGACCCAGACCACCAACTAGCGTTTCACTTAGATTGAAAAGTGCCAATAATCCCCGGAATTGTCAAATCCCAATCTTTATAATTTAATATGAATGAGTGTAATTGAATATCTATAGAAAAGAAATGAACTGCATTCCGAATCTGGGTGTTAGCTGTAATTAACTCCGAAAGGGAAGGATCATTTGGCACTTTGAGCATTGGTGGGGGATGGCAGGGTCCCTGCATGGGGCGTCCCAATGGGGTCCCTGTATGAGACGAAAACTAAGTGAGGGCTTTGGAAAAATGGAGAGGGATCAGAAAAAATGAGACAGAAGAGATGCACAAAAATTTCTCTCTTGAAAATAAATGAAAAACCTAAAGAAGCTCTTGTGAGTTGTTTGGCTTATATACTCTAAGTTCCGGATGCTCAAGCTTCCAAATGACCCTTTGATATCAGGACTAGAGTAGAAAACTGAGCTTTAAGTCTCTCCCTCTCCCAACCACTCAACAGCCTATTGTCTGTCTTTCCAATGTTCAGTCTTTCTCCATGAAGCTTAAGAGCACAGGGAGAAAGGAGAGGAGGTGCCAATTTGCACATACAACTGCCAGACATTAGACACCAACTTCCTCTTTACCTCAGCTGCCTGCTCAGCAACTGCTGTCACTTATTATTTTGGCTCATTGTTATATTCCAAGGCATCACTATCCACTACATTTTGCTAAAAGAAGTTCTTCAAAGGCTTCTTAAATTTTTTTTTCTTTCTAAGATGTTAAACACTTACTTCACTGAATTAAAGTGAAAAAACAACTTATTCAAAATAATTGAACAGTGTGCACATGTTGTATTCCTTCATTCCTTGAGATAATTTAGTAGCCATTTATCCTCTCAGCTCAGGAGTTCACTTTCGAATCGTCTTTCTGATAGAGAAAGAAAATAAAAGACTAAGCTTCACCAAGATTTGCAGCCATCATGAGGCTAGAAATTTAATGGGTTATTGGAGCTTGCAGGGGGGCTAGTATGTATGATGACATTAGCTTCCTTCAAGGCTGACTGTAGCATCATTCCTGCTCCTATCCCACCCACTGCCCCCCACCAACAAATACAAATAACTCAAAACTTTTTCTCAAGCTTTCATCCACTCAATCATATAAGTAGCCTTGAAAATAAATTAACATGCTGATTTACCAGGGGTATAAAAGAAATCAAGTATGAAATGATCTTTATAAATTTATAGATGGATGTGCAAATGTGTGCCTGAGTGTGTATGTGGTAGTGGGGATAAAGGGTAGTGTTGTGCATGTTTATTGCTTTTTTGGTTTAACAGAAACATTAAGGGAGTAGAGGAAAGTAAATTTGACCCCAGGGAAAGAAAGCAACTCTGAACACTGGGAGTGAGGCGAATACAAATTTGATAGACCACACAGATTTGTTCCAGGTTTAATGGTTTTAGAAGACCATGTAAAAAGCTGATATAGTATTTTTGTCTTGCGAGCCACCCTTAGAGCCACTGCATTCAAACAGATAATGTGGGATAAACATATCAGAAAAAAAAGGCTCAATTCCAGATTTCCATCTTAAAAAGGATGGAAAAGGCAGGAAGGTCATTTCTATTTTATCTCATGTATATTATTTATTGCTGAAGAGCTTAAGAAAAAAATAGAAAGACAGTGGGTGGGTTGGGGATGAGTGGCAGAAGGGCTTCACTTGTTTTAAGTGCCTGCAGGGTACTAGTTACTGCACTGGTATTTTGCATGCATGTTATCCTTTATCCTGAAATTACAAGGCTGATAAAGAGCATGAATGATTCCATAAGCTATGTACTAGCAATAACAATCTAGATGTGACATTAGCCATGAAAGCCTTTATGATTCTAACATTTAACATCCAGGGCAGGTCCTGTGTGGCCAATTAACAACTGAGGTCATTCTGACACCATGTAGGCAAGCGCCTTCTCACAGCTCATTGGGATTATCCTAGGTCATATATGCTCTCTCACACCATGCATTAAATCTTTGCAAAAGCACATAATTTCCACCTTGGAAACCTTCACATTTATTTAATATCAAAACAGTAATGATGCTTCTCTCAAAGGTAGCCAATCTTAAACCAGCTTCAATCTTACTAGTACATTTTCTATTATTGGGATAGAATTTTTAGTCTTTTTGTTATGTAACATTAGATATCAGGTTAAGAATTTAATCACACAGAGTTTAAAAGGCTGGCTAGAACAGCAGAGTTTATGTTAAGACGTTGAGCACAGTGGAGCATTTTCAGAGGGAGGGAAAGGCCGACTTGTGGAAGCTGAACATAACAAAAAGGGGTGCAGAAAGTATATAAGTCAAGCAAAGGCCTTTAACCTGACCACCTAGGAGTCTTTTCCCAAATACAAAAGCATGACACAATATTGTGTTTCAACTGGGTTGTACAGATCTGTGAGAATTTGTGTTTCAACTTCATGCAATGGGAGACGGGAATAGAAATTTGAGGAATTATAACAAGGCAAGAATTCTCTTCAGTCTCTTTCTAACACCAATGTGGTCCTTAGTTTTTCATGTCAATTCATGCTAAATAAAAAAAATGTAGAAAATAAAAATGAGATTTGAGAATGCAGCAAAGACTAATTGTAGCCCTGAGAACCAGCAGCACCAGTAATAACGCAGAGAGATGCATACATTGGGAAGGTAGAAACAAAGTCCACCATTACAACGTGCAAAGTCACAGTGTGTGGAGGTGAGAGGGGATAAATAAATTCATCATGAAGATATTAATTTGGTGGCTATGCCAGGGAGATTTTATTTTATTCTATTTAATTTAATTTAATTATTTTTGCTTAAACTTTGGAGAAAATGAAAAAAATTGAAAAAAATCTGCTCTCTGACTGATGGACTCATAGGGGTGGGAGAGATCTAGGAGCAATCAGTCCTCCAACTCAAGACGTGGCAACACCAGCATTCTTTCTCCAGGAGTGCTGACAAATGGCCACCTCCTGCCTGGGCACTTCTAGGGACTGTCACATAACTGTAGTTATTAGAAAAGTCCTCCAGACACTGAGTTACAATTTTTCTTCCCCTCACTTTCTACTATTAATCTTCATTCTGTCTTCTGGAGCTACACAGAATAATCACAATCCTTCTTTTCTAGGGGAACAACCCAAACAACCTTGGAGAGAGAAGTCAGGGCAAAATAGCAAAGTGATGGAGCTGTCAGTTAACAATAAGGATTGTGAGGTAGTTTCTCAGATGGATCTAACTGTGAGAGGGAGGGCTGGGAAAGGTGCCTGATGGGAGGAGAGGAAGCTGAAGGCCGAGTCAGTTTCCAAATGAAGAGAAATTACAATAAAACACACAATCAAAGTGATAGTCTCATAAATATAAATTGGAAGAAAGGAAGCTATTGGTAACATGAAGGATGTAGAAAAAAGCACTTATAATTCAATTGCAGAGACAGGAAAATACATAATAAGCATAATGAATGCAATGCATTGAAGCTAAGATCAAGCTACCATACACCATTGTCATTAAATAACGATTCGTTGATAAGTGTTCTACTTTTAAGTTTTGGAGTAATGAGAAGATAGCCTACACTGCATTCAAGCTTCATCCTAGAGAAGAAAACAAATGAGGAGAAACCAGGTCACACTATAGGCATCTCCAGGATAAAGGTGAACTATGATCTATACCTCATGGCATTCACGCCTTTGTGTAACTAAGTAATTCCCTATTCCTTGAGTGTGGAAAGGACTTGTGACTTTGTTCTAATCAATAGGATACAGCAAAGGAAATGGGAGGTACATGATTATGTTATATAAGTTGGTATGCTTGTCTTGCTGGAGGACTCGCTTTAGTGTGTTGGCTTTGAAGAAAAGCAAGCTGCCACGGTGTGAGCTGTGTTTGGAGAGAGCCATGGAGCAAAATGAGGCTGGCCTCCAATGTCCAGTCAGCAAGGAATGGAGACCCTCAGTCCAGCAGCCCACAGCCACCGCATGCTGTACACAACCACATGAGCAAGCAAGGGGATCCTTCCTGACTTGAGTCTCAGAGGAGACCACAGCCCAGCTGATACTTTGATTGCTGCCTTGCAGAGGAGCCAGCTAAGCCACGTCTGGATTTCTGACCTGCAGAATTTGTGAGGTAATAAATGTATGTTGTTTCAGCTTCTAAGTTTGTTGTAATACTGTCACATAGTAATGGATAAATGATAAATGATACTGCCAGCTCAATACTCTTCAGGCAAAGGAGCCACAGGAGGAGTAGGTAATTATTGGCAACTGGACTATTATTTTCTCAAGCAGACAGTTGTACCTTACTCTGGACCAGATTAATCTAGACTTTTGCAGGAAATTTTAGATGGGTCTTCATACATTAATACCAAAGATATGACTTATAAATGCATATCTTTGTGTTTATTTAGCACATAGAATTTAAAAATGCCCTGTGAGAGTGGGGAAATACTGTGGGCTATCTTGGATAATTTTGGATAATTCTCCAACAGAGCAGGAGTACTGATGCTTACAAAGGAGTCAGAAGCCTGACCAGAGGGTGAATCTTACTACTAAAAATAAAAGGGAGAAGAGGAGAAAAGTAGATGATTAAATAATTAAGTTATAAGTTATCTAATGTTAATAAATATTTTTAGAATAGTTTAATAGGGAAATTTTGTGTACGTTTTTAAATGTGCATGGACAATATGCATACACCTTTTATAATTAAAAACTATGTGAGTGAACATACTTTAAATGCATATGGAGCCAGTTGATTGTGAGTTAACATATTTCCTAGAATTTGCCACTTTAGATATGACTGAGGCCCCTGATTCCTGATTTCTTTTTCTTTTTATCCTGTAGTTTTCCTCTCTTTGGTTTATTTCACTGGACTTGAGTCTGGGTCTATTTATGTTATTAGATCATTATAATCCCCATGTTCAATATGACAAGCATTACTCTGACCATTCTAATTAATAATGAGATGCATTACTGCCTCCCATGAGGCACTACCATTTTCACAAAAGAATAAAAGGATTCAGGAGTTCCCTGTTTATTGCCTCTTTTTTATTAAGTTTTGAAATCCAGCTGGTTAGGAAGATTTCTGCTCTTTTTACCAAGCCTCAAAGGACTGGAAAAGAAGTGGGCAGTAAAAATGAAATCTTTTCTTCCTGTATGGAGATTAGAAACAGCTTGTCTATCAGCTGTAGGGTTTTTTTTTTTCATATAATCTTCAGAGTAGAGAAAATAAGTTAAAAATAAGTTGAGTCGCAGTTGCTTCCTATCTTATACCCATGACCATAGGAACCTCAAAAGAGCTGGTGAACAAAAAAGGATAACTCTTTATTAAAGCAATAATTTCAGGAAGTCCAAATAATAAAGGATAGCAAACAATATTTAGCTCTGCTCTTGTCTTTTCTTAACCTGTGGAAATTATTATTGGTAAAAATCACCACGAATTGAAGAAAAACCATAATTCATCAAGCTCATACTATAGTTTAATGTGTGCTTGCATAATGATCTGCATTAATGCATGCATCCCTCTTTGAAGTGCAGACCACTGAACTTTTATCTGTAAGTTTATATTTCTATGGATAACCCATGTCTGAGTTTAAACATCAAATCTGTCCTGCTGCAGCTCCATCTCTGAGTCTCAGCCCCAATTTTAATAAAAGGAGGTTTACTTGTTCTCTTGTGACTCAGGCACCCCTTTATATGTATGTTATAGGAACTTAGTCCCTTCCTTGATT
This sequence comes from Cheirogaleus medius, assembly GCA_008086735.1. NCBI lineage: Eukaryota > Metazoa > Chordata > Mammalia > Primates > Cheirogaleidae > Cheirogaleus > Cheirogaleus medius. Next base: position 57,489,953 of record VBSM01000272.1, read on the forward strand.
CCTTTCAGGTCCCTTCCTGTCAAGTTCCCATCTTAAATATTCTGGAAAAGCAATTTTCCCTGTTGGCCCCCAGAGGACATTTTAAGCCTGGAATCCTAACTCTGAACGCTGATGCATGCTGAGTCCCAATCCTCACTGCTGGTTCTTGCCAACAGTTTCTGTCCTGCCTGTGCCATCTCCTTATTGTCAGCTATTAGGCCACTAATCATCTGCCCCTGCTCTTCTCTCTGGTAAAGCTCTCCCTAGATTAGCCATCCAGGGAATCACCAAGCTTCTAGGGTGTAGGACATTCACACATCATAAATTATTCTTAGAATAAGAGCAAAAGAACAATTCATTTTATAATATTAGCCAAAACCTATTAATCCTCAATACTTTCAGTTTTATCAGAGAAATTGTTTTAGGTAACGAGTGTCTCACAGAACTTAAACTGTCCTCTATTGAGAGGAAGCAGGATGTGGTAGCAAATCCAGTGGCTTTGGATTCAGAACCGGATTTCAAACTAGGTTTTGTCATTTACTACAAGATCTTGGCTTAATCATACTTTTTTTCTCAGTTTCATCATGGGGTTAATGATAATAGTTTCCATCCCCTTTACCTAAAATGTGAAAATAAAATAAATTATATGAAAGTGCTCTATATTCTATTAAGTGCTGTGTGCAAGAGACCATAAAATTTATGTTGAATAAATTGGTATTAGTAAGATTAAGTACCATGATGAAACAGTATAAGTCATTCTTTCCAATTCTTTTTTAAGGAGCCTTACTGAGATATAATTTATATGTCATGTAATTCACCCATTTAAAGTATAAAACTCAATGGTTATTAGTATATTTACAGAGTTGTGCAATTATCACCATAATCTAATTTTAGAACATTTTCATCAGCCCAGTGACCATTACCAATAACCCCCTAAGTCCCACCCTCCTACCTCCAGCCCCAGGCAACCACTAATGTACTTTCCATTTCTAGAGTTACCTATTCTGGACCTATTCTGAACAATATGTGATTTTCTGTGGCTGGCTTCTTTCATTTGAAATTCGTCCATGTTGTAGCATGTATTAGTACTACATTCTCTTTTTTTCCAATTGTTTTATTGTAGTGAAATACATGTGACATAAAATTGAACATCTTAACCATATTTAAAAATGCAATTCAGTAGTATGAAGTATGCCATATATCTCCAGAGCTTTTTTCTCTTGCAAAACTGAAACTTCATAAAAACAAGTATATGGTTTAAGCAAATCCTAGATAATATTATGCCAGATTCTTTGAGAAAAACTTTGCTAAAACCTGAGCAAGAGAAAGTGGTAGAATCACTTAGATAGATATAGGCACAGTCAATAAATCACTATATCTTATAATACCTGCAAATAAATAGATAAAAGAGTGGGGAAATGTTATTATAAACTTTGTGGTGTCTGCCTACCTAGTTTATACAAATTAATGTGAAACAAGAAAGAATATATTGCAATTATAAAACATATGAAATACTATGAAAGATAGAGAAGAGATATAAAACACCTGTATAGTCTCTTGAGGAGACCAGTCAGATGAAAACAGACCACCATGAACAAAACCTTCATATTACTCAGAGATAATGTATAACCCCTTTTTAATGTTATCATGCAAAACCAGTTTAAGAAGATCTAAATGTAAGATAGGTGTGGTGGCTCAGTCCTGTAATCCTAGCACTCTGGGAGGCCAAAGGGAGAGAATTGCTTTAGCTCAGGAGTTTGAGACCAGCCTGAGCAAAAGCAAGACCCCATGTCTACTAAAAAT
>VBSM01000272.1:57491834-57539156 GCA_008086735.1 Cheirogaleus medius
AAAAAAAAAAAAAAGACTGAATAAGAAACAACCCCAACCCATAAAAAACAAAACAAAAAACCCTAACTCTTTAGAAGCCTGTTAAGGTATTTAAAAATATTGGGCACTCTTTTCTTTTCACCACCCCTCTATACATATGCCTTGTTGAGTCCACCTCTAAACCAAACATTACATCTTTCTATTTCTCTCTCTCTCTTCTTTTCCAACTCAGTCCAGGACTTCATCATTGCGCACTTGGATTACAGCAACAGCTTCTTACCCAACCCCTGTTTCCACTGCTCCTGTTTCCTCACATTCCTTTTCAGCAGTAGCAGGAGTTTTCTTCTTAAAGTGTAAATCAGATCATTTAGATCCTCTACCTGAAATCTTTTTCTACAGTCTTGTACTTCAAATCCTTTCTCTATATCATATGGCCCATGCTTCCAACTTCATCTTTTGTCTCTCGCCCTTGCTCACCTTGCTAACCAGGCGACGCCTCTGCTGGCCTTCTTTCGTGTGTCAGCACCTCCTACCCTGGGGCTTTGCACATGCTGTTCTTCAGCTTGGCCTGCTCGTCCCTCCCCACCTTTCTTATTACCAGATCTTTGAGATCTCACATCCTCGAAAAGGTCTTTCAAACTGCTCTCTCTGAAGTGGCAGCCCAGCACTCATTTATTTTTAATAGTAGCATAATGTTGCTCTCTTTTTTGATGTTTATCCCAATTATTATTATTATTTACTTGACTGTTATTAATAATTTCTTTGTCATATGTGATGTCCTACTAGACAAAATGCTCCATAAGACCGTGTCTTTCCCATTGACCATCAGATACCTAGAATTTAGTATAACACCGGGCATATAAGACAACAATAATTATTTATTAAATGATTATTTGATGGTGATTATGTTATCTGGATTTACCTACAGAACTCCTTCAATATTATAACAAAATTTTTCATAACACCTAAATCAGACAGCGCATTATTTCCAGACATTTTTATTGACTAATCCAGATAAAACCAACTCACTTGGAGAATCTGTATCTCTGCTGACAACCAAATTATTTGTGTTTCATAAGATGTTTACTTCTTATTATTCTATACATGAAAGCAAATCTATATACCTATGGCTTTATTTGTCCTAAGAATTAAAATCAATAACGTGAATGTACATAATATTAGGGTTAGCTGAAAGACAATATATGTCATTGGTGCAGTATGTTGCTCAAGGTAGGCAAGGATCATCCCTATCTACATCTCTGGCCAAAAACAATTGAGCTTGAGCATTTGCTAGAGTAAAGAGTTCATTAACTTACATGGCAGTCTGAGCTCCAATTCCTAGAAAATTCTTCATTTACTCAGTGACAATCACCACCGTTGGTCCTTGTTTAATCTTCTAGATCATCACAATAGATACATTCTGGCCTCATGGCAGCTTGGTTATTTGAAAACTGCTTTTATATGAGTAATGGCAGCACTAAGACTACATTGACCTAGATTTAAAAATAAATGGCATGTTCAGGACTTGGGATGCAAACACAGGACATCTTAAAGGTACTGGTCCAAGAGAGTGATGTGAGGTTTAGCGCATGTCTCCTCACAAAATAATCTTGTCTTTTCTGCTCCTCATTTACCTTAGAGTTTTCTCTTTCAGTTAGCCTACAGAAGAAATTGGTCTGTTTTTTGATAATACCTGAAATTGAGAAAAGTACAGTGAATGATTGAGAAAAGTTGACTTTTTAGAAATCAATAAGGTGATACAACAAAGAATGGACAGAAGCACTAACAGTGTCTGACCCCAAAAAGAGACTGACTTCTCTATATCTCATGGGCTTTAATAAATGAATTTATGAGTTTTGTTTTCATTGTTTTTTTCTATTTCCTTTCCTATGAATGACTTACCAGTCTACTAAGAGATGTTCATTAGCTTAGAGATTTTTACTTCATAATTTAGTTTGTAATAAAAATTGAAAACTCACAAAAATAAACTCAATTACTGAATTTGTAATTATTATCAAAAATAACTTTTTCTCTTAAATATTTTAGGAGCTAAAAATGAGGTGTGTACATATGTGTATGTGTCTGTTTAGATACATATCTTATGTTCCTAAACAATTTAAATGACCTATAAGTGACAGAGAAAAGAAGCCACAGAAGGAGCTTTGCATTACACATTTCTCTAAATTTCAATAATTCCCTCAAACTAGACATATTTTATGACTCCAGGATTTTTATACTCATCTCTACTTATTGTCATTCTCAGCAATTGAGAATGAATTATGTCATGATCCTTCTTACCTTTTTACCACAGAATCCTTCAAGTTCTCTCACACTGAAATTATAAAATTATTTCCAGATATATACAACACAGAGAGAAGTTTATTTGTTTTTTTTTTATTAAAACAAACAAATGAAAATACAGTAGAATCTTGTGGATTCAAAGTGTCTAGGGGAAGGAGAACAGGAATTAATATAAATGTGTGAATTATAACACAGAAAGAAACTAAGCTATTGTTTTCAATTATCCAAAGAAACTCAAATATGGGAACATATTGCCAAGCATTGGCCCTACTGAAATGAATAAATTAGGACTATAGAATGCTTTATGAGTAACATATCAAATCCCAACAGATATAGCTCTGGTTTTTCTTTATGTCTCAATTACATATAAGTAAGCTGCCTTTCCAGTTTCCTTCAGCTGAGTGTTTACTCTTTTCACTTCACTCACCAGGTTGACCTTCTTATGAAGAAGAGAGACAATTTTTCCTAGCTGCCATCCAGTTAATAGGGAGTTGGACTTAATGATTTCTAAGATCCCTCCTAATGCTGAGATGTTTTAAGCAAGGTGCAGAGAAAATTAATGAATTTCCACTGGCACTCACAACCTGAGTTAAAATATTCTTCTTTATTTTCTATGACTAAATATTTCTTTAACACATAGTTGTATCATTTGGAGCAAAGATTGGCAAATTCTTATAATAAAGAGCTAGATAGTAAATATTTAAGGCTTTGTGGACCATATATTCTTTGCCACAACTACTCAACTCTGCTGGTGTAGGAGGAAAGCAGCCATACAAAAAACACAAAGAAATGGTGTGTCCGTGTCCCAATAAAACTTTATTTACAAAACAGGTGGTGGGCTGGGTTTGCCTGCCAGGCCATAGTTTGTCAATTTCTACTCTAGAGGCATCATCTATGTAGAAAAGGAGATGCATTTCTAGACATGGAAATGCTAAGTGAGCCAGCACTAACTAAAGCAGAATAAGAATACATCATTATAATTTAGCTCCTATGGAAGTAGGGTCTTTTCATTTCTTATTGGCAATTGCTCCTAAAGTCACTTCAGGTCTTTATGTAGTTTCTTCCAGATACCTTACATGTAATTGCTAATCAATCCTACAATATTACAGAGACATTTATTATGCCCTTCATAATGTCAAAGTTTTCCTAACAATCTCCAAATGCCTGTTGTCCTTTACTCTTTATTCTTGTTCATTTCCTTGAAGGTGACTGTAATAGCCTCTGCGTGTTACAATTCAGTATAATAGCACTAGAGTTGTTGTAAAGGAAGATCATCGAGTACAGAGTTTGTGTCAGCTATGAGAGTCCAAAACTATTCCCCAGAAGACAAAATAATGACAGAGGAAGAGGCCACAGCTAAATAAACATCCATATTTTTTTTAAAAATTTCACCTGTGAATAATATAGATGAGTCTTCATTGATTGCAAACATCTGCAACACAATGTGCTAATTTCATTAGCCAAGAGTGTATAGTACAAGACTGTTGTGCTCTCAGTGGCCAAGAGAGAATTCAGCCATAAAGCAAATATGTGTTTGTAAACATATGCAATATACTGTTCCATATGTATCAAATTTTTTGGAAATTATTTCAGAGATATATAGTGTCAAATCAGCACTGTGCAGACAAAAAAGTCACACATATATATTACATTTCGTGGAAGTCATCCAATAGAGAACAAAATCTTTATGCTCATGTAACTTGTAATATAGTAGCCTTTAAAATGGAGAGAATCTATTTAAATATATATAAAAGTATAATTAACTTCAAAAGTTTGTGATCAGCCTGAATATAATTATTTTAGAAAGAACCAGGTGCAGCAGTCCCCAACCTTTTTGGTACCAAAGATTGGTTTCATGGAAGACAATTTTTCCATGGATGGGACAGAGGAGGGGGTGGGGGTAGGGGCTCTATGGCCTGGGGGTTAGATACCACAGAGTTAATGTGTAGACTAATATGCAGATCCACTTTCAATAACAGTAGAGTTGAGATATAATATGCAACATGCTGATGGATTTTTGGCCAAGTTTCAGATAAGGTGGTTTAAATGAGGTAGGTCAGAGATCAATATGCTTCCCCTAGCATCCAGAGGTACTGTTCAAGAAAAGCAATTAAAGAGCTATGGACTATAGTAGGTTTTGCTGTAGGGAGGATGGATGGATGGGTGGATGAGTAGATGAATCCAGTTAGAGATTATTGCCCTTAAACATATTTAAAGCACAAAAAGAGTAGGGGAACTCAAATATACAAGGAGAGGGGAAAGCTCAATGAACTAATAGCTGCAGTTAACTTGTACATATCACTGAGATTCCAAAGTCAGCCTCCAAAATGCAGCCATTCCTTCACACTTAAGATCTTCCTCAAAGATCTCAAAGGAAACTAACACTTTTTTGTAAAAAATTTACTTTGAATTTTGAAAATAAAATAAGAACATGTATTTCAAACTCTGAAAGAACTGTGATAAACTGCTAATTAGTCTTAATTTAAACAGTAATAACATGAAAGCAAATTTACGTTGGTGCCCTTAACTAAGCAAAGAATAGTTTATTAAAGGGCAATGGATCTCCAACCACCAGGCTCATCTTAGAACATATGAAACTTGATTTGTCATGTCTTCTCCTCCATTGCTTTGCTTATCTTTCTTCTCTTTGAGCTCTTTGTACTGTTCTTGGAACACAGTAGTCACTGAATATGTATTCAACTTCTGTCTTGGCATCCCCCTTCACGCCCACTTCCTCTCTGTCTCCCTCTTCCACATTTTTCTTAATGTTCCCCTTTCCATTACTACTTTCTTTTTTATATCCGCTTCACTCCACCCTCTCACTTTACTCCACACCTTTTTTCATCTCTCTTGCCCTTCTCTGTATGCCTTTCTCTCTTCCTAACTTCGAGGCTACACAATGAAATTGCAATATATTTGTAATCATTTCTTGAAATTACAGAATTTATTAGCTGAATTCTGCTACTTATTTTAAAGTAAATGATGATACTGTTATATATGTGTGTATACATACATATGTACAGGCATACACAAACATACACATATATACAGTCATGCATCACTTAACAATGAGAATATATTCTGAGAAATGCATTGTTTGGAGATTTTGTCATTGTGTAAACATCATAGGGTGTACTTGCACAAACCTAGATGGTATAGTCTACTACACACTTAGGTTCTCTGACCTAGCCTATTGTTCCTAGGTTACAAACCTGGACAACATGTTACTGTACTGAATACTATAGGAATTTTAACACAATGGTAAGTATTTGTGTATCTAAACATAGAAAAGGTACATTAAAAATATGGTATAAACTTATAGGACCATAGTTTTATATGTGATCTATCATTGACTGAGACATCATGATATAGTGCATGACTGTATATGTAAAATGCTAGGTTCTTTAGAAACAAAGGCAACAATGTGTAGTTGATTATATGTATGGGGCATTGTTTTTTCTTTTATATTTTTAAGCATTTCTTCCTGTGGTTCCTCCCCTAACATAGCATTTTAGCTATTTAAAAGTGGCACCTTGACCTATGAATCTGCTCCTGACCTTTCAAAAGATCAATACATCTCTACGTTGGCCATTTTTTATCCTTTGAAATGAATGGAAACTGATTTCAAACTTTCCCTTTGCAAGCATAAGCATTTTTGGAAAGTGAGAGGAAAGGAGCTGTTAGGTCTTATATTTTACACAATTAAACAAGCTGCCACCTTGGCACAGCACACCAGGAAAATATATCATGATTCTAAATGCTTCTTTTCTAATGTCATTATCTACTCCAGCCACACAGTGTCCAAACTCACCCTCCATCCAGAGAGTCCAGGCCCCTTCCCCCAGTATGGAGCTCTACCACATTACACCACTTCTTATCTTACAGCCTATTTCTGGACTCATTTATATGCATGCAAAAGTGGGTTTCTGTCCTCTGGAGAGCTGGCAGGCACCCTGCGGTCTGATTCCTCTTGTCCCTGAACATTAGACACTGTTACCAATGAAAAACCGCCAGAGAAATCATGTAGATCGACAGTCTTAGAAATTCCACTTTTATCTCAGTCGATTAGCATGTTTTTTTTTTCTTCCTACTGTCAGCACAGAAAGATGACAAGTTAAGGAAAATGTAAAATTAATGCTGATGGAAAGGCAACTTAGAAATAGAGAATTATACAGTTCAGTCTTCAGAAGTAAAAAGGCACATTTCTACCACTGATTTTCCTCTCACAAAAGATTATAGAAGTTCCAGCAAATATTGCTGGAAAGTGAAACTCTTTTAGATGAAGCTTACGTTTCTATTGTCTTTTATTATGAAATTAAGAATTGTGTTGTACTAGAACACTTTAATTTCTCTTTTTAGTGCCAAAGCTCTTAAACTAGGCACCCAAATTAATTGCCTTCACATTCCTGCCTAAGTATTCCCTGCAGTGTTCCTACCCTTCCATGTCATTGAATTCTTTCTCAAGTGTCACCAATGACCTCCTATTTGTCAGATCCAATCTCTCCTCAGTTTTCATCCTCCTGACCTCTTTATGTTTTTTGACACTGTTCAGCAGCTGTTCCTTCTTTCTTAGTCTTCTCTTGGTCTCCATGGCACTGTACCCTTTTGTTCTCCAACCTTGATGAATGATTGTTTGTCTTTTTTGTTAGCTCTTCTCCCTCTTCCTACCATCAAACCGTGAGTTTCCACTGAAGAAGCTATGATCTTGGCCTTCTGCTCTTCATCTACATTTACTCCATCTTCTCATCTTCAAGGAGGATCTATCTATCTATCTATACTCCCATCACCAACCTCCATACTGCTCATTCAAACTACAATATCTTAATTTGAACTGTCTACAGAGTATATTTACTTCAAAAACCAGGGACTAACATCTTAAATTCACCTTAACATCAGTGTGCTCAAACTTTGCCTACTTATTTACCGTCCTCTCTTCCCACTTAGTGCACTCTGATGATTAATTTTATGTTTTTTCTTGACTGGTCTTAGGGATACCCATATAGCTGGTAAAATATTATTTGTGGGTGTGTCTGTGAAGATGTTTCTGAAGAGATTATCATTTGAACTGGTAGGCTGAGTAACGAAGATCACCCTTACCCATGTAGGTAGGCATCATTCAATCTATCAAGGGACTGAATAGAACAAAAATGCAAAGGAAGGATGAGTTTGCTCTCTTCTAGAGCTGGATTGTCCATCTTCTCCTGCCCTTGCATGTCAGTGCGCCTAGTTCTTGGGCCTTAGGACTGGGACTGGGACTTTCACTATTGTCACCCCTGGTTTTCAGTCCTCTAGGCTTGCACTAGAATTATACCATCAGCTTTCCTGATCCTCCAGCCTATAGACAGCAGATCATGGGACTTCTCAGCCTCCATGATCACATGAGCCAATGCCTCATAATAAATCTCTTTCTATATATCTTTCTATGTCCCATTGGTTCTGTTTTTCTGAGAACTCTAATATATGTACTCTGTATCCCCACCAACCACCATCTGCCTAAGCCAATCTACCAATCTCCAGTACATTCTGCAAACTACTGCCTTAGTTTAAGAATTTTTATGATACTTTAATGCCTGCTGCATTAAATTCAAACTTTTGTGCATGACTTTTAAGTCTTTCCACATATTGTGTTAATCTATCTAATATTGGTTTCCATGACTCTTCAATATGGGCCATCACCACTGATCAACAAAGTCTTTTCAATGTGGATATGCTACTTCACCAACCCCTATATCAGTTCTACCTCTCCAGCTTCTGCTCTTTCCTTCTAGGTAACACTACTTTGCCTAGTCCATGTATCTATCGGCTGATTCCAACTTCTCATAAGACAGACAGTTGTGTGATAACCAAATATTACCTGGCTATAATCAGTAATTGTATAGAGAGGGTCATTGCATACCAGTGGTTAAGAACTCAGCCTTGCAAATCAATCAGAGTTGTGTTGAAACCCCTGTTCTTTTACTTACTTGTGGTGTGATGTTGCACAAGTCACTTAACCTCTCTAGGCCCCTATTTCCTAATTTGTAAAATGGAATAATATACTATCTACCACATAGAGTTATGGAGAGGAATACAAGAAATAATGCATGTAAATCACATAGCACAGGGCCTACTCCTTAATAAGTACTCAATAAAGTTAGCTATTACCTTTTAAATATATGTCTTCACACTGCTAAACCCAATTTTATAACTTGTTTATTTAACAGTTCAATCCTATGTGGGAATGAACATAACCATAACCATGCATTGAATACCAAAAACATGCTAATGCTGGACATTAATGATTTGCTGGAGACCGAAGGGTCATAGGGTCATGGGATGGCACTACAAGGGCAGGCTCGCTCTCTCTTCTGCTTGCCAGTATATTGAAGGTGGGCACAGTGATTAGAAAATGGTTGGCTCTTCATACGTATGTGTTGAATGAATTACACAGAATCTCAGATTTGAAATTTGAATGTAAAACTAATGAATTCCCCAAATTAAGACTTTTAATTAATACATTTCTGCTAAGCCAAGCAGAGCATTGAGAAACATGGTCCAGAATTCTTCCTCATTGTGGATCACAAAGAGTTTCTCCCAGGAGGCGACTGAGAGAGTAGGAGGAGTCATTGGGTTTATGTTTGATATCTTCATTCATTAACTTGGCCTCTGTCTTCCACTGGGTATTGATAAGAAGTTCTCCTTGAAAATATTCCAGCAGTAATACTTTATAAAAGATTATTAGTCTCAATTAGTTTCTTAAGAGAGGACATGATGCAACCGCAGAAATGTGAATGATAAAACCTAAATGATTCCATAAAACTCTTCGTCCATCAAAGTATCTTCAACATCAAAATTTAGATAATAATATATTACCATTGCTTTTACAATTATATGTAAGCAGGATGGATTTCATGGATACATAAAGAAGTCTGATCCCCAAATTAAATTATGAAGTAAAACAAATTTCCTTTGTCCCTTCTACATATCTTTCTGGGTCCTTCTCCCACATATGAATGGTAACTATACTTTCTCTGTCTCACTCCTAAGCACAGCACTCAGGCTGACAAAAGTAAAAACCCACCCAATGAAGCGCCATACACAGGGTCACCCTTGTCCAAAGATTTTCAAGGTTCAAGATTACACTTTCTTTTTCATCCTCCTATTCTTCCTTTGCTTACATCTCCCATTCCCTGCAATAGCTGGACAAAAAGTTACCTGATTATCACGGTAAAAACTATGTGTACCAGGGTATGACAGCCAAGAAGCTCAGTATTCTCAGAAATGCTTTTATAATATGAGCTAATTAACACACTAGACTCTCTGACTTTTAGGCTGTCAGAATCTTAGATTTGGATATCTCATGTGAGTCCTCAATAGTCAAATAACTTTTTAAAACTTTACCACAAGGAGATTTATAATACCACAATGTTTTGGAGGGCAAGCAAATTAATTGTTTTTAAACAGAGTTATTGTAGTAATCCAGTTAGTGATGGGTAGTCACTATCATTAAGCCACCCCTCATTCTATATGTCATCCTATCTTTGTCAGTTCAATCTCCTACATTTTTCTATTTACAGAGAATTTTTCTAAGTGCTATTATACATGATTATTAAAAAAAACAACGAGACACAGTGCCTTCCCTCAAAAAGGGTTAGTACATTTTCCATTCTCATTGTTCTAGGATGGGGATTAGCAAGCACATTTTGAAAAGGTCCAAATTATAAATATATCAGGCTTTGTCGGCCAAGAGGCAAAATCAAGCATATTATGTAGTGCTTATATAACAAGAGAGAAAACAAATTTCTGCACATATTTTATTCATGAAATTAAAAACTTTATTTATGAATACTGAAATTTGAATTTCATATGATTTTATGTGTCGCAAATTATTCTCCCTTTTATTTTTTTCCCCAACTACGTAAAAATGTAAAAACCATTCTTAGCTTGTGAGTTGTATAAAAACAGACTGGGAAGGGTGGATGAGGGGGGCAGGATAGGGTGGAAGGAGTGGCAGATTTGGCCATAGTCTCTCAAAATCTGTTTGGGGAAATACCTTAGGTGGCCCAAATTCATTAATCCCACTTTCTTCCTCCAAAAGGAAAGAAAATTTACCACCAAATATCTTTGAATTGGGTACCTATGATCAACTAGGTTTAGTAGATAATTTACATGGTACATTGGTTAGGGCCCTGTTGAAGGTTATAAGTCACAAAAGGCTAAATTAAATCAGCAGAAATAAAAAAGGGGCTGTATTAATATTTTGGCCAAAATAAAAGGAGCAGTGGTAGAGCTGATGTTAGGGAAAATTTCAAATGGGACCTGAAACACTGTCAGGATTTTCTATCCCTGTCTCCTATCAGCTTTTTTTTGAGTGAAGATTTCATTTTCAGCCACTGCAGAAAGGTCTTCTCTACATGGTTGGAGAATATAGCTACCCATGGCTTTAGCCTCACATTATGCCAACTGAAGCCAAGAGGATGGTTCCCGTATCCCTGGTTCAGTATATAAAAATACCAGGAAAGATGGTTGTGGCAAATGTTGTAGGCACTTCATCCATATCCCCTCAAGGTTAGGTCCATTTTTCATGCACATGTCTCCCAGTGAGCTGTCACTCCCAACAAGCAGCACCTGCGTCTCTTTGTTGGAGGACTTGCCCTCAGGCAGCTGGAACCAGCTCCCACCAATACACACAGATTGCTAGAAGTGCCTGGCAGATAGCTTTTACACAGTGACTGACAGATGTGGAAATATACCCTTGTTCATTTCCTCACCCAAAAGTGAGGAATATCCTACACAGTTTTCAGAGCTCTCCTATGGTATTAAGCCAAAAATACCTGTGCAGAAAAGATTTAACATGGTAAGACAGAAACTGCTAGCCTTAGAAAGGCCTTCTTGCAAAGTTGGCCCTTGGCTGGCATCTGGGAACTTGGATTTTGGAAGGATTTCCACCATTCTCTGATAAAAATCACTGTGCTAAACTGTTTGTACAAACAGTGTGATTTATATTGAACACCTGCTTTCCTTTTGGGAGCTTGAAATTTTTGTACATGCTGGGCAGAGGGTCCCTGCAGAGTGACCGGCCCTCAGTGAAAACCCTGACCACTGAACCTACAATGAGCTTTCCCCTTGGGGCAATATTTCATAAATTATCACAATTTGTTTACTGGAGGAATTAAGTAACTCCACTGGGAGAAGACCCTTAAAAGCTTATGCCTTCTTTCCTTTGAACTTCCCTCTATGCACCCTTTCTCTCTGCTCATTTCACCTTGTATCCTTTCACTGTAATAAATCATAGTTGCAAGTACAACTGTATGCTGAGATCTGCAAGTCCTCTGAGTGTATCACTGAACCTGGGGGTAGTTTGAGGGACCCCAACACAGTACCCTTCATAGGACCCTTCTTGACACTACACCTTTGAGTGGCATTCTCTCCTTCCCAGTGCCACTTCCCTCCTCACCAACTTTCCTCTAGAATTTTCTTGGGAATAGTTCTTAATAAATCACTTTCATGCCATGCCCCATCTCAAGAACCACTTCTGAGAAATACAATCTAAGATAAATTCTGATTGTCCCAAGTCTTAACTAATTACTGTGATTAGGAAAATGAAGTGGTATGACTGTCCAAATCTTGGCCATATGCTCATACCTGTAGCCAGGGAGAAAAAGGCTTTTCTCCAGAAGTCAGGAGAAGGGAGGGCAAATGCTGGGCTAACACAAACAATAGCTAAACCACAAATAATATGGCCCTTTTCTCAAGATCTAAAGGCTTATAGGCTAACATAACATTATATTATTGAAGGAATAGCCTCACCTGATAATACCTTTCTTCTCCTTTATTGGCTTTCTTTTTCACAAAATGAGATTTTATTATTTCACAAAGGCTATGGTATATGAAATTAGAAAAAAATCAAAGCCTTATTGAAATGAAATGAAAGCCTTTTGCAAACCTTGCTAATAGCTAAGTGATTTGCTTCCCATGTATCAGATTTTCAGTATCTAACTCAAATGGAAAAATGATAAATTACTTTGTATCACATAATTTCAGTGGAAACTCTGAATGTTAAATCCATAAAATCCAAAGATATATTAGACCTAATTTTTCAAGTTAAAATTTCATCATGAAAAATATGTCAGAAGTATTTTCCTAGGTCATGATAATTACACAGAACTCTAATGACCACATAATATTCCATGCTATGACCATCATCATTCACATAATTATTTCTCTATTAATAGTGGTATATAGGTTGTTTCAATTTTTTTTACAACCTAAACAATTGTGCAGTAAAAATATTATGGTACATATTTCTTTATGAATTTGTGAGAGTTTACTGTAGAGTAAAATCCCATAAGTTGATTGGCTGAATTGTATACTTTTACATCTTTAAAAATCATTTTGAAATTGACTCAAAAGAGGCTAGACATATTGTAATCCCCTAAGTAGTATACAAGAGTACCAGTTTCCCTGTACCTTCATCAACATTAATTATTTTAGGTCTTTAAAAACTTTTCCAACCTGATAAGAAAAATATACTTTTAATTTCTGTGTTTTGACAATTAGTGACTTTGACCATCGTTTCAACTGTTTGTTGGTATTTTATATGTCTATCTTAATATGTTGTATTTCATGTAATTTTCCTATTTAAAATTGTATTAATCACTTTTTTAATGAAAGCACTTTATAAATTTTGAATATAATCCTTTATCAGTCATATATGATACAATATTTTACTATTTTCATTTCTTTTTTGGTTTTTTAATGTTAATTTTTTTATTTGGTACTCTAAAATGTTTCTGTTATCTAATTTGTTTATTTTAATCTTATGCTTTCTTTTGTTGCCATGTTAATAAAGTTCTCTCCCACCTCCATATTATAAAAATATTTTCCTTTTTTTACAATAAAACTGATATGTCGCATGCATCTTTTTATTTGCATTACTTATTTTCTTCTTTGAAACTTCACTTTTAAAATGTGTCCCTTATCATCAAATTCCATTTAATCATCACTTAGTCTAGCTAAGTGCATTTCTTTCCTTTCATCTGTACTCAAATTCAATCCTCCATTCTCATAAATTCCTTATCTGAATTTCACCCAATTTACCTAATTGGTTCCTCTCTATCCATCTGAGGCTTAAGGGAGTGAGCATGCTTTTTCAAGTGCAGATTCATTAGTTACATACAGAGGATAAGTTCTGCCCTTTTCACATAATGCTTTCCTTTCCAACTAAATTAATGGGGACAATGTTTCTTGCCCTATCACACAAAAATTTCAATTTGCACTCATGTCTCTGATGTCTTCCTTTTAACAAATCAGTTATGCCAAAAACTGAAGCACTGTCATCTGTCTCCACTTTCCTCTTCACAACAATTGGGTTCCCACCTTTGGCTTCCTTATGTGTATTAATGACATATAGTTACCAAGTGTATTAGTTTCCCGGGGCTGCTGTAACAAAATTTCACAAACTGGGTGACTTAAACGACAGAAATTTAGTGTTTCATAGTTCTAGAGGATAGAGTTCAATGTCAAGGTGTCAGTAGGTTTGATTCCTACTGAGGGCCCTAAGGGAGGAATCTGTTTCATGCTTCTCTGCTAGCTTTTCATGGATGATCTTTAGCATTCTTTGGTTTGAAATGCATTATCCCAACCTCTGCCTTCATCTTCACATGGTGTTCTCCCTGTGTGTTATCTATGTCCAAATTTCTCCTTTTTATAAGGACATCAATCATATTGGATTAGGGGCCACCCTACTGCTATATGACATCATTTTAACTTAACTAATTATAGTTTCAATTACTCTATTTCCAAATAAAATTACATTCTGAGGTACTAGAGGTTAGAACTTCAACATATGAATTTGGGCAGAGGACAGGGACCCAATTCAACTCATAACATCCAGGCTTAAACCTGCAAAGATATCTTTGTCACCTACCTTTCAATCTTCCAACCCATTCCCAGCAATAGCAGATCATCTACCAAATCCTGCACAATTTCCTATTATCATCCCAACCTTTTTATCCAATAGTTCAATTTCTCTTGACCCATCTCTGAACTAACACACAAACCTCCTAATTTCTATGACTCAGTTTATCCTACACCATGGAAATGTATTGGTCCTCCTAAATTACAGCTGGTAAACTTTCAGTGACTCTTCATTATATATAAATAAAAAAGTGGTTTACCTTGGCATTCCAAACAGTGATTCTTAGCCTTGGCTCCCTCATAAAGCAACACCTGAGACAAGGACTAGAATTCAAGTAGTTTATTTTTGGAAGAGATCTTAACACATTGACTGCCACACACACACACACACACACACACACAAATCAGAAACTTTTTCTTGGGGCCACAGTGTTTTATTACAAAAATAGAATAAAAACTTCAAGTGTAATTTAAAGGTGAACATAAATAGAAAAATGAAAATTATTGACTTCTATTCATTTCATCTATGTTTTTAGAATTAAATTATTAATATTAACTGTAACAATAAGAACATCGACAAGTAAGATTTTATATATTCTTTACGTGGCCCCAGGATCAAAACTAGAGGAGGTTAAATACAACTCTCATGGCAGTTAATGTGTTAAAGAATATATCTGTGATAAAAGAATAGTGAAACCAGAAAGGAGGAAATGTCAACTCAAGGTTGTGTTATTGAGAAGGTTATTGCAGTTGGTAACTGGGGCTTGATCCCACCCTCTTGGGGACTTTCTGAGGATCCAGAGAGAACATGCCCTAGAAATGTCTGACTGATGGGCAAAAGAGAGAGAGATTTATCCATAAGCTCCCAATCCCTCATTCCCTATTGGTCAAGGGCGTTCCCATATACTTGTGTCAAAATGGCTGAGCAAGATCCATAGGAAGGCCCGTGAGATCTAGGAAATCCAGATCAGGAGGCAAGAGAGATAAGTTGTGCAGCTGACTTAAGGTGCTGTCAGATTATACTTTTGTGCAGCTGTTTGCTGTAGCAATAGCTGGAGTAAACAGATGGGCCCACATGATGTAAGGTGGGACATTAGGGGTATCCAAGACAAGTGGGAAGAAATATAGGCTTTGTTTTGAAGTGAAAGTTATGTATCTCTAAAGCCTGTGTTTATAATCTGCACAGAAACTACAGAGGAAGCCACTGGAGGGGAGGTCATTCCAGCACAGAAAAGATATTGCCAGTTTCCTGGGGCAAAATTTGAAAGTTTTCTTGGCTACTGTCAAAACTGAATATATGGAGTATATGTTATTGATGCTGGTGAAGTCCTTTATAAGAAATAGGGAGCATAAAACAAAAAGAGATATGGGTAACAGGATGGAAACAGATGATATATTTTGTTTGGGGAATGTTGAGTTAGAAGTGCCACAGGGAAGTTAAGATCACAGGGTTCATCAGGCATCTAGAAATAAAAGCTTAAGAGCTTAAGTGTGGCCTGGAACTCAAAATAGGGAAGCCGCCTGCAAAGATATATTAGTAAAAAAAGTCAGAGTCATAGTTGAGATTATTAATGAAATTAGAAGAGAAAGAAGTCAAATAAAATAATTTAAGTAACATTTATATCTGGAGTTTGGAAAGATAAGTATCAGAGAATGAGTCATAAGATAGATTAGAGCTAGGAGAATCAAAAGAATATTGTGTCATAGAAGTCAAGGAAAAAGAGAAATTTAAGGAGGAGGAAGAGGCCAATAACATCAAAGGCTGCAGATCTGCAAAGAGGCTAAAGGAATTGAGTGTAAATAGGTTTGCAGTTGTATGTTGTCTATGTCAGTAAATCAAGAGGGATTGTTGGAGCAAATATCTGGATGATTTCATACTTTATTTATAGAGTGCCTACCAAGTGCTTAGTACTGTGCTACTCACAACTTGATGTGGCCCCTTTAGAAGCATATATTATAATTGGGAATCTAAGACTAGAACGCATGATATTTTTACCAAGTAAAAACATGGTAAAATTAAGTTACATCTACTTAACATTTCAAGGGTTTAGAGAGAGAGAGAAAGAGAGAGAGTTGGCTACATAGTATCCCTTGTATAATAGTTTCATAATTTTTTAAAAGAATTTTTTTATTTTGAGATAATTATAGATTCAAAGGCAGTTGTAAAAAATAATAGAGATGTTGACATTTTGCAAAACTATACTAAAATATCATAACCAGCATATTGAAATTAATATAGTTAAGATACAGACATTTCCATTCTTTTTTATTGCTGAGTAGTATTCCATGGTATGGATTTAGTAGTTTGTTTAACCAACCATCCACCATCTGGATTGTTTCTGCTTTTGGCTATTATGAATAAACTTACAATAAACATTAATATACAGGTTTAAGTGAACATGTGTTCATTTCTCTGGGATAAATATCCAGGTGTGCAATTGCTGGGTCATATGGTGGTTGCATGTTTAGTTTAATAAACTCCAAAACAGAATGGCTGAACCATTTTACATTCCCACCAGCAATGTATGAGTGATCTAGGTTTTCCACATCCTTGCTGGCATTTGTTCTTCCCATCATATTTTACTTTAGCTACTCTGATAGGTATGTACTGATATCTCATTGTTGTTTTAATTTGCATTTGCATAATGGCTAATGATGTTGAACATCTTTTCAAGTTTGTATTTGCCATTTGAAAATCTTCTTTGGTAAAATGTGTTTTCGTGTCTTTGCCCATGTTCTAATTCAACTATTTGCTTTGAATTTGGAGATTTAAAATTGTTGAATTTTGAGAGCTCCTTATATATTCTAGATACTACTTACCAAATACATGATTTGCAAATATTTTCTCCCCCTCTGTTGTGGGTCTTTGTTTTTGTTGTTGTTGTTTGTTTGTTGTTTTTTTAAAACACAGTTTTGCTCTGTTGCCTGGGCTAGAGTACAGTGGCATCATCATAGCTCACTGCAACCTCAAACTTCTGGGCTCAAGCAATGCTCCTGCCTCAGCCTCATAAGCAGCTGAGAGTACAGGCGCACATCACCAAGCTCAGTTAATTTTTGTATTTTTTGTAGAGAGGAGGACTCACTATTGCCCAGGCTGGTCTTGAACTCTAAGCCTCCAAGTGATCCTCCTGCCTCAGCCTCCCAGAGTGCTAGGATTACAGGCGTGAGCCACTGTGCCTGTCCTATTTGTATTTGTATTTCTTTCCATCCACTTAATAGAGTCTTTCATAGAGCAAAAGTTTATAATTTTGATACAGTACAATTATGTTTTTCCTTTTATGGTGCTTTGGTGTCTAGTTTTGCACTTAACATTTAAGTCTCTGATCCATTTTGAGTTAAATTTTTTATAAAATGTGAGACTTAGGTCTTAGGTCAAGTTATGTTGTGTTATTGTTGAATTTTTGTGAGTTTGTTTTGCCTATGCACATCCAGTTGCTCCAGAACATTTGTTGAGAAGGTTATCATTCCTACCTTGAATTGCTTTTACACCTTTGTCAAAAGTTAGGTGGATTTATTTTTGTGGGTGTATTTCTGGATTTTCTATTCTGTTCCAGTGACCCATGTGTCTAACCCTCCATCAATACCATATTGTCTTGATTCCTATAGCTGTATAACAAGTCTCGAGATCAGATAAACTGATTCCTCTCATGTTTTTTTTTTTACCTATTCTACTTCTTTTCTCTTTCCATATAAACTTTAGAATAATCTTTTCTATATCTACAAAATAAGTCTTATTTGAATTATAATAGAAATTGTATTAAACTTACATATCAATTTGGGGAGAATTGATATCTTTAAAAGTTGTTCAGTTTTTAATTTGTATATTGTTTTCTAATCCAAAAATACAAAATTGCATTTTGTATTTTTGAAATTATAGAAAATATATTGCTTATTCTCTATTTTTCCCCAGAGTTTTGTTATTTTATTTCAAGTTTACTATTTTCAATATTTTAGTTTGGGGGTTTGGATTTTTCCCCCTATTTAATGCTACATGTTATTATTGTGAAACCAATCTAAGTTTCTTTTCAGGAAACTTGTTTAAATTTGTCTTGTGTTTGAAATAGACTCTTTTATAAGCCACTTTCTCAAGAATATTCTTAATGAAGTAATTTGTAAAAGGGACAAGAGAAAAAAGTATTTTCCATAGAAAATAAATTATAATAGCTTCCAACCACAAAAAGGTGGTTGGGACATGGATTGGTTTTGTTCTTTGTTAGAGTAAATATTTAACACCTTCCTTTCAACTGGCGACAATCTGGTCCTGGGGTTGGTCTTATACTCTGTATAGACACTGTAACTTCTCCTTTTTTCTACTTCTGCTTTGTAGAAGGAAGGTGATCTGAGAGAGGAAGTTGAAACCCATGTAAAATTACCTCAGCAGTAGACTATAATAAAAGAATGACTTAAGCTAATATATAAATATCTCAAAACAGGGAATTGTCAGGGCTATATAGATACCAAAATAACCTGAAGTTTTACAACTACTGTCTTAGTTCATTTGGTGTTACTAAAAAGGAATATCTGAGGCTGGATAATTTGTAAAGAAAAGAAGTTTATTTGGTTCACAGTTCATAAAAGAAGCATAGTGCTAGGATCTGTTTGGCTTTTGGTGAGGGCCTCAGACTGCTTCCACTCATGGTGGGAGGCAAATGGGAGCTGGCATGTGCAAAGAGCATATGGTGAGAGAGGAAGCAAGACAGGAAGGGAAGGGAGGTGCCAGACTCTTTTTAACAACCAGCTCTTGAGGGCACTGCTAGAGTGAGAACTCACTCATTACCACAAGGATAGCACCAAGCTGTTTGGCTATTTGACTCCTGCAAACCTCTTGTTGAAATCTGATCCTCCCACTCTGCCCCACCTCCAACATTGGGGTCAAATATCCAAACCATAGCAACTACATAACATCCTCAAGTGTGTATCTCCATCTTTAGTTCTTTAACATATAGAGCAGTATCTGGAAAAGAGTGAGCTTGTGAAATGAATGAAACAATAAATAAATGAAAAATAATAGATTTAAGATAAGCTAGAAATAGATATTTTAATAAAAATGTAGGAATTATATTTCCATTCTATAAGCTATGGTTGATAATACTTAAACCATAGAAGTATATTGATGTATATTACCTGAGTAATGAAAAAGGAATAAAAAGAAAAGAATGAAAATGTAAAGCAGAATAAAGACTTTCCTGACCATTCTTGCTTTAATTTCTTCATTAAACCTATCACCTTCTGATATTACATTATATATCCATTTATGTAGGTTTATTATATTTATCTTCCAGTGGTCAATAAGATATAGAAAGGTAGGAACTTTTTCTTGACCACTGCTACATCCCTAGCAGCTAGAAGAGTACTGTCATATAATAAATACACAATAAATATTTGTCAAATGAAAGAGTGATTGAAGAAGACTTCTATATAATGGCATGGAAATATCTTGAAAACATATTTTTAAATAATAAAAACAGCATTCTTAATAGGTGAGTGACAAGGCAAGCTGTGGTTGAGGGACTATTTTCACATTTTAATCTGTATACTTATGCATTCCTTAAAGTTTTGAAAACCAAAATATAACTGCATATTTGTATAACAATATAAAAAATTATTTTTCTAAAATATTAGCCAGTTTTTACCTTTTATAATTGTTTTCTAACCCAAATCACACAAAATAAGTTTTGAAAATAATAGACAACCAAGGTTCATCTACATTATTTTTTCGGTGTTTTCTAAATTTATTTCTACTAAGCAATTCTTAAGCAATTGGGAAAATTTGTTCAACTGTACCTAAACTTGTTTTATTTTATCCACCAACTCAAACATTCAACAAACATTTGCTAACACAAGACACTGTGCTGGAGGGTTGGAGGGATACAAAACAGAGTAGAGCTCTGACATGTAAATACCTTGGAAATTGTTACTTCTATTCTTGCAACATGAAAAAAGCTGAATTAACTGAAAATTAATGACTTTTCTTGGGAAACCCGTCAAAGAATTAAACTTACTGAGAAAACTGTCACTCTGAAATCTAGGGAAACAGGCAAACATGAAGGAATCACAGCCAAGATTATTTTACGTGGAGTAGGAGCCACTGGTAAGAATACTTAAATGGGAATTACAATAAATTGCTGGAGGCTGAGTGTAGACTATCATGAAAGCGAGAAACCCCCATACTTTAATGAGTTTGCACCTTCAAGAATCAGGGGAAAAAAATCACCATTTCTCTATCAAGGGGAAGGGAAAAGAACATTCTCCATAATGTGTTTTGAAGAAAACATTTTATCAGAGGCCATAACTCATCTGGGAGAGGAACATTTCCCCAAAATTCAACTCCCCTATGCTTCCTGTATTACTGTCTTATGAGAGGAAGGAGTGAAGAAATATATGTGAAAGTCATAACCCATTGACACCACCCATTAAAAGACTGAAATTTAATCATAAAATTATAGAATAATTCCCCTTCCCCACTTTAGACCACTATTTTAACTAGGCTCCAATATAATAGCAAAGATTATAGCTGAAACAGCTGCAAAACTCAGACTCTATTTAAGAAGGAGTTCTTAGATAAACCTAGAAACAACAGGAGAGAAAAAAATAAGGACACTAGAAGAATTTGAAGCTCCTGACACCTACAGCTATAGCAGATATTAAATACAGCCTAACTGCTGGCTGTATCAACATAAAGCCTAACACTAATGGCCTATGTATCTCAGTTCCCATCTTATTAACCAATATATTACATCTGCCTTTCAACAAAAAAAATATGCAGCATAAAAAAAGACAAGAAAAAACACAGTCTGAACAGAGAAAGCAAATGTCAGAGTTGGACTCAGATATCATGCAGATTTTCAAATTACTAGACAAAGAATTTAACAGAAGTATGATTAATATGTTAAGGGCTCTAATGGAAAAAGTAGACAATATGCAAGAACAGATTGGTAATCTTCCAGCAGAGAGATGAAAAATATAAGAAAGACTGAAAAAGAAACACTAGAAATAATAATTTTTAAAAACCCATAGCACTGTAACACAAATGAAGAATGTTTTTGATGGGAGCGTTGGTAGCCTGGAACAGCTGAGGAACAAGTCAATGAACTTGAAGATATGTCAATAAAAATTTCTCCAACTGAAACACAAAGGAAAAAAAGAATTTTACAAGACAGAACAAATATCTAAGAACCATGATAATTTCAAAAGGCATTAAAAATATATAATTTCAATAATAGAGGAAAAGAAACAGATAGTGGAGCAGAAGAAATATTTGAAGTAACAACGGCTTAGACCACTAGAAAATTGATGACAGACACCAAACCACAAATCCAGAAAGCTCTAGGAGTACCATCCAGAACATATACCAAACATATCTATGTCTAGACATATATATATATATATTCAGACTACATAAAATTAAAGAAAAAGATAATTTCTTGAAAAACCAAGAGGGCAGGGGGAACACCTTACTTAATAGAAATAAAAAGGTAAAAATTACATCGTACTTCTCATTAAAAACTATGCAGGCCAGAAGAGAGTGAAGTGAATTTAATGTGTTAAAAGAAATAAACAACCAACTTAGAATTCTATATCAATTGAAATTATCTCCTAAAAGTGAAGGATAAATAAAGACTTTATCAGACAAAGAAAAACTGAAGAAATTCATCGACAGCATACCTGCCCAGCACAAAATGTTAACAGTTCTTCAGGGAGAAAGAAAATGATATAGATCAGAAAATTGGATCTACATAAAAAAAGGAAAAGCCTCAGAGAAGAAATAAAGGCAGAATAAAAGCTTTTATTTTTCTTATTCTTCATTAATTGATAACTCCTAAAAGTAATAATAATGGTGTATTATATGATGATAATACATGGGTAAATGAAAAGAATTACAGTAATTTCATAAGGGATTAGAGGGAGAAATTGGGACTATTTTGTTAAAAGGTACATGCATAATCTGTAAAGCAGTACAGTGTTATTATGGTGTATTTAGAGCAGTCATAAATGTATATTGCAAACTCTAGGGTAACCACTAAAACTTTTAAAAAATATATAATTAATATGCTAAGAGAAAAGGGGGAATAGAATCATAGAAACTATTCAATTAAAATCAGAGAAGGTATAAAAACAGAGGAAGAAAACAAAAGAAACAAGGAACAAGTGCAAAGACTAGAAAATGGTTATAACATGGCAGATATTAATATATCAATAATTATTTTAAATGTGAATGGTCTAAATACATCAATTAAAGACAGAGATTGGATAAACAATAAGCCTCAACTTTATATGCTGTCTCCAAAAAACTCACTTCAAATATAAAGACACAAATAGGTTAAAAGTAAAGGGGTGGAGAAAGATATAAGAAGTAGCTTCATTGGTGGATTCTACCAAATGTTTAAGGAAGAAATGATACTAATTTTCTACAATCTATTTCAGAAATTAGAAGCAGAGGGAAGACTTTCTATTTCATTCTATGAGGCCAGCATTACCTTAACACTCAACCCAGAAAAAGGCATAACAAAAATGGAAAACTAGAGACCAATACAGATGCAAAAGTTCTCAAAAATATATTAGCAAACCATTTTCAACAATCCATAAAAAGAATTTCAGACTACCACCAAAAGGATTTTACTTTAGGTATGCAATGCTGTTTTATCATTTGAAAATCATAAATTAATAAAATGACACTGAAAAAATTTATAATCCATCATATAAACACACTAAAGAAGAAAACCCATATGATCACATCAACTCACAGAAAAAGCATTTAACAGAATCCAACATCTATTCACTGTGTAAATTCTCAAAAAACTAGGAATATAGAGGAACTTCTTCAACTTGATAAAAAAAAATCTGCCAAAAACCTACAGGTAACATCATACTTAATGATAAGAAACTGGAGTCTTTCCCTCTGATTGAGAAAAGGCTAGGACATTTCTTTTCACTACTCCCACTCAACATCATACTAGAATTTCTAGCCAGTCCAATAAGACAAATTGGGAAGAAAAAGATAAAAATGTCATTGTTTCCAGATGACATGATTGTCTATATAGAAATTCCCAAAGAATTAAAAAAAATTAAAACCTGGAACTAATAATAAGGTCCTAGAATACAAATTTAATATACAAAAGTCTATTGCTTTCCTATGTACCAGCAATGAACAATTGTAATTTGAAATTAAGAATACAATACCATTTAATATAGTAACAAAAGATTGAAATTCTTCAGTATAAATCTACAGAAATATGTACAGTATCTATAAAACTACAGAATTCTGATGAAAGAAACCAAAGGAGATCTAAATGTATAGAGGGATATCCTATGTTTATGTATTGAAAGACTCAATATTGTTAAGATCAATCCCCAACTCACCTACATATCTAATGCAAACCCAATCAAAATCTTAGCAAGCCATTTTGTAGATATCAACAAACTGATTATAAAATTTATTCAGAAAGGCAAAAGATCAATAGTACTTGACAAAATACAGAATAACAAAGTGACAGGACTAGCAGTACCCAGCTTCAAGACTCAATATAAAGCTATAGTGATCAAGACAAAATGGTACTGTTGAAAGAATGAAGACATAGATCAATGGAACAGAATAGAGAATACAGATATAAATCCTTATAAATATAGTCAACTGATCCTTGACAAAGGCAGAAAGGCATTTCAATTAAGAATATATATTCTATTCAACAAATGGTGCTGAAAAATTGGTGTCCATTGGCAAAAAAAAAAGAAATCTACAAGACAGAGCTTACACGTTTTGCAAAAATTAACTCAAAATGGACCAAACACTTAAATGTAAGATGTTGAACTATAAAACTACTAGAAGAAAACGTAAAAGAAAATATAGGTGACCTTGAACTTGGCAATGAATTTTTAGATACGATATCAAAAGCATAATCCATTAAAGAAAAAAATAATAAGTTGGACTTTATTAAAATTACAAACTTCTGTGAAAGACACTGTGAAGAGGATAAAAAGGCAAGCCACATACTGGGAGAAAATGTTCATCAAACATGTATCTGGTAAAGATCTTGTATCCAAAATAAAAATGAAATATTAAAACTTAACAAGAAGAAAACAAGCAACCCAATTAAAATGGGCAAGAAATTGGAATAGACACTTCACCAAAGAACATGTAGATTGCAATAAGCTTGTGGAAAGATGTTCAACATCATATATCATTAAGAATTGCAAATTAAAACAACACTGAGACACTACCAAATACTTGTTAGACTGGGTAAAATACAAAAACTGACACCAAATGCCAGTGAGGATTTACAGCACCAGGAACCTTTTATCACTGTTGGTGAGAATTTACAAGGTCAGAAGATTGCATAAAGGAATACAGACTGTGACAATAAGACCTAACTGTATTGCAAATGTTTGAAAGAACCTTACTGAAGGTCATGGGGGAAAAGCAACTTTGAAAGTGAGTGAAGTCTGTAAGACTAAAGGCAAAAGGAACTGCACAAAAACAAACACTGTACTCTTGTTAATAAAGTCGTGCCCATGGGGGTATGGTTTAACAATTCTGAAAACATTGTATATACAAGTGGATGGCGGTTGGTGGGAACCAGGTTTCTTACTATCTTACTATTGAAGTGGGAATTGACAGATAAACAAGAGGAGGAAGCTAGAATGATTCATGTAGTAATGGGTCAGATTTGGAGACGTAAGTATAAACTCATGTTAAGCTTAACAAGAGATACAGATGGTTAATTAGAGAAATATTTATAGATATATGAATATACATGGGTTAAGATAGACATATATTTTTGCTATGTCAGCCGACAGGATCTAGAAGCAACAACATCCTAGAAACACTGAGTACATCTAGCACCCAAATCTTGGATTCTAATACCATTTTCTAATAAGAGGAACCATAACTCCTTGGAGAAAAGGCTGATTTTAGTACTGAGGAAGGAAATATAAAAGATGAGCTAGAGCATCTTGTAGTGCCAGGAAGTGAGGAAGTCCTCAAAAAACAAAACAAAATAAACAAAAATCTCCTACATTGATGGCGGTGTGTCACAGAGACAGAAGAGCCAGCTGAAAGAACTCTCGACAGCCAAAACTGAAATAACTTGAGGAATAAAATTAATTAATATTGGACTATAATACAAAGTATAAAATTAATATCCTTAAGTCCACAATGATATAAATATATAATTGAAGAAATTAAAATGGAGGCAAAGAAGTAAATCTCCTTTGCAGAGGAATCTCAAATAATTTATATTTTACTCTGCCCCTGGAGGAAGACCATAAATCCCCCGACTCCCTAAAGGTGGATGGCACACAGTGACTTTCTTCCAAACAGTGCCATAGGGAGAGGAACAGAGAGTGATTTTACAGTAGACAAACCTGAAACATAGTACCTCTGCTAGGTGAGCAAGGTCGATATCAACAGTGATAAATCCCATTGATTCTATGTACCTTGATATTATAAAAATGGCACTTTATCTCTGAGGTTTTCCTCCTGAAGTCCTATAGCCACAGTCCAACCATCAGTAAAACACCAGACAAATTCTAGTAGAGGGGAATCCTATAAAACACTTGACCAATTCTCAAAACTGTCAATGTCATAAAAAATGAGGAAAATATGAGATACTGTTGCGGCCGAGAGGTGCCTAAGGAGATATGAAAACTATGATGCGGTATTGAGGATGGGATCCTGGAAGATAAAATGACATTTGGTAAAAACTAAAGAAATATGAATAAACTATGGGCTTTAGTTGATAATAATTTATTAATACTGGCTCATAAATTATGGCAAATGTACCACACTAATAATGTAAAGTATTAATAGGGAAAACGGAGTGCAGGATATATGAGAGCTCTCTGAACTATCTTTTTAATTTGTCTGCATATATAAAACAATTCTTCAAACTAAAGTCTACTTAAAAAATCTGATTTGAGGACTAAATCTGTACCAACCTGGATGCCATATAATTTTTTTTAAAATTGATTAAAACATTTTTGAAGGAAAAAAGGAGCAAACCTAGTTTTTGCCTAATGATGCTATAACCACTAGGAGAAAGTTATTGGACAATAATAGAACAAGAGAGTGCTATATATGGAGAGTTGAAGACAATACAAAAAGATGGAAGGAAATTAGGAGACAAAACATTCAAAATGGAAGAAAACACAGAAAGGGTGTGGAGACTAGTTTGGCTGAAAAATAGTGCTATGTGCTAGCTAGAGAAAACGGAAATGGATTTGGACCCAACTGCACAAATCTTTGAATGCCTAATTTAGAAGTTTGCTCATTTATCAAGAATTACTGTATTTGTACTGCTTATCAATGCTATTTGACACTAACAGTTTAGTTGTTTTTTTTTACTCAAATTTGGGACATACTTAAGAACATTATTGAGCAGAGAGTTACATCCTGGATTAGACAAGGTAAATGAAATATTTTGGAATAGGTTACAGGGATTTCTTCCATATCCAAAGCAATAGGGAAAAATTGATTCTTAAATGTTAGAAATGAAAAATAAATTTTGCAGTCTAATATAAAGTCAGTATGTAATGTGTTTGCTTATTAATGTTTCTATTATTTATGTCATTTCTACTCTATTGCAAGAGTATAATGCTTTTTAATGAAAGATCAATCATAACAGAGTGATATCCAGATTTCTCTTACTGCAACAAAAATCAGAAAATAAAGCAAATAATTTTGAAATGTTTACATAATATCCTTAAAAAGTTACCACAGAGCTGACTCTATAGTGACTCAAAACAAAACTTTCAAAATTATGTACAAGTAAAACATAGATTTGAAGTCAAGAAGAGCTGAGTTTTAAACTTGGCCCCACCATCTACTACCTATGTGACCTTGAGTGATTTACTTCACTATCTGAATCCCGTTTTGCTCTTCTTTAAATCATTAACAATCGTTTTTCCTCAGTTTTCTCATGAAATTTAAATGAGAAAATATATATGTAATACATCCCAACTTCCAGCACATAATGTAAGTATTATTATTTCAAAATGATTACCTAGGCACTTCATTAATACTCTAAAATAGTATTTATTATTTTGTACTATGCCCTACTATATGTGAGTATAAATAATCTTCCTGTGAATGGGACGGGTTAAGACACTTTACATTTTATAAGCCTCACTGGGCAAAGCTCTGAATTTCTAGTCTTTAGTCAGCATTCTTGGATGGCCTCCTTTTCTGTTGTTTTTCTGATAAGTAAAAGAACATAACACCATTCTCTCCCAACTCATCATGAAACTAAGATGCTGCTGCTGCCTCTGCATTGCAGGATATTGTGTGGACTGAAGTGCAATTAATTAAGGGAAGTTTAAAAGCACATTGATTCCAAAAATATAGGGTGATAATTCAAGTCCAAACTTGTTTTCAAAATGCAGCACCTCAGAAATAATGGAACCATGAGCAGTGCAAATGAGAGGAGCTATCACATCAGATGATCCTCACAGTCTGCCAGTTTTTATGTCCAGTGAGAGACCAGGTTTCCAGAACTTATGAACAATACAGACTAATCAACAAGAGGAACCCCTATGGGACCAGAGGATTACCTACACACCCCTTCAACCTGCATGCTTTTGGGGAGTATTTGAAATTAAGATTCTATTCATCAGATACTCAGAAGAGTTTTCTTCATAAAAAGCAATGAAAAAGTCTGGGTCAGCATTATTAAAAATGGACATTTTACATTTTTAGTTGCAGAGTACCAGCCATACATTAATCTTAGAGATTCATGAGGGCATGGCTACGTAGGCGATGATTCCAGAACACGAACACAGAAAAGAAGGAAGCTTAGACATAATAAAAGAATGATTCCTATGTTATCTAAAGGAGTATTAGGAGAAGGGGAAAAGAAATAGAGAAAAAATGGAAACTTAAGAAAGAATTATCTTTAGAGATAATTAAAGAGATGAAACAAAAGTAAGAGTGTGTAACAGAAGGCTTGACATTGTCTGAGTGTGTGATCACATACATGTTGTGCTTGAGACATAAAATACCACAGGAAAAAAAGAGAGAGCAAGAAAAGAAAGAGCATGCGTGAAGGGAGAATACATTTTTAAAATTGAAGCAATAAATTATACCTGGGAGCTCTCAAGAGCCCTGTAAATAGGAAACTGAAAGCATTTCCTTCTATTTATTTTATAAGTACAATAAACTTTATCAGCTTTTAGTATTGGAAACTTGTGCAATATTTATAGGCTGCTTACTTTCAATGTTATTCAGGAGATAGTATCAGGAGACTAATGAAAAAGAAAATTGGGGTAAGGTTAGGGGGTCTTTTTCCCTCCTGTCTAACAATCAGGATTTATCATAAAGATTTATCATTTGCTTCCTGGCCCATTCACCAGAGCCAACATAAAGTGCCCTGTCTAGCCTGTGATATAATTGGGTTGGTCACAGACACACAGCTTCCTGGCTCTATAGAAGGTCATTACAGACAGATTTCTTGCACCAATGCAGTAACAGGTGTCCTCTAGGCCTTCGATGAGGACATATTAATAGAGGAAAGACTGGGCAGAAAAGAGACTTGAGGTGGCTCCATGTCACACATAGACAGAGTGATAAGGAAAGGTTCTTTGCAAAGCCACCATCTAACAGAAAGTGTCAGTCATTTGTCAATAGCAGCAATTATTGACAAATAGATGTGGCCAGCTCTGGACCTTAAGAGTAGGCAGGATTTAGACTTAGAAGTGGTAAAGAACAGTTGATCCAGGATTTAAACTTCACAAATTTAATATCATGCAAATTTCAAGTTGTAAATCAAGGGCCATAAATTTAAAACTTAGGTATTCCCAAACTTTACAAAAGTCTTTTCAATGTCCCTACATTTCTGGTGTGTCAAAAATGTTCTTCCCAGGTACCATGTATCTATGTGGCTTTCACACATTCCCCAAACCTTCTCTGGGCTGCATTTGTAGTGTCCACCTCCATTCCTAAATCTTCATAGAAGTTTGTACAAATCAGTTAGCTGTTTTCACCTTTTAATCCACTGCCACTATCTTGCTATTGTCATCCATGTAAAAATATTTGCTCACAATTTTGTCTCAAGCTATTTCTAAACCTCTCTTAATATGCCTGTTTCTCATATTTTAATAGGTAAAGATAAGTGTTTTAATAAATTTAGGAAATTAAGAACCAAAAAAGAAGTTTTGTTTTAACGTTTTATATAGTTGCTAGAAATTTATAAAAGTAATTCAAAAACAACATTTTAAAATTCAAATCCTTTGACAGACTGCTTTGCAGAGTTAAAATTAAACATAAAATAGAGAAAAGAAACTCTTTGTATCAGCATAAGTAATGAATATGTTCTAGGAATTAAATCCAGAGACAATTGTAGAGGGGAGTTTAGACAGAAGCCTTACTTGATGTTATGTATCAGAAGCCTACAGCCAAAAGTCAGCTTTAGGTCAGTTATTCTGTGCAGGGACAAAGTTGATCTGTGATATAGAGAAATTTGTTAAAGGATACAAAATCACCCCTAGATAGGAGGAATGAATTCTAGTGTTCTATACCACTATAAGATAACTATAGTTAACAATATTAATAATATACTAGTTTCAAATAGCTAGAATGAGGATATGGAATGATCCTAACACAATGCTAAATGTTTGAGATGATGGATATGCTAATTACCTTCATCTGATAACTATACATTATATGTATCAAAATATCACTATGTACTCCATAAATATTAATATGTACAATTATTGTGTATCAATTTAAAAAATTGTAAAATGTTGCACATGGAAACTGTGTAAGTCACTGTGTTTCATACCAAATCTTTTTATAGTTTTCCAAGTCTTACAACCTGAGTAGAGAGTTGCTGTGAAGTCAGCCGGACTAATAGTTCCCAAGATCCTAGAAGGGAAGGACAAAATCTATGCAGTACTCTTGTTTTGCACCTAAAACAGTGATGAGAAATAGGCTATTTAACAAAGTTTGTTTTGATCTTGTTGTTTTCTTTTTTTGTGCATTTTATTTATTTTATATTTTATTTTGTATGAACAACTGCACACATCTTTAGGGCCCAACAACCCGAGTGACAGTGAGAGTAGGAGACTATATTGTGTCCTCCATCCTTGTTGTACCATTGTAGGACAAAATTCCCAATCTCTAGTCCATTCCAGAGTCCCTACACTCCAAGAAAACTGATCTGAACTGTAATTGGATCCGCTCTTTTTCAGATTATTGAACTTGGTGGGGAACCTTGTTCAGGCTGCCGCAGGTGCCTGTCAGTCCTGGGAATCCGTGGAGTCTGGTTTCATCCAAATTCCTACAAGAATGAATGCTCCAGGAGGGTAGGGAGTTTTATGCTTTGTTCAGTGCTGTATGCCCAGTGTCTGGTACTCCATAAATATTTGTTCAATAAATGAATAAACCCTGTGAACTTTCTGGGAGTTTATAAAAAGACTTTATTACATCTCAGTTTTCCTGAAAATCTTGTAAAGGCTCCAAGGGCCTAGGGTGGCAGAGTTGGAAAGGGAATGTTGGCAGGTGTGGCACTATTTGATAGGATCAGCTGCAGGTATTATTAAGAATACTATAAAAATATTAAAGTTCCTTGGAAGTAATAAATGATATATTTAATACATTATGAAATTTTAGCCCATATTACATTTTGTTCTCTTTTGGCTTTTGGCTAGGCCCAAGAACAAAGAGGATAAAATTTAGCAGGTAATAAAGAATAGCCAGGCATGTGAAAATTAGTTCAATTTTTTTTTTTAGTTGACAAACATTAGCAAATATAAACAGTAGAGATGGTTTCAATGAAGCATCTTTTTTAATGTTTGCCTAAACTTCCTCTGTAAGGAATGTATTAACTACTGTTAGAGACCAATTTTACTAAAATTACTACAGGCTGGGTCAAATTCATGCAAAATAAATTCAATCAAATGTCAATAATGCAGACTGTACTGCTATGTAACTGAACAGAGAAAACTGCTGTTTGGGACTGATTTTCCAAATTTAACTATCATCATAAAACCCTTAGCCACTTCATCTATCTGATGAGTAGTTTCTACTGAAATGACAGCTATTAACTGAATTCTTCTCAGTGTTACCTGGTGGCTGCTCTCAACCTGAGAGGCTGTTGTGTTTCTCTTTTCATCTCAAAACAGATGCACTATTCCAATGAGAATCTTCGATCGCCTGTAAACCTCATGTGGATAACATGAAAGCATCCCCAAAACAACCTTGTGACCTGAAATATGCCATCCCATAGTAATCTAGCTGAGTGACACAAAAACACCATGTTAAAGCACAAACAGTCACAAGCATGGAGCACACCTCACTTTAAGGAGAACTGATCTTCCAGACATTTGCTCTTTCTAGCATAACCTGTGATGCATAAGGGGTCCATACAGCTAGTGACATCACTAGATGTAATCACCAGATGGAAAATGAACTCCCAGGGATATGTAGGTCTGCAGTGTGCTCTCCTGTGCCAGTTTCAAATATTGTGCTTCAAACTTGGAATTGACAGTAGTCTAGATGCCTTCTTGCCATACCCATATGCACAAAATTCTACTTCATTATTACTGAAGGTCTGCACATCTAAGTTATATTTACGTGGTATGAATTACTATACATAAATTAGAAGTATATATAATATGTTTATGGCTATATAACCTTCAAAATCAACAGGGAATATCATTAAATCTGAATGTTATCTGATGATCCAATTTTGAAAACAAGAATTCTTAATTGAAAGTCTATCTATCTATTTGGTCAAAGCATGAGGGTTTAATGTATAGATGTAAGCCTGCTTAACTTTACAAAGTTTAGATTTTAAGTATAGTCAAATATCCAACAAAAGAAAAAAAAACAGATGAGGGATGAGTCTCTGTCTAAACAGTATTTAATTGGAATGACATTAACTGAATAAAACTGATAAATTCAGAGAGAAAGTTAAATACTTGGTTATTTGATGCTGAACAGCAATTTAGAAGCAACTAGGTATTTGTCTAAGTTTTTTTTCTAGTAATTTAACATTTGCATCTATGAGTTCAAACATTTGGCTTTGTGGCTACATAGCACTTTATTAGCCATGGCTAGCCTTATGTGGAAGTAGTCTAAGCAAGAGTGAAAACTCCAAAACAAAACAACTATAACATTGAGGCCAAAGTGAAGTCAGAGGAAACTGATTACAGGGTATATGTTTAGCTTTGTTCTGCCTACCCCATGAGACTTTGGTACAGTTCCTCCCATCAGAGCTCCCAAGCCACATGTGATGCTTTGCCATGAAACATGTAGTGCTTTAAAGCATTCTCATTTCAACCTCAGGGAAATATATTAGATGAGATCCTATGGAGGGCTTGGGAGCATGAAGTCATTTTGGCTAAGAGAAATTGCAAATGTAGCTCCCAAGTCACATTCTGGAAGAGATATGCCAACTATGTATGACTCAGTCCACTTTATTAAGCAAAATTTCCCTTTCATCTATGTTTGATTAAATAAGAATTCAAACAGCTGTACCCTTCCTTGGCCCAGACAAGGTGCCATATATCTTTATACTCAATCTCTATTGTCCCAGGAAATCACTTCACCTAATTATTGATTCTATCTACTCTCATTCAGCCTTTACTTTAGAGTGTTGGTTAGAACTGCCAAACTAACTTTTTCAATTACTCTAAGAGGTATTTGCCATATTCCCTTGCAGAAGAAATGAAATATGTGTTTTAGAAGCCAGTGAGTGGATCACAAAGACTCAGGCAGTTATCACCATTTTTTATTTATTATTTGTGAAATAGCAGGTACTTAGTGCAGGGATAGACTCGGGAAAAGGCATAGATCTTAGTCAAGAAGCTAATGACCTATATCAGACAGACTGAGCAATTTAGTCGTAAAATACATCTGCAAAAAGATGGATCTTAAAAGTTAAGTTGAAATGGTGCCTTGGATTATTTTCAATTTGGAAGGGGTAGTGGAGGAAAAACTTTAATGATGAAGAATGAGTGAGGCTATTCACCAAGGAAGTGAGGAATTGAGTTATCCAGGAAAATTAGAAACTCTTTTATGACTTTCTGCATCGATTTGATTCACAGAACTTATCACATCTTGTCTGATGATATGCTGATTATATCATATCTCCCTACGAGAAAAAGGGTAATATGAATGTGTGCTTTCTCCCTTCAGAAAGCATACATTATATGTTGATTTTCTTAAAATCAGGGATCAGTGTTTATTCCTATCAGAGTACATTATATATAGTATTTGCTCAGTAAATTCTTGTTGAATGAAAAAATGAATGACAGCTTGTTAATTTGGGATAATATGTATTCTGGGAGACATGGCAAGTATTAAACAATCAAAAAACATTTTGGTAAGGGGATAGGCTTGAATAAACAGAGTAAAATGGCCAGGAGAGAAAGCCAGCAAACAGAGCCTCAGCAAGACATGACGTAAGAATATGTTTCTCCATGCCTTAAAATGTAATTTCTCTATCATATTTTGGAGAGATTTCAGCAAAAATCTAAATTATTTTTCAGTGACTATGTTCACACTGACTTTGGGTTTCCTATATAAAGCTGGAATTGGACATAAAAGATTTGTTTTATTTGGGTCAGGCATATGCAAATTACTTTGCATTCTGCAATGTTCTTTATTTTAAAGATTATATTAAATATTTGTATAGCTACAGAAATGTTTCCACATTCTCATAATTCAGTAAGAACGGAACTGTCTATGGTTTACCCTGGGCAGATTATGAGCAATAGGAGCCAGATTGGAGATGGTTGAGAAGAGAGGCCAGGGTAGCCGAAGGAAAGGGAGACAAAAATGCAAACAATTGTTTTCTCAGTAGTTCTCTATGCATAGCTAGTACAAAGAAAGCCTCCTCTTTACTGGACTCACACAGCCAGATCCCCATGTGCTCATTGAATGTCAACATTAGCCATACTTCATTTGTTTTCTGGGGTGAACTCACAAATTAGGCTGAAGAGGTGTACTCATTTATAATTTTATTCCTATCTCCAAAGTAGAACAGAAAGAATAAGAAGCCTTAGGGATCTGCATCTTGATTGAGTGTAAAGACGAGGGCATGATGATGACTAGAACGCCAGGGGCCCATGTGGGAAGCAAGGTAAAATTGGATTGGTTTCACTGGGACCATTGCTACTGAGCAAACACATCGGTAACTCATTTTGTCTATTTCCTACAATGCCATTTTTCACAACTCTGGAGTTGAACCCAAAATACATCTTTTAATCCACCTCTCCAATGAATTTGCTAAATGAGGCAGGAAGCTGATTTGTGAAAGTCCATCTGTATCTTAATAGTATGTCAAGGGACTCTTGACTTACTGGAATACCAAATTCAGGTTTCTCCTCAACAGGATTCTGACTAAAAGTAACACTGTAACCATAGAAACACTCATTCAGTGAATGGTCATGGGAGAAATGACAGCACAATAACATTCAAAAAAGGAAAAATGAAGAGAGAATTCCCTGCCAAATTTGATATAGAGAAGGATTGGTTTTCTCAACACAAAAGCTCTGTAAAGTGCTCAGATAAGAGGATTATTTTTTTTGTAACTCTCACAATAAGTAGACATTTTCTCCCTTTCATTCATTCAACAAACATTTTTTGAACGCCAGCCACATTCCAGGTACTGTTCTAGGCACGGCAGTAAACGTAGCAGACCAAGTCTCTGTTGTCTAGTAGGGAAACACAAATAATAAATAGACACTTAATATGTAAAGAAGTGTTATATGCAAAGGAGACTAGAACAGGGAGAGGAGATAGAGCATGATAATAATAAATAGCAAGGAAGGCATTTTATTAAGGAGTGATCAGAAAGACCTCCATGAAAAGATGGCAGTTGAGCTGAGACCTGAAGGAAGTGAGGAAACAAAGCACATTTCTCATATTGGACAGAAAGAATAGCCTGTGCAAAGGCCCTGCAGTTGGTATATGTTTGGGTGATGGAGCAAAAGTGAGGAGTACTGAAATAGAGTAAAGGAGAGTGAGAGAGTTTGGTGACAAGAGTGAGGTAATGGGCTCAGATCACATATGAGTGCACATTCCATAGAAAGGACTTGTACTTAGAGTGACAAAGGAATCCTTTGCAGGTACTGACTGGAGGAATAATATGATCTGTTTTGAGTTTTAAAAGAATTACACTAGCTGCAATATGGACATTAAATTGTGTTGAGAACTAAGTGAGAAGCAGGGAGACCAATTAAGGAGTCTATTATGATAAACTATGCAAGAAAAGATAGTGACTTGGGGCAGGATGGTAATAGCAAAAAAAGTAAGTAATAGTAGGATTCTCAATATAATTTGAAGTCAGATCTGACAGGATTTGCTGATTAAATGAATGAGAGTGGCTAGTACAGTGCATTACTGGCACATGGATGAATGAATAAAAATTGATAAAACAAAAAAAAAATCAGTCAAATCCAATTTGCTTTTTTTTCCCCAGAGAAATCTGAAACTTAGAACAGTAAAATAATTACTACTGCTTTTTCTAACAATTATAATGTTTTGGATCTACATAGTAGCCCCTTCCATGGTGTTTTTAATTATCTTTTGATGTGTTCACTTGTCTAGGCTACACTCTCTAGTCATTCTATTAAGCTCTAATCCAGGTGTTGCTGTGAGGGCATATTGCAGAGGTGATTAAAGCCTATAATAAATTGGCTTTAAATAAGGAAGATTATGCTATATAATCTGGGTAGGCCTGACTCTATCAGTTGAAAGGTCTTAAGAGCGGAGCTGAGGTTTCCCTGATGAAGATGCTCTGCATATGAAAAGCAACTTCAACCCATGCCTGAGTGTTCTCAGCCTGTCCTTCCTGATGTCCTGCCTTATAGATTTCAGACTTGCCTAGCCAGCCCCCAGAATCATGTAAGCCATTTTTTTTTTTGCAATAAATCTCTTAATGTAATATTCGACTGGTTCTGCTTCTCAGGTTGAATCCTGCCTGACACAGTGCTGAGTTAAATTGTTCTAGTGTAATCTGCCAAAGAGAAATAAGCTATTAGTTACCTGTTAGAGCTATCACTAACTCTTGTGGTCTACTCCTACTTGCTTAGACAGATATAAAATATATAACTAGAAAGAAAACTCAGCAATACCCATACAAATAAGATGATTGGTAACATGTTTATTCAATAACAGAGTCATCAAGGAATAAGAATAAATTTTTTAAAACTAGCAGTGAATTAGGCTGTGAGTCTGGTTGTGTTTGAAAGAGTCATCTTAATAATAGATAGCATAATTAGTATAGATTGTATGAATTATATCTTGGTTACCACTTACCTATGTCCTCCCCCAATATAGGTTGTATAGAGAAACATGGTCAGGAGGTAGAGAAGGAAGTCCCAGGCAGGAGCAAAGGCCAGTGGATTCAGTGGAGAGAGCACTGGGTTCTGAGTAAGAAAGCTTGGATTCTTACCTGGCTTCTATTTCCATTAGGTTTTTTTTCTATGTTTTTTAGTATAATTATTATTTCAGTGTATTAGAGAGGTACACACGTTTTGGTTACATAATTTGTTTTTGTACAGTTTGAGTCAAATTTATAAGTGCGCACTTCACCCAGTTAGTGTGCATTGTACCCGTTAGGTGTGAATTTACCCGTCCTCCCTTCCCCCTCCCTCCTACTTGATTTCCCTTGTGTTTTACTTCCATATTTTGATTATAAAGAAAATGTCTCATTCAGATTATCTAGAGAAGGAAGAAAATTACCATGTAGGATTCATAGTTTAAAGTTTAATGGGACTCTTACTGGGTCCACTGGTAAAATCACACCCCTTTAGAATCCAGAACCTAGTATAGAACCCTCAGAACCAAAACATACATGGTTGAGAAGAATACATTCCTCAACTGAGTAACTGGAAGTAATGGTAAGTAGAGCCATCCTTGACCTAATGGTGAACAAAACCATAAAATGATCTTTGATGTAGGGTATATACTGCTTCCTGAAAAATGATGCCCCATCTGTGCAGGACATCATCTGCAAGCCAGCACCTCAGTTGCTCTTTCAAAAGTCAACCCCATCATCTCTCAGACCTGCACGTTCCAAGTAGTACAGAATGTAGATCCAATGGATACATGGTTATGTGTGCACTGCTGTAATGTGTTGTTTGGTCTGAGGCTATATTATGTGATATATGATGTGGGCAGATATTCTGTAATATTTCTGTAAACCTCCTGATGGTGCTGGCTGAGACCCTGCAGCAAGAAAAAGGAAACTTGATACTCAAATACGTGTCTTTCCCAGTCAAGATGAATCACTACCATTTTCAGGATAGAAAAGTTCGGGTGTAATTGACTTGCCACCAAGTGGCTGTTGGTGTTCTTAAAGGATAATGCTATATCAGAGACTGGGTAATGATCTCTGTTACTGGCAAATTGGAGAATCAGCAGCTATACAGAGTTGGAGAACAGTAGCTAGATCAGCCCTGGTTAGTGAGGACCAATGCCATAGAGTCAATCCTTCTGCAATGATTAGCCTATTCATGTATTCATTATGCCAGCACTGGGGTGGCCAAAAACAGAAGCTGGATGACATCAACTGGCTGATTCATTTTGTCTACCTGGCTGTTTAATGCCCCTTTCTTGGTGGATGCTTTCTAGTGAACTTTACTGTGAGATACAAATATATTCACACTTCATCCCTATTGCCATAGGCGGGACACACACTTCTTCCCCAGATCTCCTTTTCTATGATTTTTCCATCTTTCTCCTCCCAAGCTCCCATTCAATCAGCCAAACAAGTCACTTTCTATAAGTTTCTATTTATTCTTATCTCCAGCCATTCCTTTTTATTTCCAAAAAGTGGAGAAATAGTTGTGACCATTTGATGCTCTAACCATTGAAAGGATGTCTCCTCATTGTTGTCTCTCAGGGTCATCCCTGAGTTGGACTGTAGGGTAGTGGCAGTGCTTTCTCAGTTTGGACCCAAATACAGAGCCAACCCATCCATGAACAAGGCGTGTCCTTTTCCTCCTTTGTCAGATGGTCAAAGGGACCCCACATGGCCACAGGTGTGAGCTGAGGGAGAGGTGTCAGTTTCACAGTGGTAGATGGCATGGAGGTCAGTGCCCTCTGCAGCTTGCATGTGCCATCTGGCTCTGCTCATTCCCAATCCCAGATATATCACTTCCATTTTACAACAGATTGTTGCTGGTTCAGCTCGACCTTATGACTTGGTGGGTTAGAAAGACAGGTTAGGATGGGCAGTTCTGGTTGCATAGTAAATTGATGTCCCATATTTTTCCTCTACCAAGCCCCAGTATTATGGCAAGATATGCTGCAGAGTGTTTTCCTTCTCTGAGCTTCAATCAAAGTTGGTAGTCTCCTGTGTTACTTGGTGAATGAGTTGGAGCAGTATTTCCAAGGATAAAATATGCTGTCCCCAGAACTCAAAGAGGCCTTAAGAGTTGTGCTTCCTTCTTAGGGGTAGAAAATAGGAAGTGCATTAGTTTCTTCTTTTTTTGTTGAAGGGATGCTCTGGCATGTCCCAAATGACTATATTCCTAAAAACAGATATGCCAAATCCCTGAACTTTCATGAGATTTATATTACTTTCTTTGGAATGCATGTATCTTACCAAAACCTTCATTGTATTTGCTATTTCTTTCTTATCCAATCCAATTAATATGATGTGATTGATACAGCTGACCAATAAGATGTTCTGCAGAAAAAAAGAGTTCCTTTGGACTACATTATGACAGAGGGCATAAGAGTTAGTTAACATAGCACAGGATAATACCATAATATACTGCTGTCCATTCCACATGAACACACATTGCTTCTGATTCTTCTTCCTGAAAAAGATGGGAAAGAGCACATTTTTCATAGCAATGAACACATATAATTGATATGAGGTTGTGTTAATCTGCTCTAGTAAAGATTTTTCACAGCAGATGTAATTAGTGCTACTACTTGATTAAGTTTATAGTAGCCCACTGTCATCCGCAAAGGTCCACTCATATTTATAGAATCCATACTGGTGATTTTTTTTCCAGAATATTATGGGGATACAAATGTTTTGGTTACATAAATTCTTCTTGTACCATTTCAGTTATAGCTACAAGGGTGGCCATCTTCTAGATAGCATGCATCGCACCCATTAGGTGCGAATTTACCCATTCCCTCATCCCCCCTCCCATCTGTTTGATTTCTGATGAATGTTATTTCCATATGTGCACATAAGTGTTGATCAATTAGTTCCAATTTAATGGTGAGTACATGTGGTGTTTTGTTTTTGTTTTTGTTTTTTTTCCATTCTTGTGATACTTCACTTAGAGGAATGGTCTCAAGTTCCATCCAGGTTAATACAAGAGGTATTAGTTCACCATTTTTGTGTGGCTGAGTAGTAATCCATGGTGTATAAATATATATATATGTATATCACATCTTATTAATCCACTCATGTATTGATAGGCACTTGGGTTGTTTCCACATCTTTGCAATTGTGAATTGTGTTGCTATAAACATCCAAGTGCAGGTATCTTTTTTATAGAATGTCTTTCTTGCAGACTGGTGATTTGAATCAAGAATATGATACTACCAATGAATCCATTAGGTCGCTCCCAAATATGATAGTAGTCTTGACCAGCTGGGAAGAGATGTGCCAGTTTAAAGGCCAAAGAACAGAGATAGCAGTTCCGTCAACTACTAAGTGTACATATTCCAATTTTACATTTGAGGACCAGGGAAATGATCACCCAGTGAATCCATGGACCTAGTAAACTCACTGTGAAATGGACTGGAACAGGTTTACATTTATTAATTGGTACCCATATGTTCCCATTCTAACTGAGGCCACAGTGACGCTTCAGGTCTCTGGATACCAATGTCAACTTAGATCCTGTATACAACACTACCCAAATGACTGGATATTTCCACTGTATCAGGGCATGATTATCCAAATAGTCACGAGTACCTAGAGGAGGACTGAGGGAATCATTATCATGTATGCTTAACATGAACTTGAAAGTTTCTTAAGTCTCTTTTTCCTGGAGGCCTTACATATCCATTAAGTAGTAATCTGAGACTGAAACCTGAATCAGGTTCCAGAAATTAGACAAGGGATTTTGACTTGTTATTTAGGTAAATGCCCTCAACCTCTTGATTATTCATCTTTGATTCACTTGTTTGCATTCATCATACATGTTCTTGTTGGCTTCCCATAGGCACACTATGTTCCATCAATCATTTTTATGGACCAGGGTAGGTCAGGTCTCTCTGGCTGTTACTCAGACTGGCCATGTATCATGATAATTATGACCACCTAGCATCCAATAGTTAAATGCCACCACCTGGCCTCTATTATTTTGGTATCCTCTTCACTGCTATTGAGGTTACCTGTTCTATTCCCACCTTCCACTATCAGCTCTGACCTACAGAGGACAGTCACCACTGAGCTTCTCATTGGTGCTGGCTCCCCTCTCTTCAACACATTCTTTATCACTCTGATAAATGGAGTGTCCTCTAGACCATTAAGTGAAATATGGTTAGCAGATGGGTTTTCTGCTTTGCATAGTATATCCACTCTAGGAAGCACACTTCTCTGAAACTTTTGATCCCTTCTTTCACCATGTGCCATGGAAGTTCTAGTAGTTTTAGTTCATGTGAGCCATAGCTTTGTCCAAGCTTCTAAGAGCCAGGCTAGCAGCATTGGCCACTGGGTCCTTAACAGCATATTAAAATTCTGCATCAATGGAGAGTGTTCCTGTATAAATAAGTTCTCCCTTATCCAAATTTATGTTATGACCCCACACCTCCTTGATCCAGGACCTCAGGATCAATTTATAAATTTTATCTCTCAGTTCCTACTGATACATGTTGGCCAGGTCCTGTAGCTCTGGGGTGTATAGTTCCTTTCCTTCCCTAATAGATAAATCGAACACTCCCTGAGCCAGTTATGTTGTAACTAGACCCTAGTTATTGGTCTAGTGGCCAGAAGGGAAAGTGGAGATAGGTAGGGGGAAAGGGAAAGGGAAGTGTAGTGTATGTTATCTTGTAATATTGCAAACAAAAGGGAAGTGAAGTGATAGCTTCTAATAGGAAGGAATAGGGCACTTCTGTAAATTCAGAGGAAACTAAGGATCTAAGATTTTTAAGTGCATCAATGCAGATGACCCCATGCCAAGTCTCAGAGCCTCACTCCTTTCCAATTAAGACTTTGACCTTGGTGAAGCAGATTTTCCAGGATTGACAAATGCATCTTCTCTGGAGCTCTGCTACACTTAAAATCACATTCTGGGTTTGATTCTCAGCTTTTCTACCCCCAGGCCCTCTGGCTTTCACACATTACCCTAAATTTGAGATTAATTTATCTCATTCTTTCATTGCCTTTCTCTGATATCTTGATAGGACCCAGCCAAAGCCATGTAAATCCATGGTCTTTACAATTACCTCTCTCCTAGAACCTTTCAAACACCTGAGACAGTGCACTCATCAGTACATTCCCTTTCAGTATTCCATCCAAGTTTACTACTGATACAGGATTTAACTTTTGCATTGCTACAGCATTCCATGGGCTATCAAAATTTCACTTACCACCAGTAATGGAGTCCTCACTGCTAGCCAACCAGC
Organism: Cheirogaleus medius; assembly: GCA_008086735.1. Lineage (NCBI taxonomy): Eukaryota > Metazoa > Chordata > Mammalia > Primates > Cheirogaleidae > Cheirogaleus > Cheirogaleus medius. The sequence goes on from VBSM01000272.1 coordinate 57,533,554, forward strand.
TAAAGGGTAATATAGCTCCAAAATCCCATTGTAGAGCTGCTTCCTAGACCACTCTGGTACCAACTATTTTAGGTCAGACTTCTCAGAAAACAGACTGCGAGGTAGAGAGTTGATGTAGATTTATGGAGAGGATTCTTGGGAATAAAAACACTTGTCAGAGAGGGAAGGGAGCAGGATTAGGTAGAAGAAGAAGTTAAACAGCAATGCAGTTCCAATAGAGCAGTGATCTCCAACCTTTTTGGCACCAGGGACCAATTTCATGGAAGACAATTTTTCCATGGACCAGGATTGGGGGCAGGGATGGTTTCCAGATGATTCAAGCACATTACATTTATTGTGCAGTTAAACTTCTCTGCTAATGATAATCTGTATTTGCAGCCACTGCCCAGCACTAGCATCACCCCCTCAGCTCCACCTCAGATCATTAGGCATTAGATTCTCATAAGGAGCACGCAACCTAGATCCCTCACATGCACAGTTGACAGTAGGGTTCATGCTCCTATGTGCATCTAATGCTGCTACTGATCTGACAGGAGGCGGAGCTTATGCAGTGATGCAAGCCATGGAGAGCAACTGTAAATACAGGTGAAACTTTTCTTGCTCACCTTCCACTCACCTCCTACTGTGAAGCCCAGTTCCTAATAGGCCACATACCAGCACTGGTCTGCTGCCTGGGTGTTAGGGACTGCAGCAGTAGAGGACTCAACCAATCCCATGGGAGAATCTCTGGAGCCGGAGTGGCCTCAGAATTGTCCCACTTTGAGGTGAGAGGACTGGGCCTTTTACCCCTTTCTTGATCAGTCATGAGATTCAGGCTGCTTCTGAGGTGAGGGAGTAACTTCATGCATGGCACTTCCCTTTGGTGAAGGGCAACATCTTCAGAAGTTCTCAGCTGTAAGTGGGCAGTAGCCAGCAATCCTGGCAGCTGTAGAAACGCATGCCTTGATCTCAAAGGTTAGATATTCGGGGTACCATGAGACCTATTACTACATGTGTGTTTGCTGAACTGCAAGTAGTTCAGTAGAGCTCAAGTGTGGAGTGTGAGAGGGAGAGAGGTATATCATAAGGCCAGATGAGTAAGCAGTTGCCAGATCAGGAAGGACCTTTGCTTACAATGCAAACTCCAAAGGGTAGCAATGCCCAATAGGCACTTTGACAAACAAATCTGGAGTTTCAGGGAAAGATCTTGATACAGAATTATCTTATGTCTGAGACATAGAGTTGAAAGTCATTGTGGGAAGCCAGGTCACCGAGTTTGAATTGCAGCTCCACCCTTATTAGAGGTAGGACCTTAGCCAAACTATTTTGAGTTCTCTCAACCTCAGTTTCCTCATCTGTGAACACTTCACAGGGTTGTTATGAGGAAAGAATGGGATGATTCACATAGAGCACTTAAATAAAGCATGCCACGCTATAAGCATTCAATAAATTATATTTATTATTATCATTAGTATATGAATGGGAATTGAAGGCTGAATGAAAGACTTATGGAGAATTTGTAGAGTGAAAAGAGAAAAGATGGGGTATCATCAATGACATATTAGGGAATAAGAGTAGAATAGAGACCTGGAGAAAATAATGAGGAAAAACTAGAGATCAGACTGAAAAGCAAGTGCCAAGTGAAAATCAATGTGGAATAGAATGTTAAAGTGGTAATGTCCAATCTGAATCCCAGAATTGCAAAGCTGTGTGGTACCCAATAGGATCACATATACCATTGGTAATTAATAATTGTGGTTATTTAAGAATGAAATTTTTAAAAATATCTTTTTCATTTCAATTTGTGTATGTTACTTTTTTATTTCAGAATATTACAGGGTACAAATGTTTTGGTTACATGAATTTCTTTTGTACAGTTTGATCAAAGTTATAAGTGTGCCCATCACCCAGATAGTGTGCATTGTACCCATTAGGTGTGATTTTACCCGGCCCCCCCCCCCTCCCACCTGCTTGATCTTCGTTACTATTTAATAAGTAGAACTATTTGGTATTTCTTTTGGCCAAGGGGCACCATAAAAAAACATGCTGAGACTTGGGAGCTCTTAATTAAGCTCTTTCTTTGCTACCATATTCAAAGCAGAGTCCCTCAACAAAAAGAATGTAGAGACAATTTGAAAATATTTTAATGAAGAAATGCTTTGATGATTAAGGTATCTGGTAAAAGGTGTAAAAAAGAAAAAGTATTTTTCATGCTACTCCTTTACCTGCAAACCCCCCAGCTGGAATCAATCATTTCCCTCTTGGCATCCAGCTTCAGCTTTCTTATACTGTTCCACTTTGTAGTTTATCTATTTTGGTGCTTATATTGTTATTCTTCTGGGTAGAGTTTTGCTTTATTCACCTGGATGTTCACTTGGCACTCAGTACTTAGTCCATGCTCAGGGAATGGGAAAGGACCAAGGGATAACATAATAATGGTCTCTAGCCTATGGGATAGACATTTATACCAGAAATCTTGAACAATTTTCCTTCATTTATTATGAGAACAGACCAAGAAAACTTGGATGTAAAGGTATTGCTTCAAGGATTTAGTTAAAAAATTTCCTTACTGCCAGAATGTTTTTTACTGAGGAAGATTTTAAAATCTGCTTCTTTAGAAACAGCATGGATTCTTGGCTGTGTGGGTGGCTGCACTAGGGCACCACCTCCAGCTGGTGATGGAAAGACCAGGTGTCAGTTCCAAGCTCTCTGAACATCTTAAACCTTTACATGGCATAAACGATTCCAACATTGTTCTCAAGTCAACCAAAGGATTAATCCATAACTGACAAAACTATAATAATATCCCTATTTATGCTTTAAATATACCCATGAAATATGAAATAAGTGTGTGTATACGTGTGTGTGTGTGTGTGTGTGTGTGTGTGTTGGGATGTTGGGAGGGAGCCTTTATTACATTACCTTTTGTCTTTTATGGCTGGAGAATTGAAGGCTGAACTCTTAACTTCTTGGCTGAGGTCCCACAGCAGGGGGGACATAAAATTCTGATTCTTAAACTCTTCATGCCCCTGGACTCTGTAGCCACCAAACTCATTACCTACCAGGAAAAGAAAAGGACACTGATGTATAATGATAATCCTGCCACAGATTAAAGGAACTTCAGGGTCATCTTTCTGAGATAATTGCTCGGGGGTTGGGCCCCAGGTGTTGAGAAGAACAGATATTATGAGGTTTATTGAGAAGAATATGACAGGGATGCGTTATCAGGTGACAGCATGATGAGGTGGACGATAGGGTCACACCTGGCTCTGAGGTCAGCCTCAGGGTGAAGGAGACCGTATGTCTGACTCCATGGTGGGGGTGGAGAATTTTGTCACTTCTCTCTGGGGTAAAGAGATGAGAGCTAATCAGTCTAAGGCAGCAGCCTCCCTCTGCCAGGCCTGATCAGTTTCTTCTTTCTTGCAGCCCTTTTTTATATAAATGTCATTTAAAAAGGGAAGGTGGAGAAGCAGTCCTGAAAACCTCAGCTTTGTTAGTCATTTTCAAAATGAAGCTACAAATATAACATAGATGGGAAGAGTGGACATCCACCTAGTGCAAAGGGGGGAAGGAATAGATATACCAAAAAGAGATGTATGGAAGGAGAAGGGGAGAAGGAGGGAGGAGGAGGGGTGTGACTAGTTAGCAACTATCAAATGGAAAAATTTATCTGTTTGCTGAGAAGGGAGGAAGGAGGCAAGGTGAATGCAGAGCTTGCTAAATATAAATGTCAGCTGCAAGCTTGAACTATAGAGTAGTGAAAACAGTCCTTAATACAAAAGAAAAAGAAGATAGTCATCAAACACCCCTTTATTTCATAGGTTTTTTTTTTATTCTCTTAAACTTTCTATTTGAAGTAGAGAAGGAGAAAAGGATAAATGCTAAAAGTCAGGGCTTTCTTCCCTCACCCAAGAGCCAGGTGTTAAACAGGTAGGAGCATACCACTGACAAGAATCCTCTGGAGAGTTTATCAAAAGTTCATATATGTGGGCCCATCTACAATGATTCTATTCAACAGGCCTGAAGTGGGATCCAGGACTGTGCATTTTCAGCTGACTTCTTATGTGATGCTGATGTGAGTGGTCCAAAGATCACACTTTGAGAAACACCATTCTACATGGTCAGTGCTCATTTCAGCTTTAATCTCATGCTCAGGGGCATCTGAGGAGACAAATAAATGGCTATTTACTTAGTGGACCCAAATAAGAAACTGGGGTAATAACAGTACTATCAGCATACACATGTCTTCTTTTCCCTTGGGGGTTTCTTCTAACCTAGAAATCTACAGAAGACAGTAAAAGAGTCATTAAAAATGCTGCATATCATGAAATTTTTAAAATGCTGCACATTGTAATACAGTTTGCTGGATGTTGACTTTATAAATGTCAGTTATAGATACTATATGAGGTGCAACTACAATATGGTTTATGTGCTCTCTACCCACATCCCATTTATCAAGAATTCTTGAATTCTTAAAGAGAGGTGGTTGGGGCAGTGTTCACTCAAGATCCTTGTATGGAATATCTTTTAATCTTATGATTTTTCTTTATTTCAGATCCTGTCTCTGACCCTGTTGTTGAAGATTGAGGCAATATGCCATAGGGCGGATAGACTAAAGGGCCAGATGGACACAATAGTGAATCCTGCCTTCACAGAATAATCATCATGTAGTTTGGGGAAAGCTACTTAACGTTTTTGAGCCTCAGTTTCTTCTTAAGATGGTAACATTTTTGGAGGAATGACATAAGAATAATAATTATTAATAAAAATTAAGTACTTGGCCCAGGCTGTAGGCATTCAATAAATGGTAGTTATTATTCTGCCACTAATAGTAGAGATGGTAGACTTTCAGCAGAGCACTTACGGTCTATCTGGGTACAATTTCTCAAAATTGAGTCCTTGATGTACACACTATCTACCTCAATTATGCAAGTGAAGTAATCCTTCCTATTGTACTTGATATTTCTATTTCTGCTCCTCATGTCTATTGCACAAATCCAAGCAATATGGAAACTTCAAGAGATGACTCACACTGCCAACCCACTTCACCCCAACCAATGGATGTCTATTTGATAGTGTGGTGAGAAGGTTTTAAGCAGAAGGGAATATGGTATGAGCCAACTGCTTCCTGGAAGATGTACACTTATTACCGTCAAGCCTTTCTTTCTCTGATTGGCTGCGTCTACAGATCTCTGTCCTGCATAGGACCTGACTGCTTTAGGTTCTGAATTTACCCCAAATGAAGATTATTTATTTCAGTGCTTCAGTAAATATCTAGGGATTACACCATGGGATGTTCCCACAGTCAAATGTATTTATTTTAACAAAACTGGACTGAGCATCTATTAGGTCTTAAGAGATTATGATCCAATGATAGAGACAGACATGAAGTGTGCTGACATAAAGGAGTAAACCAAGTTTGAGGGCTGGGAGAGACAGATTGAGTGTGGGCTGAGAAAGTAAGAAGTTGACCAAAAGCCAGCTCTTACCTGGATCATTGCAAAAACTACCCAACTGGCCTCCCAGCTTTGTCCTTATTCTCTACAGTCCATTTTCCACTTCTTAGCAAGACTTGGAGTACTATTCGGCTTTAAGAAACAATGGTGATATAGCACCTCTTGTAT
>VBSM01000272.1:57539256-57553458 GCA_008086735.1 Cheirogaleus medius
AATATACATAACCGTAATATTTGTACCCCCATAATATCCTGAAATAAAAAAAAAAATAAAAAAAAAAGAAAATGGAAAAAAAATGTAAATTAGATATGTCACTCTTGCTGAAAGCAGTCTGAGAGCTTCCCATCTTGTTCAGAGAAATATCCCAAATTCCTTTTTTTCACATTGTCCCATAAATTTATTTTTACTTTTAAATTTTTTACTGGGGTACACATGTTTTGGTTACATAATTTGCTTTTGTATAGTTTGACCATTGTTAAAATGTCTATACTATCCAAAATGATTTACAGATCCAAGCAATCCCCCCATCTCAGCCTCCAGAGTAGCTGGGACTATAGGCATGCACTACTACATTTGGGAATTTTTAAATTTTTTGTTGAAATGAGGTCTTACTATGTTGCTCAGGCTGGTGACCAACTAGTGTTCTCAAGCAATCCTTCTGCCTTGGCCTCCCAAAGAGCCAGGAATACTGGAGTGAGCCACTGCACCTGGCCTGTGTATTTTTAAATAGATAGATGAATAATGACTTCCCTCCACTTGACTCTTATTATCCTTTTCCCCATGACATAGCTGAGACCAGGCTGTAATTTTTAACAAGACTTGACTGAAGTCCTGGGGATAATAAAGAGATCATGTACTTGCTATAACAGTGCTCACTCTCAGAGCCACACACTCAGAGTTGACCTCAGGGTCTCTTCTGCCCAACTCTTGGCTAATCACTGTGTGCCATGGCCCAGTTCACCACCATCCAGATATTTCATCTCTCAAGTTCATGGCCAACTCTCTAGACTCAGAAATAGGAGAACATTGGTTCATCACCCAATTCTAAGGTCTCCTCTCTAAATCTAGCTCTAGATTAGCTTTGCCCCAGGATGACTGAAAAAGTGTATATCCATTTCTTTCAGGGAAAAACCTTCTAACTCTAGGGATAGAGTCCAACTCCATACTCCCTTAAAGAAAAAAATCTCAATAATCCAACAACATATTTCTTGTCTAGGTCATTTAGTATTAGATAAAATCATAGTTGAGGCCCTAATAATATAAGCCAGGTTTTATGTGACAAGCACAATTCACTTTTTTTCACAGTGTTTCTTTGGGAGAGTAGGGGCAGTGATGGGTATTCAGGACACACATCACTCTAGTACTACTGTTTTTCCGAGCAACTGCTAAAGGATCAACACGTGCAATTCCATGGGAACATGTAATAACGTATAGGCATAGGAAAGTCTAAACTTAGATTTAGAAAGCAATGAAAAACCATTTCTCTAAGGGAAATGATCTGCAGCAGTGAGTTCTACTAAAAGATGCCCTATCTCAGTCTAAAGAATCTACATTCAGGTCTTCCTTAGCTACACAAAATATTCATATTTGCCTAAACCAAAAGGCATGTCTCTTCCCAGAACAAAGGATAGTCTACGTCAAAGTTAATTCCCATTTCTATCCTAGAAGGTGGAAATTGCTGGTAACTTTTTAAATAAGAGCTTTCAATTTTTTACCTTCAAGTAATACTAAAGCTTAGTCTATATCCTATTATAGGTATACTATCATATCTTAGCCTCAGACCACTTTCCTCATTTTCCCAAAGTACCTGGAATTGCCACATCTCTGAACAAAAATGGTAAACTATTTTTAACCCAAAATAATGGGAAATAGAAGGATAAAATGGAGAGGATTTCTTTGGCAAGGACTGTTTTTGTCATCACCGATGTTTTACTGTTTGATTTATTTTTCTGTTAAAATAATAATAATAAGATAAATTTAATTTCTGGTTTTGGGTTTGCAATCATCCAAGAAAACTCTTTCTTCCTTGATTTGGTAACTAAAGGTAATGTTGCATTAGCAGCTTGATAAGGAAAGGTTGATTCAGAGTTGACTTCAACATAACCCAGAATTGTAAGAGGTAGTCAATAACAAATCAAAATATAAATATCTGAGGGTACAGTGTTGAGAATAGGATCTTAGGGCCCTACAGTGGTTCTCAGAGTCCCTATCTATCTTTGTACATTTAAGACCTTCAAATTTTGGACGGGCATTGTGAGGCTCATGCTAAATCATTCCATTTCACATTAAACAATGCTCCAGTATCTCCCGCCCTTGGAGGCAGGTAAAACCTTCTCTTGAATCCAGATGCCCTTCTGACTACTGTACCATTTTTTCTTTCTCTTCTATAGCAAAACATCTTGAAAGAAAGGCTTTTGCTTACTGTCTCTCTTTATTGTTAGCTATTTAGTCTGCAACTCAGTCTAGCCTACTTTCCAGCCCATTGCTTTTTTGGAACCCCTCGTGCTAAGGTCACCACTGTTATAAAATCCAAGGGTTGCACCTCTGTGCACTTCTCAGTTGACCTCCCAGCAACATTCAATATGGTTTACTGTTCCCTTTTCTGATTGTTTGATAGCACACTCTCTTGCTTTCTCCCAACTTTATGACTTTTTAAAGAATATCAGATTCTTATTTGTTGGCATCTCCTCCTCTATTTGGCCTCCTCTAAATGAGGGAATTCTTTGATCCTCTGCACTCTTCTATCTATATTCTCCCCAGAAGATCTCATCCAGTCCAATAATTACATAGCATTGTAGCCTGAAACTTACATCTCCAGCTCTGATCCTTCATATATGACAACCTAATGTATTCAAATTCCAACTTAAACATAGTATATCAAAATGAAACTCTTGATACCCCCAAAATATCATATTTCCATGTCTTCCTTCAGGGTGATACCTCCATTCACACAGTCCTCAAGCCCCAAACTGAGGTGTGATCTTAGATTTCCCTTTTTATCATTGCCCATATCTGAGCTCTCCAACTCCACTGTCCAGTTCTAACCCAAGCTACCAGCACCTCTCAACTGTATTGCGGCAATAGACTCTTACTAGGTCACTTTGCTTTTATCATCGCCTTCTCGTAATCCCCTCTCTATACAGCATCAGAGTGATTATCTTTAAATCAGTCCATTACCTCCATTGTTTTGCACTTGCTTCCAAGCTCTTCTTTATGGTCTTGAGGGCCCTGTGTGATTTTGTTCTTCCTATATCCATCTCCTCCCCTTGCTTTAGCCATATTGGTCTTTTAAAAAAAACCTTTTTTTTCAAAACTCCAAGCTCATTCATCTCTTAAGTTTTTCAACTTTTGTTTCTTCTATCTAGAACAACCTTCCTCCCCCAGTCTCTTCACATGGTCTACTCCTCATCATCATTTAGATCTTTTGAAGAAAGTGACAACTGAACCAAGCCACCTGGCCACCTTAGCTAAGGTGGACCTTAGGCATGCCAGATATCTTCTGTCATATCTGTTTTATTTTCTGTGCAGCACATATAATGACCTGAAATCTTGTTCATTTGTTTATGATCTATCGACTCTCTTAGCTAATCACTGTGTGCCATGGCCCAGTTCACCACCATCCAGGTATTTTCATCTCTCAAGTTCATGGCCAACTCTCTAGACTCAGAAATGGAAGAACATTGATTCATCACCCAATTCTAAGGTCCCCTGTCTAAACCTAGCTCTAGATTTTAAGCTCTGTGAAGGTAGTAACCAGTATTAAGTGCCTGGCAGATAATAAATGCTTAAAAATATTAAGTTATGCATTTTGGGATGATTATAGCATATATTAGAGTTAAAGCCATAGAATGTTGGGAATGAATGAGTCTTCTGGAGTTTCTTTTATTTTACCCATAGTAGTGAGTCCTGGTTAAGCCCTACCTAAAACACAAATATATCTGAATTACTATAATAAGTTGGTGGGTGTCAAGCTTCTTGGTATCTGTTTTGTTGATTTGCACTGATGGAAGAGATCTTTAAGAAGAAAGTTTGTGAGAAAATCCAAAAGTTTCAGGAGCAAATACAGAGTGGGGAGTAACAAGGGTCCTCAAACTACGGCCCGCGAGCCACATGTGGCCCACCAAGGACATTTATCCAGCCCTCCGGGTGATTTTGCCAATGCTGCCTGTCCTGCTTAGCAGCCAACTTGTCCTGGGCCCACAGTGTGCACTCTCCAACGGTCTGAGGGACAGTGAACTGGCCCCCTGTTTAAAAAGTTTGAGGACCCCTGAATTGTAGAAGAAGGAAGACTCTATTCCTCAGCCAAATCCCAAGCACTAGGGACCAAGTCTATATAGAAGGAAGTTACCAAAATAAGCAAACATAGCTATTATTTTTTTCCAGAAGTTTGATAAAACAGAGAGACACAAGTAATGCCCAGGTAGAAAAGTGAGACATTGTCTTGGTAAAAAGACATCTCGAAATCTCTGTGCAAATGTGCCTCCAGTACAGTGTGGAATACAGGTAATGATGATCCCTGTGACATCTCAAGGGTTTGCAGCTTTGAGGAGCCCTGTAAACAGTCCTCTGAGCAGAAAGTCAAAGTTCTCACTTCTTGATACTGCTGCTTCCTTAGGATTAGATCTTCTCTCGGGCCACCATACTCACAAATGGCCATAGCAGAACTAGACACTACATCCCCTCACATTCACATCCAATGGAAAGAAAGTGAGAGTCTCTTGCTCACAATCCTATGAAAAATTGTCACGCTATCTCATCGGCTTTGACTTAGCCATAGGCCCATTCTTGATTCCATCACCATGGTCAGAGGGGAGGTGCTCTGATAATTAACTGAGTCCTGGGTGCTCTGCACCTAGATGTCAGAGGTAGGTACCCCCTAAACTGATTGGGGACAGTAAGGTGACTAATGTTTAGGAAAGTTGGAGTGATTTTTTCTCATTCATTCATCAGCACTCACTGAGTACCAACTATGTTCCTGGTGCTCTTCTATGTACTGGAGAAACCACAGTGAACAAAGCACATAAAGTCCCTTAAATTGTAGCAAAACACTCACGATTTTGAAATCACATAATTACTTTATGGCTTTCTTCTGGGTAACATACCTGTTTTCTGGAAATAGGGGATGAGCTCAGCTTGACTCCTTTCCACACTACAAAAGAGAGGAGCCATTCAGCAGAGCTGCCAGTTCTCCTCATTTGTAAATCTTGCATGATGTGACTCTCCTGCTGCAAAGAGCTACAGTCACCCAGAGCAATCATAACCTTTCTCCTGAACTCAGAGGATGTCAGCTGCTGAAACTGTTTGTCTTCACCCAATATCCAAGCATATGCATGGAGGAAAAGGAGACTGTGAGGGCAGAAGTGTGGATGACGGGGTCACGGCTTCCCCTAGACATGGGAGAAACATAGCCCATGCCCTCCTGACAGAGATGCATTCACTGCATTTTAATGTAGTGCTTCTCTCTGCAGAGATTTCCTTTTCAGGCTACAGTAGGAAAGCGAGACAGCAGAAGAAAGAATTCTGATGGGGGTTGGGGTCAGTTAAAAGTAAGGGAAACAAAGCTAATAAACATTTCCATTCCAAGGGAATATGAAAACACATTAAAGATTGCTTGGGAAAACTCAAAGTCAAAATGAAGTGTGAATTATTGATTTTTAGTAAGGCAGGAGCAAACATTCCACTTTTACCCCTGCCCCATGTTTCTCTAATTTTCACTTTAATTCAATAGCCTCTTTTGTATCCATAAGTCTGCACTTCAAATACCACCCAATACTTTTCATTTTATCTTCTTTTCTCATTCTCTCCTTTCTTATTTTCTCTCCATCTCTTTCATCCTCTCTCCCCTTCTCATTCTCTTTCTCTCATCTTCTTGCTCCTTCTCTTTTTCTTCTTTTTGTTTTAGGCTGTATCCTAGCAACAGCAATTTCAATTAAAAGAGGATGGGAAGGGCCACCAGTGTTGCCAAGGTTACCAGTATTTCCTGCTGCAACTGGAGGAAGTAACCTGTGAGTTGATCACAATGGAATCACATGCTATGACAGACACTTTCCTTGGCTACTTTGCCTTTCTCCTCAACTCTTAGACAAAATGAGTCTTTCATATCAAAAAGTTTTACTGAACTGTCCTACAGTGTCATAGATGTTATCATTAAGTGAAAGCTACTATATAGCCCAGATGTTTGTAGAAAAATTTAGTGAAAATTATAAAATGGCAATAGGACAATAATCAGATTTTGACATCATTTCAAAAGGCAGCAATTCTATTTGTTTTGATATACTGTCAGATTTCCAATAAGAATAGATAACAGTAATATAGTTGGCCAACAGAACCCATACTGTCATAATGACTCAATATCAGTGCATTTGCCTTTTAACAACCACAGTAATTTGTACTTATATGCCATCGCTTAGGTGCTATATCTAATTTAAAAGATAGCAGCAATATCAAGCTACATGTGATTCATTCCCAACACAGACCAGACTCCATTTCACCTCTATAGTTCAGCTCAACTCAGGCAGCTCCCAAAATGTGGCATGTACTCTGCTCCTCCAAATGCCACTAACGGATCCCTCCAGTTTAAGCAAGTGTCATCTCTCCAGGAAGCCTGTGAGCTCCTGGAGAATGGGGATCCTTCATTTTTTAATTGTTATAATCTCAGTTCTAGCCTGACACAGAATACAAAACTTGTTGAATGAATGGCCTTTCAAGGAGAGAAAATAGCTACTACTATGCTAAATCACCTTGAAAAGCCCTCAGTTATTATTGGGGATATCTTTGAAAAGTAAATCATTTCCCATTACGGAAATGCAATCAGAACCACAATGAGATATCACTTAACTCCAGTGAGAATGACTTTTATCAAAAAGTCCCCAAACAATAATGTGTGCTGTGCGTGCCACCTGGGGATTGGACTCGCTTGAAGCTCTGGCATGTGGGGGGAGGGGAGGGGTGGTAGGGGCAATGTATGTAACCCTAACAATATTTGTACCCCCATTATATGATGAAATAAAAGGAAAAAAAAGTCCCCAAACAATAAATGTTGACTGGATGTGGAGAGATAGGAACACTCATACACTGCTGGTGGGACTGTAAACTAGTTCAGCCTCTGTGGAAAGCAATATGGAGATAAAGCGATACAAGTAGATCTACCATTTGATCCAGCAATTCCACTACTGGGCATCTGCTCAAAAGATCAAATGACACTCTACAAAAGGGACACCTGCACTTGAATGTTGATAGCAACACAGTTCATAATTGCAAAGTTGTGGAAACAACTCATGTGCCCATCAATACATGAGTGGATTAATAAAATGTGGTATATGTATGCCATGGAATTCTACTTAGCCACAAAAAACAATGGTCATCTAGCACCTCTTGTATTCTCCTGGACAGAGTTGGAGTACATTCTAGTCAGTGAAGTATCACAAGAATGGAAAAACAAGTATCACATGTACTCACCATCAAATTGGTATTAACTGATCAACACTTATGTGCACATATAGTAGTAACATTCATCAGATATCGGGCAGGTGGGAGGAGGAGGAGGGAATGGGTATATTCATACCTAATGGGTGTGGTGCACACCATCTGAAGGATGGACATGCTTAATCTCTGACTCAGGTGGGGCAAAGGCAATATATGTAACCTAAGCATTTGTACCCTCGTAATATGCTGAAATTAAAAAATAGCGAACCAATAATTTTAACAACTGTTATTCACTTGTGCCAACTCTGAAGGGGAAAATAAGGCTTAGAAAAATAAGAAATATCTCTAGATCACACAGTTAATAAGAGGTGAATTTGGGATTTGAATCCTCTCAGTCTGTCTTTATTCCAAGGACTGTTTTCTCTCTAAGTGACGCAGTTGTGTCATAAAGGAAAGTAGACTAGCACTTCCAACCTCATGTGGGCAAAGTCCTAACTCAACTTCAATTCCTAGACTCCTGCTCAACATTAAAAAAATGTTTCTTTGGTTTAATATATCCATGTTTATATCACATTCACAAAAATTCAGCTGTATAACTATACTTTATATGTTTATTTCTATTTCCGTTTTTTAAAAAAAACAGAAGGCATTTTGTTTTGGGACATCTCATCTGAAAAGATGATAGAACTAGAGACAGTCAAGTATTTACACAGGAAAAATAAATCTTTTATATATTATATACAATAAAATACTCATGGAACATTACTTCCCTGCAAGAGCTACGACTATAGCCTGCCTTTCTGTGAATGTGCCTGGCTGATTCCCTTTAGGACTCAGCAAGACCCTAATCACATGCTGATCACACACACGGAGCCAGATTCAGACAATTAAAGTCATGATTTGCTTTTGCTACCACCAGAACTTGGTAACTCAATGGTAGCAGTAGTTAATGTGGCATTTTATAAGCAACAGTGAATTACCCACAGTTAGTGGCTAATAATAAATTAGTATGGTTATACTCATTACAAAAAAAAAAAAAAAAGGCTACAAATGGAGGAACATGTCACAGCATGAAAAATAGAAAGTTGAATCAGGTTACACAAAATTATGAAATGGGCCACTCAAGAAGGCAGATCTACCTCCTTTTGACTTTTATCCAACTCTGAAGCTTGGTTCCAGTGTCTTTTTAACAATGCATGATGTGGCCTCCACCACAGCAATATCACTCTTCTCTGCACCCTCCCAACCCAATTCAAGGGGCCAATTTGTCTCAGTTTTGCCCCAAACTTTCCTAGTTTGGATACTGAAAGTCCCACATCCCAGGGTTCCAGCTATGGTAACTGTGGCAGGCATAGTAATAGCTCTCTAAAGATGTCTACATTCTGTCTTGGAACCTGTAAATATGTTACTTTAAATAGCAAAGGAGACTTTGAAAATTCCATTAAGTTAAAAATCTTGAGATGAAAAGATTATCCTGGATTATCCAGATGAGCCCCATCTAATCATATAGGTCCTTAAAATTGGAGAACTTTTTCTAGCTATGATCAAAGGGAGATGCAATAGCAGAAGGGTCAGAATGGTCACAGAAATGGAGGAAGATGTCCTCCAGAAAGTGGAAAGCCAAGGAAATGGATTCTCCCTTATCTCCAGAAAGAAATGGAGCCAGCCCTGCCCTTGGACTCTTGACTTATAGAACTATAGATCATTACTGTGCTGTTTTAAGCTGCCAGGTTTTTGGTAATTAGCACTGGGTTCTAGAATTCCCCATTGGCATCTAGGTACAGTTCAGCTTAAACTACTTGGCTACCCAGAAGATGTTGTTCAGCTGTTCTCAAACACTCGGGCTCATCGGAATCTCCTGGAAGGCTTGTTAAAACACAGATTGCCGGGCCTAGCACCAGAGTTACAGATGTAGAAGGTCAGGAATGGAGCATAAGAATTTGCATGTCTAACGTGTCCTCAGGAGATGTTGCTGTCCTGGTCTGAGATCATACTTTTAAACCACTGTTCTAGGAGACAGAAACATCTGGGACAACCTTGAATAGAATTTCACCTATATTCCAGGTGTAGATAAAAATTAAATGAGTCTGTGGCCAAGTACCAATTATTAGATCTCATCCAAACTGTGGTAAAGAACACACTCATAAATCTCCCCCGGATCTGCTAGAGCACTTGGGAGAAAACACTATGATATAGTGGTGACAGTTCTGATCCCATTCCTGCCTTTTACAAGCTCTGAGCCTTGCATAAGTTATTACTGTGTCAAGTCTCAGAGTTGGAGCTAATCCACGTAAAGCACCTAGGGTGATGTCTGGCACGTGACATATGCTCAATAAATGATAGCCATGCAAGAAGCCAGGCCTTTCCAAAATATCACTCACACATCTCATACAACCTAATGAGAATGTGGAAGGGGAAAGGAGGTCTTTGCCTTTCAACCTTGCTGTGGGATCCATTCAAGCTCAGCAGTATTCCCAGGGTATGCCAAGAGTGTAAATTTCCTGGATTCTCCTGATTTTTAAAAATTTGGAAACAATGTTTGAAGCACTCCTTATGTACAAATCTCCAAGTTAAATGCTGTAGTTCCTCTTAAATTCAGGGTTCATTCATATAATAATTTATTTTATAAATATGTATTAAGGTCCTGCGTGGCATGCCAGATATTATTGTATGTGTTCACATTGCAGTAGGCAAGAAAACAGAAAAGATCTCTGTTTCCACAAAACTTCTGTTTTAAGGAAGTGAAACAGAAAAGAAGATAAGAGGAGAGGAGAAAAGAGGAAAATGAAAATTTCAGTAGTGATAAATACTATGACAAAATAAAACTCACAGATGTTCAGGGTAGTTCTTTATAAGGAGGTGACATTTGAGTTGAGATCTGAATAACTAAGGAGAAAGCATTGCAAACAGAAGAACAGCTAGGATAAGCTAAGAAGCAATGAGCTCGGTACATGCAAAGAGTAATCAAAGGAAGGACAATGTGGGTGGGCCATAGAAAGCAATAAGGAGCGCATAAGATGGAAGAATTCTGTGCTTCCACGATGTTGTAGATCTTGAATGGCCTTGGATTAGCTTCTGGCCCAGCAAAAAGCCTTCTAAGGCAGGGAAAAAAAAAACCTCTCTGATTTTAAGGTATATTTTTCCTGCATGGTTAGTTTCTCATGTCTGTTATTCTGGTCCAATCTGGTTTCTGTTTGTAGTAGACATTTGTTGTTATTGTCAGTCTAACACCCCTGTTTCCCATTTTTTTCTGGAAGAGGAAACAGTTTACCCCCAAATTTCACTGGTTGGTTCATTGGGGTTAGGTTCCAATTAAAGTGTTCCTGTAGCTACAGGGAGGATAAATAATCTTGGTCGGAACTAATCAGAAACTCTTCCTGGGATTTTCCTAACTGAAATTTATGGGGAACATCTTTTTTTTCTTTATAAGCAATGATGCTTTAAAGATAAAATTCTAAGGCAACTTGTAGCCATGAGTTTGGCCCTATGGAGAGAGATGGTTTCAAATAATAGGGGAAAAAAGTGAAAAAATAAAAAGAAGAACCAGAGACCAGAGATAAAAGATGGGGAGATGGAGACAGATAGACCTGAGGCCTTCATTTCCCTACGTCAAGGCTACTGGACCAGCTCTACTCCCACAAATCCCGGAGTTTGGGCCCCCTGACCCAAAAGATTCCCCTATGGTTTCAGAGAGCAAGAGTCCTGACTGTAACACAATCCATGGCTTCATCTTAAACCTGGGAGCTTTTCAATTCCTGTCTTCCTGCCTGGTTCTTGCCCACAATCTCCCCAAACATCCAGACTCTGTCTACATACAGCTTCCTTTGGTTTCTCCAATTTTCAGAAGGGGAATGGCATAGCCCTTAAGGACCTGAGCGTAAAGAAACAGATTTGTGGCTAAATTCCAGATTACTTCAGACTAACTACCTGGCCTAACCCATGTTACTTAAACAGTCTGAGTCCCAGTTTCTTCACCTGTAAGGAAATGGAACCCTTCTAAGCTGGGAGGGGGCTTAAGTGAGGTTATGAAAGGAAGCCACTTAGCACCATGCCTGGAGCATAGTCTTTATAACTCAGCATTCCA
This sequence comes from Cheirogaleus medius, assembly GCA_008086735.1. Taxonomy (NCBI): domain Eukaryota; kingdom Metazoa; phylum Chordata; class Mammalia; order Primates; family Cheirogaleidae; genus Cheirogaleus; species Cheirogaleus medius. Next base: position 57,550,553 of record VBSM01000272.1, read on the forward strand.
TCACTGAGGACCCTCTAACTTCCTTTTGGGATTTGTCTTCTGCAGATGACCAAACGGAATAAAATTGCTTCATTTGCACCCCCTGCCAACTGCTGCCCCACTAACTACCTTTATCAGTTCATCATATATATATATATTTTTTAATTGGGCTATTTCACCATGAATATCTAAATAAAACTGATGTATGTGACCACCCCTCCCCCCAGTGCTGGTGCTGTGTACTTCAGATCACTGATGCTAATTGTGTCAACATATTGTGTCACTGCTATGACATGAGAGAGTGTGAGATTGGCTGCACACAGTTTTACAAGCTGATAGGTTTTTGGAACTCAGCTATGAGGCTGTTCTACTGTTGGGAGTGTTGACAAGATAATATATGCAAAGCATTCGGTTTCCTTGGAAGATAGGTATGAGCGAAATATAAAGTAGGATTAATTATTGATTATCTGTGGGAATGAGAAATGGGGAAGCAAAGATGCATACTTCTCTTTTGGCACATTTCACATTCTGCTTTGTACTGCAATTATTGCAATTGTATTGCAACTGTACTATAAGCTCCTCAAGGACTTTGCCCTATGAATTGTTGTATCTCCTACAATTCTTGGCAAAAAGGACAGTTTCAACAAATGTTGGTTAAATGAATGTTGAATGAATAATTGGAATACATGGTTAATAGCAAAACAACATTTATTCATGTGAGTAGAATAAATAAGAAGCAAGAAAGAAGGCAGGGGGATTTTGTGAAATGAGAACAGGGTTCAAATACAAGCTCCTTCATTGATCAATAGTTAATATATTTGATTTTTTAAATCTAAATAATAGGAACCCAGTTAATACTGTTGTTCAAGAATTAAATATAACAATAGCTAGAACTGCTCAAAAATAATAATAAAATTATTAGTAGAATCATAATGCTTCAAATTATACCCCTGCTGATTCTGCTTCCCTTCAGTGGATCAGGTTACCTTCCTGAATTGCCTTGATCAGATGCATCCTTAAAATAGCCTGTTTCCCTCAATTACAAGTGAAGAATGTTGCTTCTTAAGCTTTTTTCCCCTTTTTTAAAAAATATAATTAAATCAACATTGCAGGCCAAGTAAGAAAAAAAGATTTCACACTCACTGTACTACAACTGGGCATATCTCCTACTTTGGTCAGGCATCCCAGATGGCTGCTGCATTCCCTTGGCTGCTCCATTGCTTGAGGTTTTTCTGAAATTGAGTTTTTTGCTTGTTTGTTTGGGCTTTTTTTTTTCTTTCTAGAAGGCATCAAAGACCCTTGATGCAGCATTGACAGGTGTTCTTTAGGATGCTTTTTATGAGTCCAAATGGCCAAAGCAATCCTAAGCAAAAAGAACAAATCTGGAGGCATCACATTACCTGACCTGGAATTATACCACAAAGTTATAGTAACCAAAAAAGTATGGTACTGGAATGAAGGTAGAGACAGAGACCAGTGGATCGCAACAGAGAACCTAAGAATAAAACCATGTAGCTACAACCAACTGATTTTGGACAAAGCAGAAAAAAAACAAAACGAACAAACAAAAAAAACATACATTGGGGAAAGCACTATTCAGTAAATGGTGTTGGGAAAACTGGATCTCTATCTCTCCCCTTATACAAAAATTAACTCAAGATGAATTAAAGACCTAAATGTAAGACCTGAAACCATAAAAATTCTGGAAGTAACCTAGGAAAAACTCTTTTGCACATCATCCTAGGCAAAGAATTTATGATTAAAACCCCAAAGCAAATACAGCAAAAACAAAAAGAAATAAATAGGACTTAATTAAATTAAAAAGTTTCTGGACAGCAAAGGAAATTATCAAGAGACTATGTAGACAGCCTAAAGAATGGGAGAAAATATTCACAAACTGCACATTTGACAAAGAGTTAATATTCAGAATCTACAAAGAATTCAAACAAATCAGCAAGAAAAAAACCCAAATAACCGCATTAAAAAGTGAGCAAAATATATGAACAGAGTTTCTTCAAAAGAAGATAGACAAATGGCCAACAGACATATGAAAAAATGCTCAACATCGCTAATTATCAGGGAAATGCAAGTTAAAACCACAATGAGATATCACCTTACTCCTGTCAGAATGGCTGTTATTAAAACATCAAAAAACAATAGATGCTGGCATAGATGCAGAGAGAAAGGAATGCTTATATACTCTTGGTGGGACTGCAAATCAGCACAACCTCTATGGAAAACAGTCTGGAAATTCCTCAAATAAATAAATGTATACCTAACATTCAACCCAGCAATCCCACTACTACTGGGTATCTACCTAAAGGAAAAGAGGTCATTTTATCAAAAAGATACCTGTACTTGAATGTTTATTGCAGCAAAATTCACAATCGCAAAGATGTGAAATAAACCTAAGTGCCCATCAATTCATGGGTGGATTAAGAAAATGTGGTGTAAGTATACACCATAGAGTACTACTAAGCCATAAAAAGAAATGAAATAATGTCTTTGGAACAACTTGGAAGGAATTGGAAACCATCATCCTAAGTGAAGTATCTCAGGAATGGAAAAAGCACCACATGTACTCTTAATAATTGGGAGCTAATCAGTGGGCACACATGGGCACTAAGAGATGTAAATATCATAGGAAATTAAGAAGTGGATAGAGAGAGGATGGAGGGGTAAAAATCTACCTGTCAGATACAGTGAACACTATTTGGGTAATGGGCACACTAAAAGCCCCAATTTAAGCATTATAAAAGGTATCCACATAACAAAAACAATTGTACCCCCTTAATATTTTGAAATAATAAAAAAAAGTTGGCAAAAGACATGAACAGAGTTTTTTCAAAAGAACGTATACAAATGACCAGCAGACATATGAAAAAATACTCAACATCACTAATCATCAGGGAAATGCAAATTAAAAC
>VBSM01000272.1:57553558-57563829 GCA_008086735.1 Cheirogaleus medius
ATGGAAAAAAAAAAAACTACCACATGTTCTCACTAATAAATGGGAGCTAAATGATGGGTACACATGATCATAAAATGGTGTAGAGAACATTGGAAACTAAGAAGGTGGGGAGGGTAGGATGTGGGTGAGAGATAAAACCTTCCCCATCAGATACAATGTACATTATTCTGGTGATGGGCACACTAAAAGACCTGACTTCAGCATCATACAATTCATCCATATAACAAGAACACTTGTACCTCCTAATATTTTGAAATAAAAATTATTTTGAGAAGTAACAATAAAATAAAATCTTTAAACTTATTGCTTAGTTAAAAAATGCACAGGAGACAAATCTGTTTGTGAGGCCAACTCGAGAAGAAACTGGAGTGATGGCACAATAATTCACCCATAAATTGTTCATGAAGCCCAGCAAACTCCAAACCATTCAGACATTTTTGCTTTGACTTATGGAGGTGGGCAAGCATGGCCACCCCCACCATCCATGATGAATGCTCCATATAATCATCACGTCATCTAGTTCATTACTAGACCCCAATTTCAGAGAATTTTTTATGACTCCTAGATGGAAATTTCAGGGCTTAGGTAGGTAGGTGGTAGGTAAATGACAAAGGGCTTCTAATAGCCTAGACTCAGGATATAGTGCGTAAAAACCAATCATATATCAATGGAAGATTAACCTTTGTGGCAAAATTTCTTTTCTCCACCTCATTATAGGAAAAGAATTCACTTTCTTTGGCCTCAAATTAACACACAAAAGCCTTCTTATATAATGTTAGTGCCCTAGGTTCTAGGTATGCCTCAGGGGAGGAAGAAACTTGATTACTCTATAAAGAAAACACGTAACAGCAGACTTGATCTGGATGAAATAGGAAAGAAGACTTTGGATTCTGTCTGTACATCAATTCTTCAAAAGACAATCCCTCATAAACAACTGGCCAACTGACCAGCTAAATGAATGCATGTGTGGCCTGGTTTTCATTTGTCTTTATAACAATGTTTTACAAAATGTTCAATTTGTCTCTGACCTGGCTCCCTTCTGCTGCAGCTGGAGACAGCAGGGAACAGAAGCCTTCATGAGCTTTAGCAATGATGACCATAGGTTTTTCCCATAGCATGGTCACCTAAACTACCATAGTCCCTGGCACAATGATCATGGGTACAACTAGTCCAATCTTAGCAATAGATATATGCTTCTAGTGCAGTCCAAGGGCACCACCCTCTTCCAGTTTTGTCACCTCCCCTTCCCAGGCTCCCAGGGTTCTTCTTCTACTGTCCTCTGGCTACCCAACCACAGGTATCCACCTGGAGTCAACCTTCCTGCCATACCTGTCCATTTTCCTAGGCCACTTCCCCAACATCTTTCTTTCTTTTTCCTATTCCTTAGAACTTCACTATGTCCCAAGGTAAAAGCTAGTTAAACTGATAAATTAATGGCATTACTCCTCCCAGTAGGTATATTCATATTTTAGTGAGTGGCTTATGGAAGAATATCCTCTGAATACTAAAATAATAAATATCTCCCACTTATTATGCATCTAATACTCACCAGTCTCCAAGAAGCCCTTTACATGGATTATTTCTATTCCCTGCCACAATCATACAAGGAATACATTATGTTTGTCATTTTATAGGATGAGGAAACTGAAGCAATTTTTCTGAAATCCTAGCTCCAGTAATGGACAAAATAACTGCTTATCTCTTTTATTGTGAATGTAGATTCTCACATCCTCGTAAAGCAGAATTTATTGTACACAAGATAACAAACATAAGGGCTGACAATGTAGTCTGTTGACAGTGCACTCTTGTAAGAGTAAAGGAGAAAGAAAGGATTGTGGCCCAAAGACAAAGCCATAAAGAAGTACCCCAAAGACCTTGGATCATTGTGGTCAAAGAAGGGACACATCCCCACCCCACTCCACCCTCATCTTCTCATCTTTCACACACACACACACACCCTCTCCCCATCCCACCCTAGTCAACTGGAATTCATTGAGTACCTTTTCAACATAAGGCCTTGTGCCTGACAACTGTGAGGAATACAAAGATACATGAAATGTAGCTTTGGCTTTTAGGGAGGCTTACACTTCAGTGATATTTCCTAGATCCATTATAGAGCTGAAAGTAAAGTCCTTTCAGTTGAACTGCATTTAGATCACTTTGAATTCCTGCAAGTCTTTCAAAGGCAAATCTTTCTTCTAGGATCTATGTACCTAAAAGTAACAATCACTAACATTCTGGGACTATGTACCCTACTGACCATCTCATACACATTGTTTACTTTAGCCCCCAGAGAAGTAACCTTCTGAGAGAGGCATTATCATCTCTGTTTTAGAGATGGGTAAATTGAGGCCTAGAAAGGTTAAATAAACAGTGATAAGGCTGGCATACATACTGAGGTCTCACCCCAAAGCCCATGCCAATATCTACTCCTCTCTACCACCTCCCACTTGCTTTCTATATGGTGAAAGCTGGTATCTAGGATCATCTCTGCAACACTGTGCAAAACAGACCCTGCCTGTGCTTCCCCTAAAATCACAGAGAGTAGAACGATAGGCATGAAACCTCTGTTTCTTCTTCACTCTCTTATAATCAAATATGGGAAATTTTGATCTTTAATAAATCAAATGAGATGATAACCAAAAGTATTGTCAAGAATTGCAAAGTGGATAGGGGTCTATTTTCTACAGGCAATACTAAAATAGATCCCTGAGATAGGTAGGGTTGCCATCTGGAAGATAATATGGAATAGCTCATTTTTGGATAGCTGTCATAGCACAGTCGAAGACAGAAGAATACCTTTCATTGAGTCCCAAATCTGCTACTTCCTCACTGTGTGACCTTGGACAACTCACAGTGTCTCAGAGTCTCAGTCTTCTCATCTGTGAAACAGCCATCACAATGCCTACCTCAAGGCCTGTTGTAGAACTCTGCAGAATCACAAATGTGAATCAGTTAGAAAACCGTGAGTGCTCTTGCAAAACAGCCTATTTTAAGTAATTTCCAGTTCCATGGAGATTTCCTTTATGTAAAAATTACACATCCCTCTTCTGTTCTGTATATCTCCCTGCCTCACATTGTGCAATTTTCTCAGAAAACCACAGTTTTCAATGTTTAAAGATTAAATGTGATTCCTTTGTGATAAATCATTCAAACAGGCAGATAAAAAAAGTTTCATGAAAAAGATACCAGGATGCTCAAGTTGGAGGCTCTGTGGCACCTGTGACAGATAAAGCAGCACCTTCTCCCCATGGGCTTCAGGACCCCTGAGCTGGGATGGCAGGGGAATCCTGCTGCATCCTCCTGGTTTTCTTCTCTGTAGGTTGGCATTAAAGGACAGCAAACTCCTTCTCCATTTGCCTGAGGGAGGAGATGCCTAATTACCTGTTTCTGATTTCCCTCTGGAAGGCTGGCGCCAGGGCCTGAACTCAGCTCTCCCCCAAGTCTCCAGAGACACATGGTCTTGGAAAGCCTAGGCCATTGCCCTTCCCCCACCACACACACACACACACACACACACCCTTGATCACACAGATAGACAATGGCTGTCAGCACCAACCCCAACCACCACGCCCAACACCACTACCCTGAGACCAGGGTAGAGACAGGAAGCAGTACTTGTCTAGCAGTAGAACTGCTGTGCACAGAATACCTCCCAGGGCTTTGACCAAGCTTGTTTTAAATATTCCATTCACACATATATTCAACCACTGCATTAACAGTTTCCCTTGTGAGTGAGTACCCGATTTTGATTTTCATATATCTTCTCATTCATTATAGAGAGCTTGTCTTGTAGGAAAAAGTACCCCTCCCCCCACTCTGTGTTGTATTACTCCAAGAACGTTCCTGACTAAAGCTGTTTCCAGCCTCCATTCCCTGCCCCCTCCTCCTATTGCTTGAAGAAACTACACAGTAAAAACTCAGAAAATATTTTATCCCCCTTAGGAAACAGCAATTTGAATGATTTAGCAGGGAAATCACTTCACAAGCATCTGTTTCCACCCACCCCCTCCACTAACCTGAGAAACCAGAAAATGAAACCATATTCTACAGTAAAGACACCACCAAGGAGTAAATCAACACCCCAGGGACTGCGGCAGGGGCACTCTGTTGCATAAATATCCAGCCACAGCCCATTAAATGGAGCTGGTTTAACAGGATCATAGGGCTTTCCTCTGGGCTTCTAACCCCAAGGGCTTCCTTTACTCTGGGTGACAGTCTGCATCATCTTTCCTTCTGATATCTGCAGATTAATATATGTGGTTTCCTCTTCTCTTTCACAAAATGGATAAGGTTGACCCTGCTAAATAAGAAGTTCCAAATCAGTATCTGTCTGGCACATGCTGCTAACATCACATAAATCTATAGCTGGGTGGGTTCTGACTACATACTACATTACCTATCTGGTTTTCTTTTTTTCTTTTCTTCCTGTTCTTTTATTCCCTTCCTCTCTTCTTTGCCTCCCTCCTTCCTTCCTTTCTTAGAAAATTGGGAAGATAGGAAGAGGTGGAAGAGATGAGAAACTGTAACTACAGTACGAATATGACCTGTTTCTTACAGACCACTGGCTCCAATTAGCCTTTTTTAAAGCAAAGACCAATCTCAAGTTTCCTTTGTGAAAAATTGTGAGTTTCTGTTGCTGGGAGGGTGGGAAACTGGTCTCTGAGCCAGCAGCATCAGCATCACCTGGGTATTTGCTTAAAATGAAGAATTTTAGGCCCTACCCTAAAATTACTGAACCAGAGTTTGCATTTTAACAAGATTTCTAGGTGATTTAAATGCAAGTTAAGGTATGATGAGCACTTGCCTGTGGTATGGTGACACGTCACATTTGCCTGCCAGAGACTTTCCCCTTCACCATGAATCTACACTAAGTCACAGGGAACAACCTCTGTCACTGTATGTGTAAGCACACATCAAGTTCATTGGGCCCACTGACAGTATACACACTGGATTATATACAGGCTCAGTGATCTATGAAGCTGAAATGTAGGGGACTGAAATACTGGGACAGGGGGCCATAGGCTTCCTGCCCCTGGAAGTCCATGCTGCCTAGTGGCTCAGCTTCTGCTGAGAAAAGACTCCAGGAAGACAGGCTGCCTGAGCCTGGGTCTTAACAGCTGTTTGCAGATAGCCTGTAAGCTCCTGTTGGCTCTGGCATAATGAAAATAACCCTGGACCAGAAAACAACAGACTTGAATTCAAAGTCTACCTTTCATCTCATCCTGACTCCATGACTTTAAACAAGTTACTAAACTGACCCTTGAGGCTCCTCATCTTTACAGTGAGACTATTAATATGAGCTTAGTGTACCATAAAAGCTTGGTGTGAGAATCAAATAAAATAACATGTTTAAAAACACTATGTAAACCACAGAGCAGTATTTAATTGACATTTATTATTGTTAATTAGTATGGACTTGTAGAATAAGGGTAGCTTCAGATTGGAAGGGAATTAATGGATTCAATCTCCTGCCTGAACAGGAGGAGGAATCCTTTTTTGCTAGTAAGAATAATCTCTGAGTGCTATGACCTCTGGAAAGGAAAACTGGTAATAAAAGGATGGATAGATGGACGGACAAATGAAAATGTATTGAGCACAGGCACTGTGTGAAGTGTTTTTGCATATATTCCACTGATGCTCAAAAGAGTATGAGAACGCACAACATCCTGTGATAGGCATCCAAATCCCCTCAGGAATGAAGAACTTACTCTTCCAGCTATTGGAGTGCTACTGGCAGAAAGCTCTCAATTGTCAGCTCCCTTTGGGGAGTGCTTCAGCTAAAGAGAGCCACTTCATTCCAGGTTGCATCCAATGACTGCTCAAAAGAAAGGTACTGAAGCTCAGAGCATTTTCCCAATTCAAAACATCTCTGAAGGGTCATCCTATCTATGTTTTTCATTGAGACTGTGTCACAGCTATACTTGTCCCTCTGCTCAATCCTGCTTCATTCTGTTCCTTTCCCTAGAGATCCATCCCCAAAGCACCCCCTAATAAACCACCTGCTCACTAATCTCCGTCTCAGAGTTTGCTTCCCGGAGAAATCAGCCTGTGACACATCCTCACACTAATTTCTTATCCATTAAGCCTCTCTTGTCAACCACACACATTCACTGAAAACCTTTGGGGTGACTCATAGAAGAAAAGAGACTATTAGAGCTGGAAGGAAACTTGAGGAACATTTCATCCAACTACGTCATTTAATAGAAAAGAATTTAAGTAATTTACCCAAGATCACCTTGCTAGTTAATTGCAGAGCTGAGACCGAATTCCAGATCTCCTGCCTAATGATCCAGTACTTTTTTTCTATTACAAAATGATATTATCCTAGAAAAAAAAAACCTATGCCCACACCTGAGGAAGAGTGTAGCACTCTATATCAATTTACAAAACTGAAGAACACATTATTTGATAACAAACCCTTCTACCACGTCTTTTGGCTTATTTTCAAAAACAGATAAATTTAATACTTTTAAATATTGCCAGCTTCCTATTCTTTCTTAAGTAAGCAGATACATCAGTTTGGCTGAACCAACCACCATTTTTGATGATACATTGGGTTAGAAAATATCTTAAGACAGATTCAATAAGCTCTGTTCTGAGATCCCACAGGATATGCTGTAGTTAAGCACAAAGTTTAAAGTGCTTCAAATAATTTCTGTGAATTATCATCCTCATGCCAGGAAAAATCATCATAATTCACACGTTGAGTTAAAACTCAGAGCCAGCCAGGAAAATTAACAATGAAGGCTGCAAGGTGGAGATGAGGAATAGTAGAGACACTCGTTGTTCTTCTAAGCTTGTAAATAGGGCAAGGCAACTCTTTCTCCTATAATGGATCTTATGGTCTCTCCTCTGGATACCAAGATTCCTTGTGTGAATCTCAATTTTGTAGTGACCACAATGGATTATGATTATCCTTTACCTCCCCCACTGAACCAGGAGTTCCTTGCAGTCAGGCAATAGTACTTACTCACTTGAATGCCTGCATCTGATTAGCACTGACTGAATGTTTACCAAATGCATAAATATTTGAGTGAATGACCAATATTGTGGCGCCTCCTTATTTTTTCCTCAAATATCTTGTCCATAGAAGCCTTATAGGGCCTGAAGATACGGGAGTCAAGAGCAGAGAGAGGCTTTATGATATCACTTCTAGTTCTACATGGTGGCATAGAGGCAAGCTGGCTTTAGGCAAGCTGGCTTCACTTCCCACCACAGAAAACCAAAAACAAATATACAGAGGCAAGATTTTCACCAGCAACAACCCAGAGCTCAAGTATGAAGTAGAGGCAGTTTCTGGAGCCACAGAGAAGAGGAAAAACTTCAAGCAGAAGGTAGGAAAATTGGACTTCCATATCCAGGATGAGCCTCTACCCATTATGCCCAGCACTAAGCATGTAGAAAATTCCCCCCCAAACCACTGTAAAGTGAAATTGAGGTAGTCAACCATCTTCTTCACTTTATTGGGTTTCCTGGCAGGAAAGTTGTCCTTCCCTTAACCCACAGGAAGCATCATGACTGCCTGAAGGGAGAAATACCTCTGAGGACACAAAGGGAGGAAAGCTTATTCAAAGAAATAATAACAGAAAACTTTCCAAAACTTGAGAAAGACATAAATATCCAGGTACAGGAAGGTATTAGAACACCAAACAGATTCAACCCAAACAAGACTACCCCAAAGCATATAATAATCAAATTCTTAAAGGTCCAGGACAAAGAAAAGATCCTAAAAGCATTAAGAGAAAAGAAATAAATAACATATAAAGGAGCTCAAATTTATATGGTAACAGACTTCTCAACAGACACCATACAGACCAGGAGGGAGTAGAGTGACATTTTTAAGGTGTTTAAAGAAGAAAAAAAATTTACCTTCCAAGAATATTGTATCCAGCAAAATTATTAAAATATAAGGTGAGATAAAGAATTTTCCAGACAAATAAAAGCTGAGAAAATTTTTGCAAGAAATGCTAAAGAGAATTTTTAATCTGAAAGAGAAAAAATAATAATACTACCCAAAGAAATTTGCAGAGTCAATGCAATCCCTATCAAAATACCAATGACATTCTACACAAAAATAGAAAAAAAAAATTCTAAAATTTATATGGAATCCCATGAATAGTCAAAGCAATCCAGAGCAAAAAGAACAAAGCTGGAGGCATCACACTACCTTGACCTCAAAATTTACTACAAAGCTTTAGTAACAAAATTGGGATAAAAACAGACACATAGACTAATGGAACAGAATAGAGAAGCCAGGTATAAATCCATGCATTTACAACCAACTCATCTTTAACAAAGATGCCAAGAGTGTACAGTGGGAAAAAAACTGTTTTTTCATTAAATGGTGCTGGGAAACTGGATAACTATTAATATATGCAGCAGAATGAAACTCGACTTCTATCTAGTTCATCATACACAAAATCCAAATCAAAATGGATTAAATACTTAAATCTCAGACCTGAAACTATGAAATTACTAGAAGAAAATATTGGGAAAACACTCTAGGATATTGATCTGGGCAAAGATATTTTGTATAAGACCTTAAAAGCACAAACAACCAAAGAAAAACAAATAATTAGAGTTACATCAAGTTAAAAGTTTTATACACAGCAAGTGAAACAAGGGAATTGACAACCACAGAATAGGAGAAAAATTTGCAAAGTATCCATCTGCTCGGGGATTAATAACCAAAATATATAAGGAGTTCAAACAACTTAAGAGCAAAAAATAAAATGTGCAAAAGATCTGAACAGATATTTCCCAAAGAAGATATTAAAATGGCCAACAAATATAGAAAATTGCTCAACATCATTAATCATCAGAGAAATGCAAATCACAACCACAATGAGATATCATCTCACCCCAGTTAAAATGGCTTGTACCAAAAAGACAGCCAATAACAGATGCTGGTGAGGATGTAGAAAAAGGGGAACCCATCATACACTGTTGGTGGGAATATAAATTTGTACAGTCACTATTGAGAACAGTATGGAAGTTCCTCAAAAAACTAAAAGTAGAACTACCATATGATCCAGCAATACTACTAGTAGGTATATATCAAAAAAAAAGGAAATCAATATATAAAAGAGATACCTGCACTTCCATGTTTATTGCAGCACTATTCACAATAGCCAAAATATAGAATCAACCTAAGTGGACATCAATGGATGCATAAAGAAAATTGGTATCTATACACAATAGAATATTATTCGGCCTGCTTTGTCGAAGATTAGTTGGCTATATGAGGATGGTTTTATATCTAGGTTCTCTATTCTGTTCCACTGGTCAATGTCCCTGTTCTTGTGCAAATGACAAGCTGTTTTCATTACTATAGCCTTGTAGTATAGTTTGAAGTCTGATAAATTGATACCTCCTATTTTGTTTTTATTGCCTAGGATTGATTTTGCTATACGGGGTCTTCTCTGGTTCCATACGAAGCATAAAATTATTTTTTATATGTCTGTGAAAAATGATGATGGTATTTTAATAGGGATTGCATTGACTCTGTAGGTCACTTTGGGTAGTATAAACATTTTAACAATGTTGATTCTGCCGACCATGAACATGGTATATTCTTCCACCTATTTACATCCTCTGCTTCTTCAGTGTTTCATAGTTCTCCCTGTAGATGTCTTTTACCTCCTTAGTTAAATATATTCCTAGGTACTTTATTTTCTTTGTTGCTATTTTGAAGGGAATTGAGTCTTTGATTTGGTTCTCACTTTTACTGTTGTTGGCATATATGAATGCCTCTGATTTCTGTGTATTGATTTTGTATACTGAGACTTTACGAAATTCATTTATCAATTCAAGGAGTCTCTTGGTTGAATCCTTGGGGTTTTCTAGGTATAATATCATGTCATCGGGAAAAGAATCCTTATTCAATAAATGGTGCTGGGAAAACTGGATAGCCACGTGTAGAAGACGGAAACAGGACCAACACCTTTCCCCTCTCACAAAAATCAACTCATGCTAGGTAACAGACTTGAACCTTAGGTGTGAAACTATTAGAATTCTAGAGGAAAACGTTGGAAATACTCTTCTAGACATTGGCCTAGGCAAAGAATTTATGAAGAAGACCCCAAAGGCAATCACAGCAGCAACAAAAATAAATAAATGAGACCTGATCAAATTAAAAAGCTTCTGCACAGCCAAAGAAACTGTCAAAAGAGCAAACAGACAACCCACAAAATGGGAGAAAATTTTTGCAAGCGACACATCCAATAAAGGGCTGATAACTAGAATCTATTTAGACTCAGGAAAATCAG
>VBSM01000272.1:57573866-57605277 GCA_008086735.1 Cheirogaleus medius
TTCTTTCTCATCTGTTTGTTTTATCGAGGATCAGAGGCGATGGGGCTGGATTATGACATAAAATCTAGAATTCAGGAGGAATGATCCGTGGCAGATCCGGGGATATGTGCTCTGGACCGCTTCACGCTGACTTCAGGCACTTCTTTGCTTGCGTGGGTGTGGAGTTTGGCGAAGGAGAAGTCATCCCGCTGTGGCACAAATCACACAGTCCCGTTCGGCTAGCTGCTGAGTGCAGCCAGCTTGCACTCCACTCCCCACTGTACCACTCGGATTCTCGGAACTTCACGGCAAATCCACTGCATCACTTTCCACCTTTTCCCAGCACTGCTGCTCCTTGAAGCTTCCCTGTAATTCCATGAAGCTGATCCTGTGGCAGAACTACCCCCTCGAGTTATTCAGGTCACCTTCTTCACCTCCCTGTCTTGCCAGTACCTTGATCTTGGACTTCTCAGCCTCTAGAACTTAGTAGGCTCCTTCTGAATATCACTTCTATGCCCTGGGCAAAGTGAGACCTGGGTGTGCAGGATCTGGTCCGCAGGTTTGACCTCTGGGCCCCGGAGTTCAATCCCTGACCCCACCAGGGAGAGGAGTGCCAGACCTAATTCCCCCATGGGGAGCTCCATCTGGGTAGATGTTTTTCAGCCTCAAGGTCTTCCCTGTTCTCCCAGAATCACCAGGCCAGCAGCAGCTGGGAGGGCTGGTGGGTAGGGAGCTCCCCGTCTGAGTATCCCTCAGTCAGCTGTAGGGCCCCAAAAGGGAAGGTCCCATTCCCTGGAGATGCCTCCGGCTGGTGGCTATATTGTCTCTCTCGGCAGCTGCGGTACGGGTGGGGGAGGGGAGAATGCAGCAATATGGCGCCTGCCGCGCGGTCGGGTCTGTGCGCACAGAGGGGCCCCGAGGGGGTTGGGAGCCTGGTGCCGCGTCCGCTACAGGCTCACCATTCAGTGGCAGTGGCTGTCTCTGGACTGGTGTCCGCAGGTCTCTCCAACCACTGGGGAGCCCACCAACAGTCCGCGATGCAAGGGAGGGGGAAGTTAACCGCTCCACCTACCCTTGCCGCTGGTCTCCAAACTACTCGCTCTGGAGGTCTCTCCTTCCAGTTCTCCTCTGCAACCTCCTCCCGTGGAGTTTCCCGTAGTCTCCGGCACTCCTCCTTCCGACCCCCGTCCGATGTATGGTCGTTTGCTTGCTTCTTTCTTCTAATATCTTCTAGAAGCTGTCTTTTCTGCAGAGACACTCTGTCTGCCGGTGTTTCTCGTCTGCCATCTTGCTCTGCCCCCAGGTTACCAACATTTAAAAGGCTCAAAAAAGGAAAAGAAACTTTGAAGGAGCCAAAGAAGCCATAATCAAAGTTTTCAGGAAAATATGCTGTGCATGTCCAAAGGAGGGAACGAGCAACTCTGTAAATTGCAGCAGAGGGGTGTGGTGAAATACAAGGACTGAGAGAAAAGGGCCATAGAGAGTCACAATTAGAAGTCACTGGTAGCAGTACTGAGAACACTTACACAGGAGTGGAGGGAGCAGAAGCCAGATGGGGTGTAATCAGACTTGAGGAAGTAGGATAACACCTGACAGGTGCTTGCAAACTTTAATGGGCATGCGAATCACCTGGGCATCTGGTTAAAAATGTAGAGTGTAAGGCAGGGTTCAAGATTCTTCATTTCTTAGAATTCTTAATGATTCCCCTGATGTTGGTCTGCAAATCATACTCTGAGTAGTAAGGTTGTGGATCAGTGGTTCTCAAACATTATTTTGCATCAAGATCACCTGGTGAACATTCTAAACCAAATTTTTTGATCCAATACCCAGAGTGTCAGAGTCAGTAGATTTTTCCAGGATAGGGCCTGGGAATTTGCAGTTCTAAAAAGGTCACAGGGGATACTGATACTGCTGGATGGGAGACCACACATGTAGAACAACTGCTATGACTTCTTGTTTTGATAATGGATCAGAAAAAGGCTGGACTACAGCTAGAGAGACATGGTAAAGAGAGCGGAGGGGTTTGTAGATATTTCTTCCTTTGTTTTACTGTTTGTGATAGCTTTGCCAACGTATTCACACTTATTGGATGAAACACAAACATCCATTCTAGGTTGGTCTGATATATATTTTCAAGTTTTCTCCCTCCATATTTTCTCCACATTAACCTGCATCATAGACACACTGCAATTCTTATTTAGCCAACCATCTGCACTTAGTTTCACAGTGTGTGAGTAAAATCAATATGTAATACAAAGAAATTAAAATATCCTAGTATCTCTAGCCAAAACACTCTCCCCATTGTAAAGGGATGTTTTCTTCTTAGTTGGAAAAATCAGCCTACTCTATTCAATCTCTTGTTTGTTTTCTATGTCAAAATTATTGGGTTACCTACTGATTACCAGACCTGGCCAATTAGTCTGATTATCTCATCACGTATTTTTAACTTCTCCAGCTGTGAGAGTTATTTTTCATGTTGACTCTTTCAATAAAGAACTCCTCGAGCTGAGATGAATGATGAGTAAAGTGATAACTGCCCACTAGCAATTTAACCTGAATATTTATTTAGAGTGGCATAAGTGGTATAACTGAGCCATAGGATGGAAATCAGGAAATGAATTGTGGTGCTGTATTTTGAAGCTCAAAGAAATCCACAGCTCTCAGCACGTGTAAATAAAATTGGTGCTAATTTCAAATTGAATTCCATTACTATTGTGGTATACACACACACACACACACACACACACACATATAGACACACATGAAAATAAATGGGTTTACTTTGGGAAAATGCCAAATGTTACCATTAAACAAAGATTCATTGGTATATGCCCTGGAGGGGCAGACATGAGACGAACAGGCCGGCAAAGAAGCAGGATATAGAGATAAATAAGCCAAATTCCCTGCACAAGAATGTACAATCTAACATTATCTGTCCCTTATGCCTACCTCCTCGGGGTAAAAGAGTGACAAAAATGAGGTGTTGGTGTTTTTCCACAGTTCTCTTCTACGCCCAGTGAGCAGCAGGGTAGAGAATATGTCAAAGAAACCTCACAGTTCCATCTTCTTCCATACAGTCTACTTGTCTTTAATGGACACAGTGTTTATGTTCCAAAAAGTCCCCAAAATAGAAAGAACTTAAACTGGTGTCTTAAGTCTAATGTAGGCCACTTACTTCTTTAGGCATGGCCACTTCAGGTCATTCTTTTATTCTCCAAAAAAAAGCCACCTTAGAAGTTCCATGAAAAAAAGAATACTCTTAGGATAGATTGGAAAACTAAAATTGTCTTTATCATTGAGACCATGCCCACATTAACAAGATGGTTGGCAACCACCCTATGTCTTGTTCAAAGCCTGCCATCTCTCCAGGCCTCCAGCCTGTTCCCTCCAGTTTGTTCTCTGATCAGTGAGATTCTGTGTCTTTGTATAAAGGTCATGAAATTCTAACAGCTGCAAAACATACCAAAGGGGGATTAACTAGTTTGATTCCAACCTACTGGCTGAAATACATGACTCAGAATGAGAATCTCAGATCAGTACTACAGAGTGTCATCCCAGACACTAGGAAATTCGGACACCTCTGTAACCTCTCTTGGAAAACAGGCAATAGATATAATTTTTTTCAAAGCTTCTGGGAAGAAAAATAAACAATGGTGAAGTGTTCAAAATTCTCTGCTGGAGGTTTTCAATTTCAGTCATGAGGTAACAGTTAATGTAGGAAGAGACTGGATGTGGACCAAAATCCAAACAAATAAGCAAAAACCATACACACACACACACACAAGATAATTTGCTAAATTAACCGATTAATTGAAATAAACACGTAAACCACAGCTGGTTTCCAGTCATTTGGACAAGTTTGTGAGCACAGCAGATCAGGCAATTTAAAGTTTGGTGTAGACATGAGGAGTTTGGGAGTAGCAGTCTGTTTATTTGTTCCTAAATAGAAGCACAGATAGCTAGTCCAAGCAAGAACTTCCTCCACAGAAAGAAACTGAAAATAACCCAACCCCTGGCTGCCAACTGAAGCTTATTTTAGAAATAGTAAGTAGGAACAGGCTGCCTGGCCAGTCCAGGAGAATTTAGAGGTGCTCCTCCCACACACCAGGCACTCATTAGCATGTCGACTCAGTTTCTCAACCATGTAACAGCTGCAAACAGACAATAGTGGGAACTGTCACAGAGAAGGGAAAAAAAGTACTGGAAAAGGCTGTTAATTAAGAAAAGATGGAAGGGGGTGATTTCTTTAGAAAGAAATGTGACTCTCAGATAGAAGAAAAGGTTTCATGGTAGAGAGTTTTAAGCGAAAATGATGCAAAGAAAAGAAATCATAGCAAAATATATTCTGCTCACAAAGTTAAAACCATAGTCACTTTCCTCAAGTGCTATCGAGCACTTACTGAGTCCAATGCACTGTGTTGAGTTCTACATGGGGGATAGAAATATAATCAGACAATTCCTAACCTTGGGCAATTGGCATTTAGTCGTAAGGATAAAATATTTATATCAACAACTGCTGTGCAAGATCATGAATTGCAGACGATTCTAAAGAGAATACAATATACCAGATTTAGAACTGTTGTCTTACAAGGCACGTTTCTAGGTTAGTTTAAAAGGATGATCAGTTAAGATGCCATCCTTGATTTTAGAAGGAAAGGAATGTAAACAACAGAGTCAGGATCATTGTATTTTGTTCACTTTCCTTTCCTTAAAACCCATCGGCTCAGGAAAGTACCCCTCGATTTATTGTTAGCTCCCTCCTACCATCAACTATAACTCATTCACTCAGGAGAGAGTTCAGAACCACTGTCTGGAATGGAGATATCTGGAACATTAGGGGATGGAAACTTGAAAACAGCCCAACTAGACAGGTAAAAGCCAACTTAACGCAAATTGAACCACTGAAAGCAAGGCAAATGCAAGCAAGACTCCCAGGGCACAAAAAAAGAGTTTTTTTGGTTTTTTTTTGGTTTTTGTTTTTTTTAGAGTCAATACAGAAATAAAAATCAGATCAGATTTGATGAGAAATGAAAAACAAAAACAATTTACAGTTGTATCATTATTACTGTAGATCATGACCCTGTGAGGTAGCAATAATAGTACCGTTTTACAGAAATAACTGACACTTGAACAGGTTCATGAACTTGCTGCACAGCAGAGAGAGAGCAAATTGCACAGCCAGAGTTCAAACTTAGCCAATGAGCTAACCACCATGCAGTATGGACTCCAGTTATGCAATATAGACTCCCACTATGTGGAATCTGTAATAGAGGTAGCAACAGACTCCTGAGATTTCCATCTTATGTCCATGTTTCTTCTCTTGCCATAGGTTTTAGGTTGGGCCATGTGTGTCAAGCTTCTATAAGCAAAGAACAGTACAGAATCTAAGTGAATGGCGTGCTCAGCCCACAGCAGACAGCAGACACTGCTGTGCACCATAATTTTCTCCCCACCCAATTCCATTATGTCCCTCCTCAGGGAGTGTCATCCTAGAGGCTTTGTTCTTCTGAGTAGGCCAGAGTAACTTGACGAAATTTAAGCTCAGCAATCACAGGTAATGCCCTGATGTGCAGAGACCAGGTTCACACCTTCAAGAACAAAGTCCCTTCTTCAGAGCTGCTTCAGCTCATCCAACCCATAGCTACCTGCTCCTTTGGTCTCTGCAGGAAAGAGATCAGACTCCAGGGCTCATGCAGGCCCTCAATTCATGTGAATGGGCATCCAGGAGGCTAGGGTGAGGCGTGCATAATTCAGTTGGGGCACAGGGGCCAATGACTAGCTTTAGCCAGCTAAGGAAATCAAAGTTGGGCACTGAGTAAAAAGCATGATGAGAAATATCCTAGTTTCTTACATTTCTTATGACTGGCTCTGAAATAAATCTGCTTACTGTGTGGATGTGCATAAATGTTAATTGTTTGAAAGGAGCAAACTGAGCCAGGAATTGTGGCTTAGTTACTATTCCACAATTGCTTTTAATCTCCATGCTGAGTTTGCCTTCTAACACATTCGGCGAGTGTGTCCAAGCAGTAGGCCAAGAAGGAGGGCGCCAATGGAGCAGAGATGTGCTTAATGCAGACACCATTAATAAATCACTGATAGTTAAGATATAGATTGGATGATAGGCAGCAGATGGGAAGGAGGTACGTCAAATTGCTTTTCTCATATAGATTATTGGATTAACAAGGAAGCAGCAGGCAAGTGGCAAACTGGTGTAACAAATTACTATCATAAAAAAAAAATTGAACTTATCCCAGGATGGTAATAAGGCTCTGTTGGCCATTAGCCCTCTGGAAAGGTGCTTGAAGCAGGAATATCCCTCTGAGATGGTAAAACAGAGAACACCCTCCATATCCTTCTCCTCTCTTCCACTGCTGGACCTAACTAAGCACATCCTAATGAGGATTGGGGGATGGGATAAAGCCCAACTGCAAAGGCTAATTAATTAATGTGGCTATTAGCAGGCTCATGCCCACCCCAATAAGTGATAAGTGAAGGTGTCCATCACACCATTCTGGCAACTAATATACTGGCTGCAACCAATACTGCCTTCTTTACTGTCTTGTTCTTTTCCTTCCTCACCCAAATCTTTATTTTGAAAATTTTCAAATGTATAGAAAAGTTTCTATAGCAATAACATGAGCACCTGATACTATTTACTGAGCTTGACCAATTGTTAATATTTTGTCACATTTGCTTTCTATTTCTATCTCATTTTCTTTCTCTTTTTGGTAAACTATTAAGGGGCAGGCATCAAAATGTTTCATTTCCTTCTAAATACTGTAGTAAATGACCTTATCTCAAGAATAAGGCCATTCTCTTACATGCCCACAATAGAATTGATCATTTTAAGAAAATTTTAACCTCAATATGTACTATGATATAATATATAATCCACATTCAAATTTTCCAAGTTGCCCCAATAATGTCTATTATAATTTTTTTAGAACCCAAGATCAATAAGAATTATACATTACATTTCGTTGTCGTGTCTTCTTAGTAACATTTAATCTAGAACTGTGCCTAGACTCTGTTTTTTTTTTAACTTTTAAGACATTGATATTTTTGAAAAGTCATTTGTTTTACAGACTGTTTCTCAATTTGGATTTATCTAATTGCTTCCTCATGACTAGAACAAGGTTAAACATTGCTGGCAGGATGTTAAGTCATTTCTAGTTCATCACATCAGGAGGCATATGTTGTCAGTTTGTCAAACATGGTGATTGTAAATTTGATCATTTAGTTAAGGTGATGCTGCCAGATTTCTCCATTGTAAATGTACCATGTTCTCCCTATAATTAATAAATAGTTCTGAAATTGAGCAATTATGAAGATCACTATTTTACACAATAGTTTTAGCATGCTTTGATGATTTTTACTTGAATCAATTATTACAATTGTGATTGATAGCCTTAGAAAAATCATCATTTTATATTCTTTCTACATTTAGGATTTGCTATTCTTTTGTTATGCACTTTCCTCTCTTCTCTACATTCACCCCCATTGTTTTTGGTACCATTATGGGTTTACAGACTTTTAAAAGTAAATCTATTAATACAAACCATTGGATTCATTCCTGCCATTATTTATATTGATATTCCAGTTGTTCCAAATTTGGCCCATGGAAGTCCCTTCATGCTTGCTTCTGTGTTTTTTGACATTTTACTCCAGTTTCTGAGCCCTTCTTTACTTTTTGGTGTAACTCAATGCCCAGGCTTACCTTGCACTTCATTGTCTCAAACTTGAAGTCAAACAGTTTTCCAGGGAGCCCTTGTGCCTTTGGAAAATGAGTTAGGAACCAAGATCAGGATAATAAGTATATTAATTGCTACTGAGGTGTAATTGCTTCTAAACTTTTTCATTGTACCCAGAAAATAAATATATGTTTTGGTAAAGTTATGAGTTCATACTGGTAACTTCAATTCTAATCCAACACAACAGAGTTCTTCTCTTTCCCCTTTTCCATATTTATTTCCCCACTCTCCTGCAATAAGAACTCCATTCCCTCAAAACACCAACAGATTTGCTTGTTTCTTCACTTCTACACTGCAGGCAAAATAGTTTCAAAAAATTTTACTACCAATAATAGTTTCTTTTTGTCTTCAGAAAATGTATCATTGAACATGGAACACAGTCATAGTACAGTGTTTAAAATTTACTTGAATTAGTTCTGATTTTACTTCTTTGTGTTGATGTTATCAATTTGTTACAAAGTTTGATTCATGAGTTTCTATTTGTATTCAATTTTAGGAATTTACACTTGCTGAATTAATACTGTTTTTTGAATATGTAAACTATTAATATATTTTAAAAGTCAAAACTATAGTGAAGGTAAATTTAGAAAAGTATCATTCCCTTTATTATTGCTTCTACTTTGTATCCACTCATCCTAAATAACAAACCAATTTCTTTCGTTTCTATGTTATCTCTATTGTATTTCCTCTTGCAGATGTTTGTGTGTGTATTCTTATTTCCTCTTCTTGCTTACAAAAATGGTAGCATACTATTTGCACCTTGCTTTTTTTAACTCAATATGATATTTTGATAATGGAAGCTGCTTTCTAAATCCTCCAGTTCTAGTTTAACTTCTCAGGCAATGAAATCATATCTCAACTCTAGGTAAAATGAGTGGTTCATGCAAAAAATGGAGTAAAGAATATGAAAAAGAGGTGGGTTATGTTAGCTATGCAACTGACACAGGGATTTGACAGTATCACACTTAAGATATTTCTAAGGGTGTTTCAAGTGACCTCTTTAGTGTGACTCAGGTAAAGATGCTCATCAAAAATTCTCTTTTCAAGGTCCCACTCCCAACCTACTAAATCCAACTCTCTGTGGGGTAGAGCAAGGTAATCACTGTTTTATTTATTTATTTATTTATAGACAGAGTCTCACTCTGTTGCCCCAGCTAGAGTGCCATGGCATCAGCCTAGTTCACAGCAACCTCAGACTCCTGGGCTCAAGCAATCCTCCTGCCTCAGCCTCCCAAGTAGGTGGGACTATGGTCATGTGCCACCATGCCCGGCTAATTTTTTCTATATATTTTTAGTTGGCCAATTAATTTCTTTCTATTTTTAGTAGATACGGAGTCTCGCTCTTGCTCAGGCTGGTTTCAAACTTCTGACCTTGAGCGATCCTCCCTCTTCAGGCTTCCAGAGTGCTAGGATTACAGGTGTGAGCCACTGCGCCCAGCCGGTGATCACTATTTTAAAACTTCCAAGCTCCCTGATGATTCCATGGACCTTCAGAGGAACTTTGCCTGATGTGAGTGGAATAAGGGACTGGGAAAGCAACAAGAATGAGTTATTCTTTTAACCTGAGCATCTGAGGCTTCTTTTCCTTTGAGAGTATGGATTGTTTTTTAAAGAGAAGTTGGTTTCTTTTGGCATAAGCTCTGAGACCATTTCCTCTGCTGGGGCAAGCCAGGGGGATAAACTCTGTACCTGTTTCAGATCTTTGAGATGAATCAAATAGCTAGATTCATATTAGAACCACACAATTACTTCCCTGCACTCCAATATCAGGGTAGAGTTTCCAAGGAAGACAGTGGTTCAGGTTCCAATGTTTGCTACATTTAAGCCAGTGGGGACTCATGCAATCTTAGAGGGAAACAGGCAGGTGGGTGGTAACATTGAGAATCACAAAATCCTAACATTTTCATTGCTTTTCTTATATTTCCCAACCCTTTCATTCTCCAAAGATATTGTGATTTAAAGATGCCCAAGGACACATTGCCTCATATAAAATTAACTATTTTATAAAATCATATGACATATTCTTGGTAGGAAGGTAGACAAAATAAATCATCTACTTCATTTTGAAGCTGTTAACATTGAGATGCAGAGAAACAGTGGGGATGAGAGGATAGCCACCTGGAGCAACATCCCAGACATCAGGAGAGCACTTGACAGCACCATGAAGTAGGTAAAGCTTGCCTTTAGTAACCTCCTTACTTTTAATAGGCAATGTTTATCAAGCACTTACTGCAAGCCAAGGACTTTGCTTTGTGCTTTACCTACTTTAGCTTATTTAATCTTTACAACAACTCCATGAAGCAGGTACTTTTACCATCTGTCTCTTATAAGTGAATAAAGTGCAACTTAAAGATGTTGTTACTTGCCCAATTCGCATAGCAAAGGACGAACCAAATCTGTGTTGCTTTAATCAGAATTCAAGCCCTTAACTCCAACACAACAGAAAGGGGCCTTCAGAAATATGATTCTCAGCTGGGAATGGTGGCTCATGCCTGTAATCCCAGCCCTTTGGTAGGGAGAGGTGGGAGAATCCCTTGAAGCCAGAGGTTCAAGACCATCTTGGGCAACATAGGAAGATCCCCCCCCATCTCTACAAAAAGATTTAAAAGAAAAGAAACATAACTGTTTGTGAGTACTAACCTAGGTGCTCAGTGTCTTGGCTTATTGACTGCCTGCCTAAGAATTTCCACTTAACACTCAACTTGATCTATTCCTCAAATTATAGACAGGAGGGATTCAGGAAACTTGCTTATTACCTGAGCCAAGCCACTTCACTTTCTGAGGGATGTGTCCTCATTGTTCAAAAACAAGACAAATGAATAAAAGCATACACACACACACACACACACGTATGGTCCCTTTCATTTCCTGATAGCCTATAACCCAAGGGCAAATGCTTGATTCACATTTTCACACTGAGGTTTTAAATATTTTTGTTTCCTCACTCTTTTTTTAAATAATTTTTATTTCAAAATACTAAGGGGTACAAGTGTTCTTCTTACATGGATTAATTGTATAATGCTGAAGTCCGGGCTTTTAGTGTGCCCTGTATGCATTGTACATAATAGGTAAGTTTTTACCCCTCACACCTTCCCACCTTCTTAGTTTCCAATGTCCTTTATACCACTTTTGACCATGTGTACACACCGTTCAGCTCCCACTTATTAGTGAGAACATGCAGTATTTGTTTTTCTGTTCCTGAGATACTTCACTTAGGATAATGGTCTCCAGTTCCATCCAAATTACTGCAAATGACATAATTTCATTCCTTTTTATAGCCAAGTAGTACTCCTTGGTATATAGAGATATGTGTATATCTATATATACGCTACATTTTCTTTATCCACTCATGAATTGATTAGCACTTGGGTCAATTCCACATCTTTGCAATTGTGAATTGTGCTGTGATAAACATTCAAGTACAGTTGTCTTTTTGATATAATGACTTATTTTCCTTTGGGTAGATACTCAGTAGTGGGATTGCTGGATTGAATAGTAGGTCTACTTTTAGATCTTTGAGGAATCTCCATACTGTTTTCCACAGAGGTTGTTCTAACTTACAGTCTGACCAACAATATATAAGCATTTCTTTCTCTCTGCATCCATGCCAACATCTATTGTTTTTTCATTTTTTAATAATGGCCATTCTGATAGAGGCAAGGTGGCATCTCATTGTGGTTTTAATTTGCATTTCCTCGATAATTAGTGATGTTGAACATGCTTTCATATGTCTGCTAGCCATTTGTCTATCTTCTTTTGAAAAAATTCTGTTCATGTCTTTTGTCCACTTTGTATGGGGTTATTTGTTTTTTTTTTTTACTGATTTGTTTGTGTTCTTTGTAGATCCTGGATATCAGTTCTTTGTTAAATGTATAGTTTGTGAATATATTCTCCCATTCTGAAGGTGGTCTATTTACTCTGTTGATAATTTCCTTTGCTGTACAGAAACTTTGTAATTTAATTAAGTCCCATTTATTTATTTTTGTTGCTGCTGTACTTGTCTTTGGTATCTCAGTCATAAATTCTTTGCCTAGTCCAGAACCTGTAGCTGTATAAGAAAAAAGAAAAAAATTCTTTGCCTAGGGCAATTGCTAGAAGACTTTTTCCTATTGTTTCTTCCAAAATTTTTATGGTTTCAGATCTTACATTTAGGTCTTTCATCTATCTTGAACTAATTTTTGTATATGGAGAAAAATAGGGATCCTTTTTCATTCTTTTGCATGAGACTATCCAATTATTCAAGCACCATTTATTAAATAGGGAGTCCTTTCCTCAGTATATGTTTTTCTCTTTGTGAAAAATCAGTTGGTCATAGCTATATGGTTTTATTTCTGGTTTCTTTATTCTATTCCATTGGTCTATATCTCTACCTTTATACATGTACCATACTGTTTTATTTACTATAAACTTGTGGTACAATTTGAAGTCAGGTGATGTGATTCCTCCAGATATGTTCTTTTTGCTTAAGATTGCCTTCATTATTCAGGCTGTTTTGGGTTCCATATGAAGTTTAGGGTTATTTTTTCTAGATCTGTGAAAAATGACATTGGTATTATGATGGGAATTTAATTGAATCTGTAAATCACTTTGGGTATTATGGACATTTTAACAATGTTGATTCTTCTAATCTGTGAACATGGGATGTCTTTTCATTTGTTTGTGTCATCTATGATTTCTTACATCAGTGTTTTGTAGTTTTCCTTCTAGAGATCTTTCACCTTCTTGATTAAGTATATTCCTAGCTATTTTATTTTCCTTGTAGCTATTGTGAATGGTATTGAGTCCTTGATTTGACTCTCTGCTTGACTGTTATTAGTATAGATCTTTCTCTTCTATTTCTGGTTAATTCAGCTAGTGGTCTATTGATTTTGTTTATCTTTTCAAAGAACCAACTTTTTTCTTGACCCTTTGTATTGTTTTTTGGTTTCCATTTTGTTTAGGTCTGCTCTGAACTTTGTTATTTCTTTTTTCTGCTAGCTTTGGATTGGGTTTGTTCTCTTTTTTCTAGTTTCTTGGGGTGTGACATTAGGTTGTTAATTTGTGATCTGTCTTTTTGATATAAATATTTAAGGCTATGAACTTTCTCCTTAGCACTACTTTACCTGTATTTAATAGATTTTGGAAGCTTGTCTGGCCTTCATCATTCAATTTGAAAAAAATTTTTATTTCCATCTTGATTTCATCAATAACTCAAGGATCATTTAGCAGCAGGTTGTTTAATTTCCATGTATTTGTTTAGTTTTGAGAGTTCCTCTTGGAATTGGTTTCTAGTTTTATCCACTGTGGTATGAGAGGATACATGGTATGATTTCAATTTTTCTAAATTTGCTGAGACTTGTTTTGTGGCCTAACATATGGTCTATATTAGAAAATGTCCTATGTGCAGATGAGAATAATGATTTTCTGCAGTTTGGGGATAGAATGTTCTACAAATGTCTGTTAGGTTCATTTATTCTAGAGTCCCATTTAAGTCCAGTGATCTACTGCCTCAGTGATCTGTCAGTGGAGTGTTGAAGTCCTTGGCTGTTACAATGTTGCATTTATTTCTATTCTTACATCTAGTAGACTTTGCTTTATGAATTTGGGAGCTCCTGTGTTAGATGCATATGTATGTTATATCTTTTTATTGAATTGATCCCTTTATCATAATATAATGACCATCTTTGTCTTTTCTTACCATTGTTGATTTAAAGTCTGTTTTATCTTATGTAATAGCTTCTCCTACTTGATTTTGGTTTCCATTTGCATGAAATATTTCTTGCACCCCTATACCTTGAATCTATGAAAATCTTTGTGAGTTAAATGGTTTTTTTGGAGCAAGTGTATATTTAGGTTGTGTTTTTTAATCCATTCAGCCAATCTACGTCTTTTAAGGGGGGTATTAAGATCATTCACATTCAATGTTGGTATTGATTTGTGGGATACTGCTCTGGTAATCATTATGATGTTATTTTGCTCCTCATTTTTGACTAACTGAATTAATTTGAAAGAGTTCCCTTCAAGCTCTGAAATTCTTTCTTCTGCTTGGTCTAGTCCATTCTTAAAACTTTCCACTGTGTATTTTATTTCCCTAAATAAAATTTTCATTTCCAGAAGTTCTATTTGATTTTTTTAAATATATCTATCTCTTTAGTAGATTTTTCATTCAGTTCCTGAATTATTTTTCTGGTTTCTTTGAGTTCGTTCTCCATTTTCTCTTGGATCTCATTGAGCTTCCTTATAATCCATATTTGGAATTCTTTATATGACATTTTAATATTTTCATTTTGGTTGCGATCCATTGATAGAGAGCTGGTGTGCTCCTTTGGGGGTGGTGCTTACACTCTGATTTTTCATATTTCCAGAGTTCTTGCACTGATTCCTTCTCATCTGGAGCAGCTGTCACTTTTTGGTTTGGGATTTTCTTTTGTTTAGATGGGATTTTTTTCTCCCTCACTCTTAAGGGTGTGCCTGTAGCATATGTTAGGTAAGGACATTTAGCTTTGCTTGTGTGTACTTTGATGGGGGCTTAGGTTCTGGAAGGATAACTTGGCTATAGATATCCTTAGTGTGAAGGTTTTCTCAATTGCTAGTTATTTGTAGGCTGTAGGTGGTGGTGTACTATGTGTGTGGGCAGATTTCCTGTCTCTTGTTGGCAAAGGGAGATAAAGTCTTTGTAATCCTTTCCCTTTCCCCAGCCCTGTGGTTTTCTTAACAGTATGAATTATATTGGGATGCTCAGTTTAATCTCTGGGACAGTAGGTGGTGCTTGACAGCAGCCAGCCATACCCTGTATGATTGAGTCAGTAAATGCTATAATGGGCTGTACAAATTATCCTCCCTGCCAATGGATGGTGCTTATAGAAAAGAGCCAGGTGCAGTGGTTTATGGGGATGTGTGACCAACTCTCGTCAATCAGGAGAAGCACTTGGATGCCCCAGGTGGTGGTTGGGGGCCTGGAGCTCCTAGGGGACTCCTTTTTATCCACCACAACAGAGGGGTGTGGAGGATCAAGGCTGGGTGGGGCTGGGTCAGGTGAGCCTCTGTTCAGGCTCCTCAAAGGCAGGCACAAAAACTGTCTCAGCAGGAGTTGAGGGTCCATTCCCAGGCCACTGGGGAAAGGCACCAGGGATGGGCTGAAGCAGTTCTGCCAAGCCAGAAAGTCTGCTTGTGGGAG
Source organism: Cheirogaleus medius (assembly GCA_008086735.1). Classification (NCBI taxonomy): domain Eukaryota; kingdom Metazoa; phylum Chordata; class Mammalia; order Primates; family Cheirogaleidae; genus Cheirogaleus; species Cheirogaleus medius. The sequence continues at coordinate 57,588,753 of VBSM01000272.1, forward strand.
AGGGGCCATCTGGGATTCACAGTCTGGCAGATGGGAGTGGGTTTTACTCTTCTCCCTCCTCCCTTGCCCAGCAGATCTCCTTCAGGTGTCTGGACACAAGCAGTAGCTCAGACTCTCAGACTTGCTGAGCTCACCAGCAATAATGCTGCAGGCTAGGATCTTCCCTTCCCAGGATCCTGCCCTGGACTTAAAACCCAGCTTTCCTGTGGGGGAAGGGGTACTCCACAAATGCACTGTGGCTTGGACCCACAGTGCACTCTCCTTTTAGTTCTGCCCATGTGGGTTCCCTCAATTCCCAAGATTAGTTCGCAAGACTCTTCTCCATACCCCAAGCAACACAACTGAGTCCTGGGGGAACAGGACCCAGCCTGTGGGCCCATTCTATGATCCCTCAAGTTCAATCCCTGACTGTGCCAGAGAGAAGCATGCTGGTCCCTTGTTGCCTGTGTAGTGCTCAAGGAGACTGAATGTCCCTCTGCTTCAAGGGTATGTCCTGGTCTGCTGGAACAGTCAGCTGGCAGCACCAGGGAGGGCAAGGAGGCAGTGAGCTCACAGTTCAAGCACCCCTTGGTCCTCTTCAGGTCATTAAAAGGAAAGGCATGAGCCCCACTCTCTGTGGAAACCTCAGTGTGGTGGATGCACCAACAGAGGGGAAGCGGCCACTCCTGAGAGCTCCAGCTCAATTGTTCCTTGGGGTTCCCATGCTGACTAGTGGGAACTGCCATGTCTGAGCCTGCAGCTGTGGGTGGGGGAGGGTATGAAGGGAGAATACTCTGAAGGGAGAAGAGCTGACATTCTGGGCCCCTTTGTTGCAAGGGGCCCTCCTGGCTTGCTGCACTCTCCTCTCCCCTAAAGGCAGCCCACTCTGAATGTCCAAACTCTGGGATCACACAGTTCCCCTGGGAACCACCAGCCTCCTATGGCCACTACAGTCTGCACAGGAGTTGGGAAATGTTTGTGTGGGGACCAGTGACAAGAAAACTGAAGAGCTGAAGCTGCCTGGGGAGGAAAAAGACTCAGAAAGGGTGGAAAAGCAGTATGGTGCCTGCCACCTTGGTTTGGGTCTTTGGTGAAGGGGAACAACCACGAGGGGACTGGCAGCCCATGGCTTTATTGTCAACAAGCTCCCAGTTGTCTGGCAGCAGCAGCTTTTGGGATCATGAGGGTAGAGAAACTCTCCAACTATTAGGGAGCCTGCAGCATGCCAGAGTTGTGAGGGGAGGAGAAACAAACACTCCCACCCACCCTTTCCAAAGGACTCCAAATTCCTCAGGGGTTGATCTCTGCAGAAATCTTATTCCTTCTTGTTCTGCTCCACAACTTTTACCCATGGAATCTTCAGTAGGTTCTGTCACTTTTCCCTCAGAATTACACCTGTGCTATTTTTTTTTCCATCTAAAACTTTCCTTCTTTCTGAGATGATCTGGCAACTGATGTCCCTAGTCAGCCATCTTGCATCCATTCTTTATTGTTTTAACATTTTAATGTGCCCTTTTTTATTCCCAGAGTATTTGAATTCCAAAAGTGGGTAATGTGCTAACTCAAAGAAATGAGTCTCTAATCATGAAAATTTCCAGCCAGATGATACAATGATTATTGGAAAGGTGCTGTATCCTGATTATATTTCTTTTACCATCCTAAGGATGATTGTGTTCAGAGAATTCTCTCTGAGATAAGGCTGGATAAAGTGGGAACCAGGCCCAGCTCTCTGAAACAGGGTTGGCAGAAATGAGGTGAGAAAACAGGGCCCACGAGCCAGCTGGCATACATGGCAGAAGTCCCTCCCATGCATCAGAGATTCTGAGGAACCATAGAAACCATATGGGAGAGAAACCCTAGCAGAGGAGGGATAGCATATACGAATCCTCACTGCATGGGGGTAAATCCCAGGAGCTGTGATGTGGTGGTGGTTTCCAGGACTCCTGTCTTCCAGTATGAAGGAGCAGAAACTCCTCTGCACCCCATCAGCTAATGAGGCAAAAAAAAAAAACTACTCCTCTTATCCTCACCCCTGCCTGACCTCTCCTGGTTTAAGGACCCCTCTGCTATCAGTGGACTAACCCATGTTTCTGTTACACCCCATGGTAAGCTCATAAGAACATTATAAATGTTATTTATTTTTGTATTCCTCATAGCTCATAACTCTTATACAAAACAGGTACTAATTATATGTTGTATCGAAGGAAGGATAGAAAATGAATCAAGTGTCCAAGTTGGAGAAATATAATTTGTATTCCAAGTGAAATAGGTCAATATGTAGCCCTAGTTCTTTTTAATGTTGTTTGCAATTCATTCAATCATTCCGCAAATATCTGTTGAGCACTTACTATGTATCAGGCACTCTACTGGCAGCTGAGGATATAGCAATAAACAAGGCAGGTACTAAATCTGCCCTCTTGGAGTTGATTTCATATTGGAGGAAGGCAGGAAATGAACATGCAAACAAATGAAGAATCCCAGATAGTGACAACTATTATGAATAAAATAAAACAGGGTAACTGAATAGAAAATGATTAAGATACGGTGGAGGAAAGTACCTTAGGCAGGAGAATCAGGGAAGGTCTCTGAACAGGTAAAGGGCTAAATAATTCTGAGCATGCTAGACATGACCTCTGACTATGGAGGATCTCAGTAATGCTTAGAAACTATTTCTGAATTCATCAGCTATTGATAAAAGCAATATGTACACTTGCTAAAACATTTTTATAGTGTAGCAACATAAAAAAGTAGTATCTATCCCCAAACTCTATTACTCAAGGCAATTATACTAACCATTTTCTTGTGTTTTCTTCTTAATGTTTTCTATGTTTATATATATATATATGTATATATTAATGATCTTTATATGCAGATGGAATCATATTATCTTACTCTTCTGAACCACTCAGATTCCCCTTCAAGAAAGAGCTCCTTACCCACTTGCAAGGGATGTAATAAGCTGACAACTTCCAGCTTTTAAGGTTTGCCTCAGTTTTTTAGTTAAGAGTGACCCCAACTAATGACTGAACTAGACTATAGTAAAAAGGCCTATCCATTTCTACCCAAATAAGATTTCTCTATAAGGCACATTTAGGTTACATCTGTTTTTGCTTTGCTTTGTTCTGCTATTAAAAACAATGCAGCAATTAGCATCTTTAAACATATGTCTTCATGCAGGAGTGAGTGCCTGTTTTTCTCATCCTATAATATTGTTCATTATCTAATTTTTAAACTATGCTAATCTGATGGAATAAAATGTCATTTCACTAAAATTTTAGTTTGCAATTTCCTAATTATAAATAGGTTCAGAATTATTTTAGATCTTTACTCACGATTTGTATTTATGAACTTTCTGTTAGTGTTCTTTGCCCTTTTCCTACTAAGTTGTTGATTGTTTTCTTACTGATTTACTGAAGCATTTGTAAGGGAAATGAACTCTTTTCCATAAATTTTGCAAATATGTATCTCTGGTTTAAATTTAAAAAATTTTAATGCCATTTTCTCATTTGATAGTTTTAATTTGTATGTAGTCAAAATTATCCATCTTTTCCAATATAGCTTCTGAGTTGGTGTCAAGATTTTAAAGTTCTTGTTGGCTCAAATATTTCAAAGCGCTCATCTTAAACTAATATCTTTAAATTTTATTTCCTTTAAAATTTAGGATTCATTTAGAATTTATTTTTTTATTTTTTATTTTATTTTATTTTATTTCATCATATTATGGGGGTGCAAATATTGTTAAGGTTACATATATTGCCCCCCCCAAGTCAGAGCTTCTAGCAGGTCCATCCTCCAGGTGGTGCGCATCGCACTCAGCATTGCACTCATTCATCCCCTCCTCCCCCCTCCCACCTGCCCCACACCTGATAATTTTTTTTTTTGACATTTTGGTTACATTTTATATCTTTGCCTCTCCCTAGGAAAGGTTAGAGGTATGCCCTTCCCCTCCACAATGCTCATAGTGAGGTAGGATTTCAGATATTTTCCCTAACAAATTGTCCTAATTTTTGAATACTGATCTCTTCCCCACTAATTCTAAATTTTCCTTTTATAAAAACTAAAACTACATATATCTATTTGACTCCATTTCTGGACTTTATATTCTGTTCTACTGAGTTATTTTGGCATTCTTCACTAACACCAAATTATTTTATTTACTATTACAGATTCATAATTTTTAATAGCTAATAGAAACTATACCCTGTAATATTTGAACTCTTTTTAAATTATCTTCTTTCTACAGGATCTTCTTGGATACTGACTTATGTTTATTACCACTATTACTTTTTTTTGCAAGAGAAGGGAGCTCACTATGTTGTCCAGGGTGGTCTTGAATTTTTGGCCTCAAGCAATCCTCCTGCCTTGGCCTCCCAAAGTACTGGGATTACAGGCATGAGCAACACCACTCTATTACCAAAATTACTTTTTATACATTATTTTCCACAGATAGCTCTTGCTTTTGGTTGAGTAGCTAAAATGTGAATCTAAAATTGCAATTCAGTTTTACCTTTGTTTTTTTCTTTTTAGGTAAAATTAAGCATTATTTCAAGTTCTCCACCTGAATTTTACTATATCAAATTGGATACCACTGGATTTATAAACAAGCTTTTCATATTACACAGTAGTTTTACAAGATATTACCATTGACTTAAAAGAAAGAAACTGAGTAAAATATACATGGGATCTCTCTGTATATTTTTCTTACAGCTGCAAGTGAATCTATAATTGTCTCTAAACTAAACATTTTTTTAAAAACCTGGTACAATGTCTGACACAGAGTAGATGTTCAATAAATGTTATTTTGCTGCTTAGTTCCCTATCTACCATCAACATAATTTCCTACATGTATTCTTCAGTTTATGGGTAGGCACTGATAAATATGTCTCTAAGGGAAACAGAGTTTAGCTTTGAGCTAAACTATAAAATTTGTGTTATGCTCCCATATCTCCAGGAGACTGATTTGAAAAATAGCTGCAGCAATTAAGTAGTAAGAGAATGTGTACTAAATCATAATAACTAGCTACTGGATCAGGAGACCTTCCTCAATAGGGTTCTTTTATTAATATATTTATAACAATTCCAACTTTTAGTCTTTTTTCTCACTTTATAATTTCTCTACAAACTACCAGCACCCTTTTTACTTCCCAAACTATAAGAAAGAGACTGCATATGTGGATGCCACGTAGCTTTGCTTCTGTGTTTTCATGACCAGAAAATCTTCATGCTTAGCACTATTCTAGGAAAGACAGATTACTGACAGGGCTAGTCTAAAGAAAAATTGGGTTGTAGATAAAACTTACCTTGAATCCCAGCCTCTCCCCTTCCAATACTGTTTCTTCCTTAGCTCCATGGGAATTCCTGGTGAGGGGTGAGGGAAGTTGCAGTTTTCTTTTGCTTTTTAGAACCACTTCTAATGTCAACTCATTCAAGCCATCTCTTGGACCATCGTGCTCAACACGCATTTCTCTAGCTTCCATACTGTCAAAATTTACTTTTCTTCTGTCTGTGAAAATCCTGTTTCCAAAATTCTATTTAATTTTCTTGTTCAAAATATTCTGTGTAAGACATAAAGGGCCCTGTTGCAGTGTAAATGTGAAACTCACTGCTGGTAGCAGCAATCTAGTAGGTTAATGGCCTTTCTATTATTATATAGGAATAAATTTATACATGTTCCAGCTAAAGAAGAAGAAAGTTGCTGTTCTGCTCTTCTAAAGGCTGAGAAGGGGCAAGGAATAAATTTAGCAGAAAAATATGCATTGGGAAATCCCCTTAGCACTGGCTGGATTAAGGATTTAGCCCCAACAAGATCGGTAGTTGTTCCTGCTCCATTTCACAAAGTGATTTGGTCTTTAGCCAGAAGGAGAGAGGGAACTGGAAAAGAAAAAAAAGGCACTAATATCAGTGATTGAACAATAAAACCAATGGCTAATGGAAGTGATTCTCTAATGGGAACAAAAAGTTCGGCAAGGAGCATGTGTATCTTAGAGATAGAAATAAAGAAGGTAAAACCACAGGCCTCTAAAAGAATCCACAAGTACTTTTGACACTCAGCTAATCAAAACTAAATCTCAATCAAATTTCAAGAGCAAATTAAATTCAAATCTGGAGGAAAAATCTGATCAAACCTATGCACTAGGTCAGGAGTAGATTAAACTATACTTAATAATAGTTAAGAAAGTATAAGAAAAATACTATTTTGTTCTACTGGCATCTATTCCTCTATTAAAAGACTTCAAGCTTTAAGTTTTTTTCAAGCTGTTATTTCTCATACTGGCCAATAATAAGTTTCAGTGTTTATTAGAGCCCATTGCACTAGATATAAAAATATGAAATACAAGCTTGTCTTTCTCTATCACAATTAGCAAGCCCAAATCTTAGGCTCTGGGATGACATGGCAAAATAAAATGGGCTTTAGAGTAGAAAACCTGGATTTAAATCACAGTTTAGTTAATAACAAGTTATGCAATCCTGGACAATTTACTTAGAGTACTATAGTCTGTTTCTTAACTTGTAAAATGAGTAATATATTTGATAACCTATAAACCTACAGTTCACATTTGACAGGCTTCCAAATTAACTGCCTGGGGAGATAAAGAATCTTATTGTGAGTCCCTCAAATCTTATCGGGAGTTCCTCAAACTGTTGATGTACTGACATTGAAAAGAACACTGATTTGTTTCTAAATCATAAAGTTTTGCTGATTTGTTTATGAAACACAAAATTTCACCAATTGTTTTACATGTAAAACATTTTAACCTATATGTTGTCATCTGTAATCAATCATTGCAACCTCTTTATTAAACCCTCCCATGAAAAAAGTCAACTCCAATATAAGAAGTCCCCTTCCATTCTCCTAAACTTTTTAATAAAAGCATTACAACTTATAACAGATTTTTAGAACATTCCCAACTTTGTTGGTATGTCTTCCTGGGTCGATCTTCAAATTTGGCTTTCAATAAACCTTTATCAAATTATTTCTACCTCAACAGCTTTAATTTAAGTTGACATATTACTAACCAATAAGATGGTGGGAGAATTAGCAATAATATATGTAAAATGCTTAGCACCACGCAAGACCCAGAGTAGGTACATAATGAATGGTCATGATATTAATGATTTTGGTACATTTTGGCCCCCAATGGCCACAAATTGGTTTCTAAGTTCAGCTTCTTTGAGTTATAAATAAATTATTTTCCAAATTGATTGTAAAACTCAAATGATGATTTTGCAGACAATATCACACTTTCTTTCCCTCAGAGATATCATCTGCTTTGAAACAGATAAGACTAAATTCATGCTTAGGTAATCATGGTTTCATGTGTTAGTCCTTTTCCTATATTGTCAGTGCTTTATTCAGGGATTATAATTTATTCATTGAACAACCTACAATGACTCAAGCACTGCACTATGTCAAGGAATATGTAAATTAATAACATTATCCATGTCTTGGTCCATTTTATGTTGCTATAACAGAATGCCTGAGGCTGAGTAATTGATAAAGAAACATGGTTTATTTGGCCCATGATTCTGTAACTGAAAAGTCTAAGATTGGGTAGCTGTATCTGGTGAGGGCTCCATGCTGCTTTCACTCATTTTCAGAATGGAAGAAGAGCAGATGTATACAAAAAGATCACATGGAAAGAAAGAAAGCAAGAGAGAAAAACCAAGGAAGTAAACTCTTTTTATCAACCTGTTGTGAAAACTAATCCATTCCCATGAGAAAGTAAGAATTTTCTCACGCTTTGGAGAGTATTAATCTATTCATGATGGATTCACTCCCATGACCCAAACGCCTCCCTGTAGGCCCCACCTCCCAACACTGCCACATTGAGAATCAAATTTCAACATTAATTTTGGTGTGGACAAACCACATATAAACCATAGCAATCCCTGTTTTCAAGCAGCTCATGAGAGCTCACAATGATTTAACATAAAGAAAAACTTACTTACAGATGTTGATTAAGATATCTACTTTCTATTAATGTATAGAACTAAATTTAAATAACTATATATGTATATATGTTTGATAATAGATTCATATATGTCTCACACCAAAGTTCTAGTTAAGAAAATATAAACCATGCTAGTTATTGTGAAAGAGAGAATTTATTATAGGGATTTAGTTAAACAGATATTATGAGACTAGAAAAAGCAAAAAAAGAACACTGACATACACAGAGGTATTAATAGTAATTGTAGAATTCAACTACCACCCCTAAGGCTAGGATGACAAAGAGAAATTATTGAGGTTGTTAGAACAAATACCTTAGAGAATGGCCCCACAGAGTTGGGACCCAGAATTCCAAGGATGAAATGCTGCCCAGCTGGTGCTGATGGCTCAGGAGTTCAAAGGGGGGTGCAAGTGGACCTGAGACTCAGCTGACTGACACAGGCATCTGTGAGGAAGAGGGGTTGAGTATTGGTTCATGGAGAAAAAAACTGGGAATGGAAACAAACTGCTGCTGGAACCAGCCATTGCTACTGGGGTAAAGGACAACTGCTCAAGTGATAGTGATAGGAATAGAAAACCAACAGGAAGAGCATGATCCTTTCTTTCCTTCTGCCTTCTAGTTTCTCTCTAGTGTTCTTTATTAGCAGAACTTCATGGAGCAGACAGGCAAAGCAGCAATGTGGTTTACAGGGTCTCAACCACAGCATCAAGGAGCAGAGTCCAGAGGAGTAGATTTGAAAAATAATAGCTTAATAACCAACACACTATTTTGTTTTAATAATCTGTTATTTACCCAGAAATTTGTCCTTATCACCATACTGCCAAGATCCTCCCACTCCCAACCACATCTAATCATTCAGTAAATATATAACTAAATGTTAGGCATTGTACAAGCCCTGAAAACAGAGTTTCTGTCTTCATGAATACTCTATAGAGGAGACAGAAAGACATATAGCAAATTATATGGTACTGAAAGTATGAAGGTATGCAAGTGCATTAGGTATAAAAGGAGAGGGGGCATTTAATACAAACTAAATGTAGAGCTTGAGTTGAATCTTGAAGGAAAAATGAGAATCAGATAGCCAAGAAGAGGAGCAAACAGGAAGTAAAGGAAAGAAACAGGAGGCCATTCCAAGTAGAAGGAATAGTATGTGCAAAGGATAGTACATAAGAGGAAGTTGTTTTCCATCCCCACTGAGACAGACATAAAGCCAAGGCACATCATAATGTCTGTCTGAATGCTTTCAGCTGCAATTAAGAAATTTATAGATAACAACATTTTTAAAGCACTGTTATTTCACATACCAAGAAATCCGAAAGAAGGCAGTTCCAGAATTGGTTAATTAGGCAGCTTAACAATTTCAGGCCCCTCTTTTGTGATTCTTTGTGGATTCATTCCTTTGTGATTCTCTGGCCTCTCTTCATAGCTCCAAGCATCATATCCTCAAGACAATGTCCAAAAATGATGAGAAAGGGTAGATCTTTTTCCTCATACATCTCTCCCATTTTAATCAGGTAGGATCATCTTTACCAAAAGCCTTTGTATTAATAATAGCCTGGGTTTCTCACCAAAAGAGCCTAGAGTATGAACCTGCATGGAGTTAGTTATTTTGGAGGCTATGAGAGGGAGATGGGTGGAATGAGTGAAACAGGAGAGAAGAGAAAGTCAATGCATTATTAAGATGACTACCACCAGAGCGAACTGTGCCATGGTCCCACTACAGTCCTTTAAAATACCATGCAGACTGGTCTTCATGGTTGTTAGACCAAGACACAAAAGAAAGGAACATTTGCCTAACAGCTCCTGTCCTCCATTAGATAAGAGTTGTCCCAGGAAATATAACTCTTGTACTTCCAGTTCTATGGATGGATGAATATGGCTGAGCACATTTCCAAAGGTTTCCCCCAGGGAGGGGTATAGATGATCCAAACCAGAAAGCAATAAATTCATGGAGACAAAGTGCAGTGAGCTATACTTCAATATGTATTAGCTTGTTGCAATAACGGCTAAAGCAAAGAGATGGGCTGGGAGAATAAGGGGCAGCACCTATGATGTCTAACACATCTCTCAGCAGACTTTTCCTCAGGCTACACTGGCAAGGACTACACCTTGGTCCATTACCCACAACAGAGGTGGTAGGGAGTAGAGATAAAAGAGCTATAGACTCACCTTCCAAAGTGTTGGATCAATAGATAATGTGTACACCATGGAGCACTACTCAGCCATAAAAAAAGATGAATTAATACCTTTTGCAAAAATCTGGATAGAACTGGAGACCATTCTCCTAAGTGAAGTATCACAAGAATAGAAAAACACCATATGTACTCACTATTAAATTGGAACTAACCATTGAACACACAAGTGCACAGATGGAAGTAAAACTCAGTGGACAGCAACTGGGAGAGAAGGGAGAAGGGGAGGGGAATAAACCAACCTAATGGGTACTATGAACACCATCTGGGTGACAAGCACACCTATAATCAGGATTCAAGCATTACAAAAATGATCCATGTAACCCAAAACACTTGTATTCCCTTAATATTTTGAAATAAAAATGTACATAATGCCAGCTGGGCACAATGGCTCATGCCTGTAATCCTATCATTTTAAGATGTCAAGGCAGGAGGACTGATTGAGGTTAGGAGTTCGAGACCAGCTTGAGCAACAGTAAGATCCCATCTCTACAAAAAAGAAAACAGAACAATTAACCTGGCTTTCTGGGTGAGTGCCTATAGTCACAGCTACCCAGGAGGCTGAGGCAGGAGAATAGCTTGAGCCTAGGAGTTTGAGGTTGCAATGAGTTACAGAATGAGACCCTATCTCAAAAATAAATAAAAATGAAAACAGAGAGAGGTAAATTATAAAATAAACAGTAAAGTATTGGAAAGAATTTGCCTATGCAGAGCAAAAAATGAGAGGTAGACTATTGATATATTTTTATGTCATAGTCTTTGACTCCTTAAACAAAGTTCTTATTAATTTTGATTAAAAATGAAATTTAAAAATTGTATATGGAAACTAATGGAGACTATAACTTACATAGTTCATACATTTGGTGCTTTTGGATGCCAGGGGTGACCCTTAAAATGTCTGAGCATGGATAGAAAAAGCAGAATATGGGAACATTGCTAGAATATAGTGCCTAGTTTATAGCATAGAATCAATAGGTCCTTAAGAAAGAAGTGGAAAAAGGGAAAGAAAGGAGGGAAGGAAGGCTGAGGAAAAACAACTTTTGGAATAGAAAACCCTGACTAGCACTATGACATCGACCATTTTATCCGTATGGTACAGTGGAAAGCTACCCAAACACAGCAAAATCAACCTGGAGCTTCCAATTTAGGCGCTTCATTATGAAATATTTTTGACACAGTCACAATAAAGACAAGAAGGGAAGCTTTGGCCTGACTTAGTCTTGTCTTATTCTGTTCCTGATTGCAGGTGGATAAAATTAAATAATGGTATAATGCTGAAGTCTTAAATGTCAAGGTTGTACTGGGTACATGAAGAGCTCCTCTAATAAATACTTATTGTCCCAGGCAATGGGGCAGCAAACAATCATCATTGCCAGTTCTTAGTTATTTAGTCCTCAAATGCTGCCACATAAACTCTTTAGTAAACATTAGATAAAAAGTTAAAAAGATGACAATTTTCTCCAGCAAAAAGAAAATAATCAATGCATTTCTGAATTAAATACAATGGAATATAAACTCTTTCCATGCAGTATGTTAAATTCCATCTTCGTGTCCCCAGTGCTGACTATGATACCTTGCATATTGGAAGTACTTTATAAATTGTTATTGAAGTGAATTAAACTTCATTGAATAGTGGAATTTATTTGGCATATTGCCCAGTTATTCTATCTCATATTTTTCTTTGCCTTTATTCATTACTTGCACGTGTATGTAGACTGGAAAATTTTTTAATCCCCTATTGCAAAACTCAGTGATGAGAGGAAAGAGAAAAAAGAAAAGAAAAAGGAAGAAGAAAGGTGGAGGGGAGAAAGAGAGGGAAAGGAGAACAGGGAAAGAAGGGGAGGAAATTAAAGGGAATAGAAGCTTTGAACTGGGTCCCTGAGAAAGATCTGGGGACAAGTGATAATGGAACAAAGGGGATTAAAATAGCTCTCTCAACATTTCTCAAAAAGTAGCTAGAACCCCACTACTTCATTCCAATTTTACAATTTCTCAACACCTTGAAATTTTTCCCACCCTCCCCTTTATACTTATTTTTTAAAAATTTTCCTACTGAGAGATTTTTTACCTAAAAAAACCATTAAAATCCTATTCCATTCCATTCTTTCTTTTTTAAGAGACAAGGAGGTGGGTGCAGTGTCTCATGCCTGTAATCCTAGCACTTTGGGAAGCCAAGGCAGGAGCATCATTTTAGCCCAGGAGTTTAAGATTAGCCTGGGCAATAGTGAGACCCCATCTCTATGAAAAATAATAAAAAGAACTTAGCTGGGTATGGGGGCACATGCCTATAGTCCTAGCTACTTGGAACACTAAGACAGAAGGATGGCTTGAGCCATCCAGAAGTTTGAGGTTGCAGTGAGCTATTATGATGCCACTGCACTCTAGCCAGGGCAACACAGTGAGATGCTCTCTCAAAAGAGAGAGAGGGAAAGACACAAGGTCTTGCTCTGTTGCCTAAGCTGGAGTGTAGTGGCACAATCAGAGCTCACTGTAACCATGAATGTCTGGGCTCAAGTAATTGTCTCACTTCAGCCTCCAGAGTAACTAGGACTACAGGTGTGTACTACAATGCTGGCTAACTTTTTAAATGTTTTTGTAGAGATGGGGGTCTCACTATGTTGCCCAGTCTGGTATCCAACTCCTAGCTTCAAGTGATTCTTCCGCCTCAACCTCCTAAAGTGCTGGGATTACAGGTATAAGCCACTATGCCCAGCCCTAATTCTATTCTTTAAATCTCAATATCTCTACCTCCTAATTTATGTCACTGTTTTTCTTATTCTTAACGCCAAACTAACATCAAAGAGGTTAGTTTTGGTGCCATAGAAAAAATGGCTTTATTTCCAAAGCCTAATTCACTATATTAGAATTCTATAGACAGTACAAGACAAATACAATTGAGCAAGTAAAAGCTAAGAATGAAAAAATACTAAGTAGTATAGACATTTTAACAATATTGATTCGCCGATCCATGAGTATGATATGGTTTTCCATCTGTTTATGTCTTCCACTATGTCTCTTCTCAGTGTTTCATAGTTTTCCTTATAGAGGTCTTTCACCTTCTCAGTTAAATATATTCCCAGATATTATATTTTCATTTTTACTATTGTGAAAGCTATTGAGTTTTTGATATGGTTCTCAGCTTCACCATTGTCAGCATATATGAATGCTACTGATTTGTGTACATGGATTTTGTAACCTGAGACTTTGCTAGATTTATTTATCAGTTCCAGTAGTCTGTTGGCAGAATCTTTGGGGTTTTCTAAATATAAGATCATATTGGCAGCAAAAAATGATAGTTTGACCTCTTCTGCCCCCATTTGGATGCCTTTGATTTTCTTCTCTTGTCTGATTGCTCTGGCTAGGACTTCCAGCATGATGTTCAATGAAAGTGGTGAGAGAGGGAAGACTTCCAGTTCTAAGTTCTAAGCAAGAATGCTTTCAATTTTTCCCCATTCAGTCTGCTATTGGCTGTGGGTTTGTCATATGTGGCTTTTATCATTTTGAGGTAAGTCCCATTAACATCAATTTTTGCAGATCTAGAAAAAACAATTCTACAGTTAGTATGGAACCACAGAAGACTTCATATAGCAAGGACAACCTTAAGCAAAAAGAACAAATTGGGAGGCATCAATTTATCAGACTTCAAGCTATACTACAAGGCTATAGTAATCAAAACAACATGGCTCCAGCACAAAAACAGAGACATAGACCAAAGGAACTGGACCAAGAACCCAGATATAAAACCATCCTCATATTACCATCTGATCTTTGACAAAGCAGACAAAAACATATACTGGAGGAAAGAATTACTATTCAGTCAATGGCACTAGAAAATTGGATAACCACATATGGAAGATTGAAACAGGACCCATACCTCTCACCACTCACAAAAATCAACTCACAATGGATAACAGACTTAAACCTAAGACATGAAAACATAAGAATTCTAGAAAAAAATGTTGGAAAAACTCTTATAGACATCCTCCTAGGCAAAGAATTTATGAATAACACCCCAAAGTAATCACAGTAACAACAAAAATAAATATATAGGACCTAATCAAATTAAAAAGCTTCTGTACAGGCAAAGAAACTATCATTACAGCAAATAGAAAACCTGTAGAATGGGTGAAAGTATTTGCATGCTATACTTCTGATAAAGGGCTGATAACTAGAATCTATATAGAACTCAGGAAAATCAGCAAGAAAACATCAAACAACCCCATCAAAAAGTGAGCAAAGGACATGAATAGAAACTTTTCAAAAGAAGGCAGACTAATGGCCAGCAAACATATGAAAAAATGCTCACATTTCTAATCATCAGAACAAGGCAAATCAAAACTACAGTGAGATATCACTTAACTCTAGTAAGAATGGCTTTTATCAAAAAGTCCCCAAACAACAAATGTTCGGGTGGATGCAGAGAGATAAGAACACTCATACACTGCTGGTGAGACTGCAAACTATGCAACCTCGATGGAAAATAGTATGGAGATACCTCAAAGAGCTACAAGTACTACTACCATTTAATCCGGCAATCCCACTACTGGTTATTTACCCAAAGGGAAAAAAGACATTTCATAAAAAAAGACATCTGCACTCAAATGTTTATAGCAGCACAGTCCACAATTGCAAAGATGTGGAAACAACCCAAGTGCCCATCAATCCATGAGTGGATTAATAAAATGTAGTATATGTATACCATAGAGTACTACTAAGCCAGAAAAAACTGGTGAACTACCTCTTGTATTATCCTGGATGGAGCTGGAGGCACATTCTTCTAAGTAAAATATCACAAGACTGGAAAAACAAACACCACAGGTACTCACCATTAAATTGGTATTAATTGATCAAAACTTATGTGGACATATGGAAGTAATATTCATCGAGTGTTGGGCAGGTGGGAGTGGGGATGAGGGGTTTGGTAAACTAAGACCTAATGGGTGCAGTGTGTGCTGTCTGGGAGATAGGCATGCTTGTAGCTCTGAATCAGGTAGTGCAAAGGCAATTTATGCATCCCAAGTATTTGTACCCCCTTAATATTCTGAAATGGAAAAGTACTAGGCATTAGAAGACCAAAGCATATCTGTATGTATAAGTATATTGGATTGCATTTGAATCTGCTTTCTATTTTTAATATTTGTCCGTCTGTTGTGGAAAAACTGTTCAAATTTTGGTGCCACAATTGCAAAGGGGTCCTTGGAGAAATTCAAGTTGGCAGAAACAAAAATAATTCTAGAACAGCAGAATGAATATCAGTATGATATTCCAAAGGAGCTGAGATTACATGTATTAAAGAAGAATTGTGGGGCAGAGGGTAAAATCATGTGGACAGATTTAACTAGTCTTTGAGATATTATTAGATAAGGTAAGACAGATAGTGGGTAATTGTTTTTTTCTGTTCCTATTAAGTAAAGAACGAGTGTAATTAAGCCTTAGTATCAACCAAAATGATATAAATTTGAAAAAGTCTCTTTACTCAAAGTTTAGTGAAACCCTAGACTTTTTTACTTTAATGAAGTCATCCAGGTCATTCCCAAATAAAACTATATCTTCTGGTAAATTCTGCCACAAATATCACAGGAAGTAATATAACTTTTGAATCACAATTCTATTTCATATTCCATAACCTCCAAGGAAGTATGTTAGCATGTGGCTTTTTTATTTAGCCATGTTATATAGAAATCTGCCTTCCTAGGTAAGCCATTGCATCCAGCTTTAAAAAGGCATAATTTGGAACAGTGAATTTTGTATATCTAATCTTTTTCATCTCAGGCTGGTTAGCAAATTCATAGCCGGGATTCTCAGGGATGCCCTATCTTGTTATGCTCCAGGTATAATAAAGACTTCACTGACAACTAAGCCTTGAAATACACATACTCCTGAGTTTCATACCCCAAAAATCCTTTAATAAGTCTCCTTTGAATCAATTTTCCTACTTGTGTCTTTTACCACATTCATTCTCTTCCTACTGACAAATAGAAATTATCATCATATTCATTCACCTTTTTTCTTTTGTGTTTTGAGGATAGGCAGACTTACCACAAAATTCGCATATAAAACCCCAAATTTTTAATAGTTTCACACCTTAGATTCAAGTCTGTTACCAGCGTAAGTTTATTTTTGTGAGAGGTGAAAGGTGTGGTCCTGTTTCAGTCTTCTACATGTGGCTAACCAGTTTTCCCAGTACTATTTATTGAATAAGGATTCTTTTCCCCAGTGTATGTTTTTGTCTGCTTTGTCGAAGATTAGTTGGCTATATGAGGATGGTTTTATATCTGGGTTCTCTGTTCTGTTCCACTGGTCAATGTCCCTGTTATTGTGCCAATGCAAAGCTGTTTTAATTACTAAAGTCTTGTAGTATACTTTGAAGTCTGGTAAATTGATACCTCCTATTTTGTTTTT
>VBSM01000272.1:57605377-57641305 GCA_008086735.1 Cheirogaleus medius
TGCTCTCTTGTCTGATTGCTGTAGCAAGGACTTCCAGCATTATGTTGAATAGAAATGTAGATAGTAGGCAACCTTGTCTTGTTCCAGTTCTAAGTGGGAATGCTTTCAATTTTTCCCCATTCAGCATGATATTGGCTGTGGGTTTTTCAAATATGGCTTGTATCATTTTTAGGTAAGCCCCTCTATGCCTATTTTCTTGAGCGTTCTTATCATAAAAGGGTGTTGAATTTTGTTGAATGTTTTTCTGCATCTATTGAGAAGAATTCTAGAGGGAAATGTTGTAAATACTCTTCTAGACATTGGCCTAGGCAAAGACTTTATGAAGAAGACCTCAAAGGCAATCACAGCAGCAACAAAAATAAATAAATGGGACCTGATCAAGTTAAAAAGCTTCTGTGCAGCCAAAGAAACTGTCAAGAGAGCAAACAGACAGCCCACAGAATAGGAGAAAATTTTCGCAAGCGACACATCCAATAAAGGGCTGATAACTAGAATCTATTTAGAACTCAGGAAAACCAGCAAGGAAAAATCAAACAACTCTATCAAAAAGTGGGCAAAGGACATGAACAGAAATTTTCCAAAAGAAGATAGAATAATGGCCAATAAACATATGAAAAAATGCTCAACATCTCTAATCATCAGGGAAATGCAAATCGAAACTGCAATGAGATATCACTCATCTCCAGTAAGAATGGCCTTTATCAAAAGTCCCCAAACAATAAATGTTGGCATGGATGTGGAGAGATAGGAACACTCCTACACTGCTGTTGGGATTGCAAACTAGTTCAGCCTCTGTGGAAAGCTTGGAGATACCTTAAAGCGATACAAGTAGATCTACCATTTGATCCAGCAATTCCACTACTGGGCATCTACTCAAAAGATTAAATGACACTCTACAACAGGGACACCTGCACTTGAATGTTGATAGCAGCACAGTTCACAATTGCAAAGTTGTGGAAACAACCCAGGTGCCTGTCAATACATGAGTGGATTAATAAAATGTGGTATATGTATACCATGGAGTACTATTCAGCTTTAAGAAACATGGTTATATAGCACCTCTTGTATTTTCCTGGATATAGCTGGAACCCATTCTACTAAGTGAAGCATGTCAAGAATGGAAAAACAAGCACCACATGTACTCACCAGCAAATTGGTATTAAGGGACCAACACCTAAGTGGACATATAGGAATAACATGTATTGGGTGTCGGGCGGGTGGGAGGGGGGAGGAGAGGATGGGTATATACAAACATAATGAGTGAGATGTGCAACATTTGGGGCATGGTCACGCTTGAAGCTCTGACTCGAAGGGTGAGGGGGGGCACGGGCAATATACGTAACCTTAATATTTGTATCCCCATAATATGCTGAAATAAAAATTAAATAAATAAAATAAAATAAACCTCAAATTTTTATCAGCATGATTTAGATAATTCAATGAACAGGAGAACAATTCACAACCAATGGGAAAGTAGAAAAGTTCATCACAGTGGTTGACATTCTTCAAGTTTCCATCTTGGGCCTGGCATTATCTTAAGCCCTCTCCTTTTCAGATTTTTGTTTGTTTGTTTCCAATTTTATTGAGGTATAATTGACAAATGAAAATGTACACATTTAAGATATGCAATGTGATGACTGAATATATGTACATATTGAGAAATAATTACCATACTCAATTTAGTTAACATATCCATCCCCTCACATTGTTGCCAATTTTATGTTTTGTTGTGAGAACTTTTAAGATATACTCTCAGCAAGTAATCACTACTATATTAATTATATTCACCATGCTGTACATTAGATCCCCAGAATTCAGTCTTTTATAATTGGATATGTACAGTTTTTGACCAGTATCTCTTCATTTTTTCTACCCCCTAACCTCTGGCACCCACCATTCTACTCTCTCTTTCTATGAGTTTGACATTTTCAGATTTCACATATAAATGAGATCATACAATATTTGTCTTGCTTTGTCTGACTTATTTTCTTTGGCATAATGTGCTCCAGGTTCATTCATATTATTGCAAGTGGCAAGTTTTCTTCTGTTTCATGGCTGAATAAAATTATAGTGTGTGTGTATATATATATAATTGTATATATAATGCTATGTTATATATAATACTACATATATTATATATCACATTTATAGATGCAAAATATTACATACAACATGTTATATTAAATCTTATATAACATAGGTTATATATAACTTTATATTAATATTATATAGAATTTTGTATATATCATATATAATATTTTATATATATCACATTTTATTATCCATTCATCCATTAAAGAACACTTAGATTGTTTCCTTTTCTTTTTTTTTGCTATTCTGAATAATAAAGTGATCATGGAAGTGTAGATATCTCTATAACATATGGATTTTGTTTCCTTTAGATATGCACCCAGTAATTGCTGTATCATATGGTAGTTCTATATTTAAGGAATCTCCATATTGTTTTAAATAATGGCAGTATCAATTTACATTCACACTAAAAGTATACAAGTATTCCCTTTTTGTGACAATAATTCTTACTGCTTGACTTTTCAATAATATCTATTATAACAAGTCTGAGGTGATCTCTCATGATGACTTTGATTTAAATTTTTCTGATGATTAGCGATGTTGAGTACCTTTTCATATACCTGTTGGCCATTTGTATATCTTCTTTGGAAAAAATGCCTATTTAGGTCCTTTGCCCAATTTGTAATCAAATTATTTGGAGGAGGTTTCTGCTATTCAGTTGTATGAATTCCTTACACATTTTGGATATTAGCTTCTTATCAGACATATTATTTACAAATATTTTCTCCAAATTCATATGTTGCCTTTTTATATTTTGTTTCCTCTGCTGTGCAAAGGTTTTAATTTTGATGTAGTTCCATTTGTTTATTTTTGTTTTGCTTCCTGTACTTGTGGTGTCTTATCCAAAAATAACACTGCCAAGAGCACTGCCAAGTCCAATGTCAAAGATCTTTTCCCTTAAGTTCTCTTAAGAGCCTTATGGTTTCAGGTCTTATACTTAATACTTTACTCCATTCTGAGTTAACTTTTGTGAATAGTATATGACAGGAGTTCAATTTTATTCTTTTACATGTGGATATCCAGTTTTCCCCACACCATTTATTGAAGAGAACATACTTTCCCCATTGTGTATTCCTCATGTCCTTCTCAAATTTTGGTTGACCATATAATCATAGGTTTGCTTCTGATCTCTTGATTCTGCTCCAATGGTCTATGTGTCTGTTTTTATGCCAGTACCATATGGTTTTGATTACTACAGCTTTATAATACAGCCTGAAATTAGGAGATGTGATGCCTCCAGATTTGTTATTTCTCAAGATTGCTTTGACTATTTGGGGTCTTTTGTAGTTCCATAAAAATTTTAGGATTTTTGTCTATTTATTTAAAAAATGCCACTGAAATTTTGGTAGGGATTACAATGAATCTATAGCTCACATTGAAAGTATGGACATTCGAACAATATTAATTCCTCCAATTCATGCACATAAGATACTTTCCCACTTATTGTGTCTTCTTTAATTTCTTTCATTGATCAATGTCTTATACTTTTCAGTGTATAGATGTTTCATTTCCTTGGCTAAATTTATTACAAAGTAGTATTTTATTGCTTCTGATGCTATTATAAATGGCATTTTTCTTTATATATTTTCAGATAGTTGGTTGTTAGTGTATAGAAACACACCTGACTTTTGTATGTTGATTTTGTATTCTAAAACTTTACTGAATTTTTGTGCAGACAGTTCCTGACTTAGGGTGGTTTGACTTATAATTTTTAAACTGACAATGATACAAAAGCAATATACATTCAGTAGAAACTGTACTTGGAATACTCATACAGCCATTCTATTTTCTCCTTCTAGTATATGCTATTTAATAACTTATATGAGGTACTCAACACTTTTTTATAAAGTAGACTCTATGTTAAATGATTTTGTCCAACTATAGGATAATGTAATTGTTCAGAGAACATTTAAGTTAGGCTAGGCTAAACTATGATGTTCAGTAAATTAAGTGTATTAAATGTATTATCAACTTATAATATTTTTATCTTATGATGGGTGTATTGGGACATAAGGCCAACATAAATTGTGGAGTATCTGTGTTAGTTCTTATCATAGGGTCATTAGAATTTTCTACATATAACATCATGTCATCTGCAAACAGAGACAATTTTACTTTTTAAATTTGGATACCATTTATTTCTTTTTCTTGTTTAATTGCTCTGGCTAGGATTTCTAGTTCTATGTTGAATAGAAATGGGGAGATTAGCACCATTGCCTTACTCCTAATGTTAGAGGAAAAGCTTTCATCTTTCCACAATAGAGTGTGATGTTAGGTGTGGGTTTGTCATATTTGCTTTTTATTTTATGATATTACATTGAGGTACAGTCCTATTTTAATCAATTTGTTAAGAGTTTTTATCATGAAACTATGTTGAATTTTGTCAAATACTTTTTCTGCATCTATTGAGATAATCATATGGATTTTGTTATTCATTCAGTTAATATGGTGTATCATATTTGTTGATTTGCATATGTTGAAACATCCTTGCTTCCCAGGGATAAATCTCACTTGATCATAGTGTACAATCCTCTTAATGTGCAGTTGGATTCAGTTTCCTAGTATTTTATTGAGCATTTTTACATTAATGTTCATCAGGGATTTTGGCGTATAATTTTTTTGATAGTGTCCTTATTTGGCTTTGATATAAGGATAATGCTGACCTCATGAAATGAATTTGGAAGTGTTTCCTCCTTTTCAAATTTTTGGAAGAGTTTGAGAATTATTGGTATTAGTTCTTATTTAAATGTTTTGCAGAATTCAGCAGTGAAGACACCTGGTCCTGTCATTTTTCAGTTGTTGGGAGATTTTTGATAACTGATTCAATCTCGTTACTCATTATTTGTCTGTTCAGACTTTCTATTTCTTCATGACTCAAGAATCATCATGTATGTTCAGTATGCTTCTAAGAATTTATCCATTTCTTGTCTATGGTCATGCCACCCTGAATGTACCCAATCTTGTCTAAGAATTTATCCATTTCTTATAGGTCATATAATTTGTTGGAAGATAATTGTTCATGGTCATCTTATAATCCTTTATTTCTGTAGTATTAGTTATAATGTCTTCTCATTTATTTATAATTTTATTTGAGTCTTCTCTTTTTTTCTCAGTTACTCTAGCTAAAGGTTTATCAATCTTGTTTACCTTCTACAGAAAACAATGCCTAGTTTGGTTCATCTTTTTATTATTTTTCTATTTCATTTACTTACCCTCTAATAGTTATTATTTCCTTCCTTTTGCTAACTTTATTTTTGAAATTACTTTTATTTCAGAATATTATAGGGGTACAAATGTTTTGGTTACATGAATTGCTTTTGTACAGTTTGAGTCAAACTTATAAGTGTGTCCATCACCTGATGGCATGCACTGTACTCATTAGGTGTGAATTTACCTAACCCCTCCTCCTCCCATCTGCTTAATTTCCACTGAATTTTAGTACCATATGTACATATAAGTGTTCATCTACTAGTTCCAATTTAGTAGTGAGCATATGTGTTTTTTGTTTTTCCATTCTTGCAATACTTCACTTGAAAGGATGGTCTCCCATTTCATGCAGGTTGTTACAAAAGGTATTAGTTCACCTTTTTTTTATGGTTGACTAGTTCTCCACGGTGTGTGTGTGTGTGTGTGTGTGTGTATCACATTGTATTAATCCACTCATGGATTGATGGGCACTTGGGTTGTTTTCACATCTTTGCAATTGTGAAATGTGCTGCTATAAACATTCAAGTGCAAGTGTCTTTTTCATAAAATGTCTTTTTCCTTTGGGCAATACCTAGTCGTGGGATTTCTGGATCAAATGGTAGTTCTACTTTTAGTTCTCTGAGGCATCTCCATACCTCAAACAGTTTCCATAGAGGTTGTATTAGTTTGCCATCCCTCCAGCAGTGTATAAGTATTCCTTTCTTTCTGCATCCACACCAGAATCTGTTGCTTTGGGATTTTTTTTAATAAAAACCATTCTCCCTGGAGTTAGGTAAGATCTCATTTTGGTTTTTATTTGCATTTCCCTGATGATAAGAGACATTGAACATTTTTTCATGTTTATTGGTCATTAGTCTGTCTTCTTTCATGTCTTTAGCCCACTTTTTAATGGGGTTGTTTGATGTTTTCTTGCTGATTTGCCTGAGTTCTTTGTAGATTCTAGTTATTAGTCCTTTATCAGATATATAGCATGCAAATATTTTCTCCCATTCTTAGGTTGTCTATTCACTCTGCTGAGGTTTCCTCGGCTGTGCAGAAACCTTTTAATTTTATCAGGTCCCACTTATTTATTTTTGTTGTTGCTGTGACTGCCTTTAGGGTCTTCTTCATAACTTCTTTGCCTAGGTCGATATATATTAGTTTTTCCAACTTCTAGAATTCTTATAGTTTCATGCCTTAGGTTGAAGTTTGTTATTCATCATGAATTAATTTTAGTGAGTGGTGAGAGGTGTGGATCCTGTTTCAGTCTTCTACATATGGCTATCCAATTTTCCCAGCACCACTTCCTGAATGGAGGTTTTTTCCCCCAACTGTATGTTTTTGTCTGCTTTGTTAAAGATCAGATGACAATATGAGGATAGTTTTATACATGTGATTTCTGTTCTCATCTATTGGTGTAGGTATCTGTTCTTATGCCAATACCATGCTGTTCTGGTTATTATAGCCTCGTAGTATAGCTTAACATCTGCAAGGTGATGCCTCCTGAATTGTTCTTTTTGCTTAAGATTGCTTTCGTTATTCAGGGTCTTTTCTGACTTTATACAAAATGTAGAATTAATTTTTCTAGATCTGTAAAAAATGATGTTGGTATTTTAATTGGGATTGTATCAAATCTATAAATCATTTTGAGTAGCATAGACATGTTAATAATGTTGATTCTAATGATCCATGAGCACAATATGGTTTTTTAATTTGTTTACATCCTCTGCGATGTCCTTCCTCAGTGTTTCATAGTTCTTCCTATAGAGGTGTTTCACCTCCTTAATTTATTATGTTTCTAGGTATTTTATTTTCTTTGTTGCTATTGTGAAATTATTGAGTCTTTGATTTGAATCTTAGCTTGACTGCTGTTGATGTATAGGAATGCTACTGATTTCTGTAAAAATGATTCTGTAACCTGAGACTTTGGTGAATTTTTTTTATCAATTTCAGGAGTTTGTTGTTAGAATCTTTGGGATTTTCTAGATATAAAATCATATTGTCAGCAAAGAGTGATAGTTTGATCTCTTCTTTCCCCATTTGGATACCCTTGATTTCCTTCTCTTGTCTGATTGCTCTAGGTATGTCTTCCATCACGATGTTGAACAGAAGTGCTGACAGTGGGCAAACTTTTCTGGTTCTAATTCTATGCAGGAATGCTTTCAATTTTTCCCCATTCAGTATGATGTTGGCTATGATTTTGTCATATATGGCTTTTATAGTATTGACATATGCTCCATCTATTTTGTTAAAAGTTCTTATCATAAAAAGGTGCTGAACTTTGTCAAATGCTTTTTATGCATCTATTGTGGGATCACATGGTCTTTGTTTTTGGTTCTATTTCTGTGGTGAATCACATTCATCAATTTGTGTATGTTGAACCATCCTGCATCTCCAGGATGAAGCCCATTTGATCGTAATGGATTATTTTTTTGATGTGCACCTGAATTCGGTTTGCCAAGATTTTATTGAGGATTTTTGCATCAATATTCATGAGGGATATTGGTCTGTAGTTTTCATCTGTGTGTGTGTGTGAGTCCTTTCCTGGCTTTGATGCCAAGGTGATATTGGCTTCATAGAATGAATTGGGAAGGATTCCTTTCTTCTCTACATTATAAAATAATTTCTGCAGTTTAGGTACCAGTTCTGTCTAATCTAGGATTTATTTTCTGGGAGATTTTTTATTGCTGCTTCAATTTTGTTACTTGATATTGGTCTGTTTAGGAGTTCTATTTCATTTCAATTGAGCCTAGGGAAGTTGTGTGTTTCCAAGAATTTGTCCATTTCCTCAACATTTTAAAGTTTATGTGCACAGAGACTTTTACAGTACTCAGAAATGATATTTTGTATTTCTGTAGTATCAGTTGTAATAATTCATTTTTCATTTCTGATTGAGCTTAGTAGGGTCCTTTATTTTCTGTTCCTGGTTAATCTAGTGAGTGGCCTGTCAATTTTGTTTATCTTTTCAAAGAACCAACTTTTTGTTTCATTAATCTTCTGTATAAATCTTTTGTTATCTATTTTGTTTAGTCCTGCTCTGAACCTTAGTTATTTCTTTTATTCTGCTGGCTTTGGGATTGGTTTGCTCCTCCTTTTCCAATTCCTTGAGATGATTCTTAGATTATTTATTTGTGATCTTTCTTTCTTTTGGATGTAGGCATTTATGGCTATGAATTTTTTCCTCTTAGGACTAATTTTAGTGAATTGCACAGATTTTGATAACTTGTGTTCCTTTTGTCATTTGGTACAAATTAAACAACCTATTCCACAGTGGGTTGTTTAATTCCCATGACTTTGTGTAGAGTTGAGTGTTTCTGTTGGAATTGATTTCTAATTTTATTCCACTATGGTCTGAGAAAACACATAGCATAATTTGTATTTTTTTAATTTGTTGAGACGTGTTTTGTGGCCTAGGGTATGTTCTATCTTAGAGAATGTTTCATGAGCTGATGAGAAGAATGTATTTTCAGTGGCTGTTACATAGAATGTTCTGTAAATGTCTGTAAGGCCCGTTTGGTTGTAGAGTTTTTCATTTAAGTAATTTCTTTGCTTATTTTCTACTTGGTGGATCTGTCCCATTCTGTCAGTGGGATGTTGAAATCCTTGGCTATTATGATGCTGCTGTTTATTATTTTGTTTAGGTCAAGTAGTGTTTGCTTTATGAATCTGGGTACACCTGTGTTAGGTACAAAAATATTTATGTTTGTTATTTCATTTTGTTAAATTGTCACCTTCGTCATTATATAATGACCATCTTTGTCTTTACTTTTGCTGATGTGAAGTCTATGTTATCTGATTTAAGAATGACTACAACAGCTTCCTTTTTGTTTCCATTTGCATGGAATATTGTTTTCCATTTCTTCACCTTGAATCTAAATGAGTCCTTGTGAGTTAAATATGTTTCCTGGAGACAGCAGATACTTGGCTTGTATTTTTTTATTCATTTTGCCAGCCTATGTATCTTGAGTGGGGAGTTCAAGCCATTCATATTTATTGAAAGAATTGATAAGAGTAGATTTTTCTTTATCCTGTTGAGTAGAACTTTATTGTTTTGTTTTACCACTTGAGCAGTTCTGATATATGGGCTCTGAGCTTTAGCTTTTGGGTGATTTTACACTGATGGGTTACTATTGTGCTGATCCGGGTACAGTGCAGTTCTGAGTACTTCCTGCAGGGCAGATCTGGTCTTGACAAATTCCCTCAGTGTTTGCTTGTCTGAGAAATTCTTTATTTCTCCCTCATATATAAAAATTAGTTTTGCAGGATACAAAATTCTAGGCTGGCCATTCTTTTGTTTGAGGAGACTGAGAATGGGGCCCCAGTCCCTTCTGGCTTGTAAGGTCTCAGTTAAGAAGTCTGCAGCTAGTCTGATGGATTTTCCTGTGTAAGTTACCTGTTGGTTTTACCTTATGGTTCATATGATTGCCTCTTTCCTGTTTACTTTGGCCAGTCTGATGACTATGTGTCGTGGTGATTGTCTCTTCATAGTGAATCTCCCAGGGGTCCGTTGAGTTTCTTGTGCCTGGATATCTAGATTTCTAGCAAGGCCAGGGAAATTTTCCTCAATTATTCTCTCAGATAGATTTTCCAACCCTTATGTATTTTCTTCTTTGCCCTCAGGGATGCCTATGATTATTATGATATTAGTCCTATTAACGTAATCCCATATTTCTTATAAGTTTTGTTTGTTCCTCTTATTTCTCAGTTCTTTCTCTTTGACTGACTTTTCAACTCATAGGTATTGTCTTCTGAGAGTCTTTCTTCTGCCTGGTTTAGTCTATTCTTAAAATTTTCCAATGCATTTTATATTTTCTTAAATGATATTTTCATTTCCAGAAGTTTCAATGTTTCTTTTTAGTATGTTGATCTCTTTAGTGAATTTTTCATTCATTTCCTGAATTGTTTCTCTTTGAATTGGTTTTCCATTTTCTCTTGGATTTTTTTGAACCTCCTTACAATTCATAGAGTTTTTAATCTATCATTTCAATGTTTCCATTTTGATTGGCTTCCATAGCTACTGAGCTGGTGTTCCCTTTTGTGGTTGTCCTTTCACTCTGATTTTTCACACTTCTGAAGTACTCTTGCTGCTGATTCCTTCTTATCTGGAGCAGCTGTTGCTTCTTATTTTTGGATTTCTTTTGTTTAGATGGGGCTCTTTTTCTCCACTCTCACCTGCACAGGTGTGTTTGTAGCATATGTTGAGTAAGAACTTTTGGTTTTGCTTACGGTGCTTTGATGATGCTCTAGTTTCTGGATGGATGCCTGGGTTATAGATATCCTTAGTGTGGTGGTTTTCTCAGTTGCTAGTTGTTTGTATGCTGTAGCCACAGTGAGCTGTATGATTTGGGAGATTCCCTGTCTCTCTCTGATGAGGGATGATTGAGGTCTTTGGAAACCTTTCTCTTTCCTCAGCCCTGTGGTTTTCTTAAGAGTGCGAATTATATTGCCATGCCTAGTTTAATCTCTGAGATAGTAGGTGATGCTTGTGAGTGAGAATCAATCGCACCCTATGTGATCAAGTCAATAGATGCTGAAAGGGCTAGGCAGATTGACCTCCCTGTTAGTAGGTTGCATTTGTAAGAAGGCACAGTTGAAGTATTGTTTTTGGAACCTTTGACCAGCTCTAGTCCCCTAGGAGAAGCTCTTGAATGCCCCAGGTGGTTGGTGGGACCCTGTAAGTTACAAGTGAGCCCCTATTCTCCACCACAGAAGAGGCCAGTGGGCAAGTGAGGCTGGGCATGGCTGTGTTGGGCAAGCCTGCCCTCAGTGTCCACAAAAGCTGATAAAGTAGCTGTCTTCTCAGGGGTCAAAGGTCCACTCCCTGCTTCTGGGCTAAGCCACCTGGGAGGGGCTGAAGTGGCCCACCTAACCAGAAAGTCTGCCTGTAGAGACAGAACCATCTGAGATTCACAATCTGGCTGTCAGGAGCAGTTTCACTTTCTCTCCACTCCCTCTGCTCTGTGGGTTCCCTCTAACATCTGTTGGCAGGTGGGAGCTCGAACTGCTAAGCTCCCCAATGATTACACTATGGGTTAGGGAACATCCCTGCCCAGGATCCCAGCCTTGGCTTAGATCATGGCCTTTCTGTAGTGGGAAGGGTGCTCCACAGGTATACCACAGCTGGGACCCACACTGCACTCTCCTGTCACTTCTTCCTCTGTGGGCTCCCTCGTCTCCCAAAATTAGTTCACAAATCTCCCCTCTGTGCTGCTGAGCAACATAATTGAATCCTGGGGGTAGAGGATCTGGTCTGCAGGCCTGCCCCTCAGTCCATGAAGATCAATCCCTGATCATACAGGGAGAAGTGTGCTGGTCCCAATTTGCCTATGGGGTACTCAAGCAAGTTTGATGTCCCTCCACTTCAGGGTGTGCCTTGCTCTGATAGAGCTAGGCATGAAGCACCAGAGAGGGCTGATGAGCATGGAGCTCATGGTGGCTAAACCCCTAGTTGAGTGGTGCCACAGGATGAGTTCCCTAGCTGGGTGGTGTGACTAGCTGGACTCTATATTCAGATGGAGCCACAGGCTGGGCATCCTTATTGGACAGGATGTCAGGCTGTGCCCCACAATTTGGCAGGATCACCATGTGTATTCCATAATTGTGTGGGGCCATAGGCTGAGTTGCATGGCTGGGCAAGGTGGCTGGGCAGGCTCCTTATTTTGTTAGGGCCACAGACTATGCAGTCAGTCAGAGTTGCTGACTTGGCTTTCTACTTGGGCATGGTTGTAGGCTGGGCTTCAAGGCTGGGGGCAGAGTCACTGGCTGGGCTTTCTGGTTGGGTGGGGCTCCAGGCTATGCTCCACAATTGGGCAGGTCACTGGATGGGGTCCCAGCCTTGATAGGGCCATGGGTGTATTTCACAATTGGGTAGGGCTGTGGCAGGGTAAGATCAATGTCTGGGCTTCCTACTCAGGTGGATACACGGGCTGTGCCCCACAGTTGGGTGGGGCCACTGGCTCAGCTCCTTGCCCAGGTGGAAACAACTGCTCTGTGGCCAGCCAAACTGCTGGCTGAAAACTCCAGCTAGACTAAACTACTGACCATTCTCTGTGGACAGACAGAGCCACCAGTGTATCTCCATGGGTGGATGGAACTGCTGGCTGGGCTCTCTGGTTAGATGATGCCATTGGCAGGGATGTGGTGCTCCTGCCAAAATCTGCATGCTGGTCACTGTGAGCCCCATTCTGCATTTTTGTTTTTAGTGGACCTCAGGTGGTAAATTCTACCAGTGTTCTCCATGAAGTGAGAAAGAAATTGGTCTCCTGAAAGTGATCTGGAATGCTGAGGAAGCTGGATGTCTGTCTTGGGCCCTCTTTTCTCTACTAGAGAAACAGTAGGCCCAGGGGAACCCTCTTGGGGTGGCACTGTGTCAGCCTGTGGGAGGAGCGATGTGGTCAAAATGAAACCACTCCTCTTACCCTTGTAATGCACTTTTTCTAGATTTTAGTGGTCCAAGGGGACTCTTTGGCCTTATCCCTGGGTTCTGTGATTTTCACAAAGGCATTCTTGTCTGTGAATATTTGCTGGTTAGTATTTCTGTGAGTGGTACTGGAGGTAGCCATCTTGCAAAAGTCACTCTCCCTCAGGCTCCCTTTTTAGTCTACTCAGGCTCCAGGAGTGATCTCATCTGCACTGATGGCTTTATTACCTCTTCCCTGATGATTCTCAAATCTGTATCTTTAACCTATACTTTTATCCTGAATTCCCGATTTGAACATCCAACTGGCTATTTCTACTTGGATGTCTTGATGCATCTCAAACCCAGCCTGTCCAAATTTAAACTCTTTATCTCCATCCCCTCCTCCATTATTTGCTTCACCTTTTGTGTTTTCTATTTAAGTAAATGTCACAACCTTTTTAATTCATGAACTTGGTAGTCACTTGTATACCTTATTTCCCTTTCCCACCTATATTTTAAAAAATCAAGATCAGTTATATTTCCTTAATTGTTTTCAAATACATTCTCTCCTTTCCATCCTCAGCATTGTTATTTTAATTACTACAACAATCTGTCATCTGGACTCTCTGCCTTCACACATGCCTATATCCAATTCATTCTTGTCATGACACCATTCATTCATTCATTAATTCAAAAAATACTTCCTAGGGTCCTACTATGTGTCTAGCTCTGCTCTTAGCTCTGAACTTTACCTTCATTGTATCCTACTGAAATGTGATTGTCTTGTTTGAAATTATTTCATATTTCTCTAGTGTCTAGAGTCTTTAGAATAAATTCTAAGCTCTGTAGTATAGTTTCCTAGAGTCTACATGTCATGGCCCCTTTATCTTGTCATTGTTATTTCTTGACATTCCACCTCATCTGCCTCTATTTACCACCAATATTCAGCAATTTTCAATTCCTCCACCGCTCCCTGGTTCTGTTCATGCCCTGGCATAGGTTCTGACTTTTCTCTCAGCCCAGAATGCCCATTACCTCCATGTCAATGCCCAACTCACCACTGCCCTTCAATAGACACTGCTGATGGTTTCTCCTATGAGAAGCTTTCTTTGACTCTGCCCTACTGCTCTGACTTAGACACTGCTCACCTACTTGCTCCCATATGTCTTGTACTTCTGTGATGGTTGATCTTATGTGTAATACGTGCAGATAGCTAGTAAAACATTATTTTGGGGTGTGTCTTTGAGGGTTTTTCCAGAAGAGATAAGCATTTGAATTGATAATCTGAGTAAAGATGATCACTCTCCCCAATGTTAGCATCCAATCCATTGATGGTACTCCTGAATAGAGCAAAAAGGCTGAGAAAGGGCAAATCATCTCTCACCCCATGAGCTGTGACATACATCTTCTCCTGACCTTGGGTATTAGAGCTCCTTGTTCTAGGACCTTTGGACTCTGGAACTTACACCAGCCTCCCCCCGCCATCCCAGTTCTCAGGCCTTCAGAGTCACACTGAATTACACCACTGGTTTTCCTGGTTCTGCAGTTTGCAGACAGAATATCATGGGACTTCTTGACTTTCACAATCACATGAGCCAATTCACATAATAAGTCTCCTCTTACATCTCTATATATCCTATTGGTTCTCTTTCTCTGGAGAACTTTGAATAACACAATTTGCCTCTGACATAGTCCTTACCATGCTATTTGTATTTGTCTGTTTGCATGCCTACCAGTCCCCCTAGGTAGTAAGCTCTTTATAGGAGCATGTCTTATTTATTTTAACATCCTGGTACTTAGCACATGGTAGGTGCTCAACAAATATTTGTTGATTGAATTGTTGGATAGTTGGAAGAATGTCTATAAAAGGAGACTGTAAACATACCTTTACTGTTTAAAAAGAAATATACCACTTTCAGGGATAGTTTGAGATCAGCAGAAGACATGAGCAAAAGTAGAGCAGGAAAGTGAATACCAGGAAAGTGAAGCCATTTAAGAGTTCTTATCTTTTTTTAATTAAAAAGAAAGTGACAATGTTCTTGTGAAAGAGGAAGAAGAGAGAAGGGGAGTCTGAAGCAATCAGAAAATACAAGGCATGGATGTTGTAATAGCCTAAGGGGGAGATGATATTGATGCTGTTATTGCTTCATATATATTGAGAAAGCAGGCGAATGATTAACTTATGAGGAAGAGGCAATAATTTTGCCCAGGTTATGATAGGTAGGGCTAAGTGCCCTCCAGAATCCTCACTATAGTTTTCTGCTATATTAAGTTGGCAGAGCTGAGCACAGTGCACCTGTTTTTCACTTCCTGCCCTGACTAACAATTTGCTGTATACATTCTGGAGACTGCCATTCCATAGAAGCACCTGATTAAGTGAGCAATGAACAAAATGAGATAATGATACAGCATGCAAATGAATCACTAAGAATTCAATCAGATCACAGTCTAAACCTTAGGAAAATTGTTTACAACAACCCATATTTATGAGAAAATAGGGGGAGGGAGAAAGCATAATATACTCAGTGTTTAATGCGATTGTGTTAGTTCAGATAAGAAAATCTTACTAAAGGTGTCAGAAATTTCATCAAATGTGGCATGATGTCAGTCTACCATGCTGAATTCAGACAGCCAATTTTGTGGAACCACAAAAACCTGGGGCTGAAATAAGCTTCTGAGATACCCTGATCCAATCCTCTCATTTTACAGGTGAGGAAACCAAGTCTAATAATGTTAAGAAAGTATTTATGTAAAAATTATTTTGTATGCTCTCCTTCTAGGGCCCAGATTAGTAAAAAATTATCTCCTTACATTTAAAATATTCTAATCTTAGTTTAGCCAGTTAAGACAGCCCTGTTTACAAAACCTCTCAACTTAGGATTTACTATTTTCTCTGGTAATACCACAAAGGCCACATTTCCAAGTCACTGCCTTCCTTTAATTTTCACAGTAGCTTTATATATACCATAGATTAAATAGTGAGGTACTGTGTGTGTGTGTGTGTGTGCATAAATCAGTTTGTTAAATTTATATGGTAAGTCTTCTTATCTTTGAGGGAGTTTTTACCTTCAATGCCTTAACCTAGTTTATGTTACTTGGAAGGAAAGGCTGAAACAAAGCAGTTTGCCAGATAAATGCATAGATCTGTGGTGGTCACAGTGAAATAAAGTCATGGTACAAATCTCTAGGGAAACTAAGTTATAGCCTTTCCAGAACTTCTAAAAAACAGCTGAAATCTCAAAAAAATATGTTGGGGTCAAAAATTAATATACTGGTATGCAGTTATTAAAAATAATCTCAGCCATATTTTTCTTCTTCTATTAGGCTATAGCAATACACTTACAGGAAATTGAGAAGCAAAGACCCATTTCTTAAATTTCTTCTTCTTTTTCAAAATGTAACCTGGGGAGAAGGACCCAGGCTGATTCTTCCTAGACTGGAGAGCCCAGGAAATCAAGTGCCTAGAGTTAGTGGGATATAAGAGCTCATCCTGACTGGCAATGAGCTTTAAGGAGTTCCTAAAGCCAGAAAAGGCAATTTGGAATTTCAATTTCTGCTGTCTGTCCAGGTAGCATCCTTTCTGCTAAATCCAGAGGATTCTTGCCAATTTGGAAAGTCATCATTTGTAATACGGACTTCTTCCCAGGGACTCTGGGTGGTCACCAACTCCTGCTTCACACAGAACCATTGACAGTTCTGAGAAGTTGTCTCTAAGTCATGAACCACACAAAATGAAGTTTGAAAAAAAGTTTCACATGAAGAAAAGTAGCCCTGGAAAAAGTTACCAATGGCATAGATAAAAAATGTGGACTGTCAGTTGATTTTGAGAAACAGAAACCAGGTCAATCAATCCTGGAAAAACCTTGGGGAGAGGACAAGGTAGAGCAGAGCAAAGAGCGTTGAAATTTGTCTTGATTCCCTCCTAGCTCTGCCATTCTGCCATCATTCATTCTTGTTAATGAAATAAAATAATTGACAAATTTTATTAAGTATCAACGATGTGCAAGGTATTGT
Organism: Cheirogaleus medius; assembly: GCA_008086735.1. Classification (NCBI taxonomy): domain Eukaryota; kingdom Metazoa; phylum Chordata; class Mammalia; order Primates; family Cheirogaleidae; genus Cheirogaleus; species Cheirogaleus medius. Next base: position 57,622,068 of record VBSM01000272.1, read on the forward strand.
GCTAAACATTGCATGTAGATCTAAAGAGGTATAAAAACAACTCCCTCACTCAGAGAGCTTTTCATATAGTTGGATTAAAAAAAAAGAAGTAAAGGAAAATATGATAAATACCAAAAGAATTCTACAGGATAAAGGTAAGTGTTCCATCAGGTGAGAGAATTTACAGAGTATTGAGCGTTTCCAAAAAAGAACCATGGGACTTCAGCTAGAATTGAAAGATCATGTGGTAGAGATGCCAGTTTCCACTCGATAGTTATTCTCCTCTTTTTCCTTAGTAAAAGAAACCTGATTATATTTGTATAGAAACCAAAAGATAACATTTCTCAATATACCACACACCTTGTCATGGCTGTGTGAGATTAGGTTCTGGCCAATGACACGTAAGCAAAAACGTTGTGTAGACAACCAGAAAAGCTGTTTAAAGGATCATGAATCAACAGATGGAGGCACAAGTTTCATACTTTTTTTCTGTTTTTTTCTGACCTGGAACTTTAATGTGATGTCTGAGCAATAGCAGTCATTTTGAAACAGAAAGTAACCTTAAGGATAGAAATCACATTCTAAAAGAGTGAAGCAAAAAATAGAAAGGCTAATTTCTGGTTGTGGTAAAGTGAAGAGGTCTATCAATAAATACTCTTGCCAAAATAAAGTATAAAATTCAACAAAATTGTCTAAAACAATTATTTTGGGGGCAATGGAAATTGATGACAGGCAAAAATCTAATTCAAAATCACTTATTATGAAGTATTTTTAATTATTTATTCAGGCAAAAACAGCAGGCAGCTATGGCTGCCTCTATCTACGGTCACTCATTTCACCACCACTTCTACCCTCCTCCTCACACCCTACCTTCCAGCTCTTTCAGCAAGAACATCACTGTTACCCCTATGGAGATATCCAGAGAAACAATCAACTTTCATGCCAGAGGAATTGCACTTCATTTGGGTCAGTGAACAAAAGCCCATGGTAGCACTGACAATAAATAGCAAACTTTAAAGGAAACAAAACCTATAGCTCTGCAAACCTAAGACCTCAATCCCATTTCACTCAAGCAATGCCCAGCCAGACACAAAATCAAGAGATAATGGACATGAGAGAGTCATAGAAGAGCTAGATGACCTCTCCACATATCCCTGATTGATTAGAAAACTATATGTATGCAAAGAGAGCTAAGAGAGTCAAGCTGAAAGTGAAAGCCAATATACATTGAGAGCTAGCTGAAATTTGCATGTGCTCCCCAAAGTACACATAGACCCAAAGAAGTTTAAGGTGTTTAAGAATAAATAATGTCCCAAACTTTAGCTGGACACACAGTTATGCAGATAATGGAGCAACCACTAAATAGGCAGGCTTAAGACAACAAAAACAAAAACAAACCAAAAAATAGCAGAGACAACAACAACCAAACACCATGGGAGATATAGTTTAAGTTCCAGTGAGCTACTTATTTTTACAATTCTCAGGAAAAATGTCAGAAGCCAGAGTTGCTATAAGGCATTATGTAAATAGTTCATATTTTAATGACAATAAAAACATACAGACACACCTTATTTTTTTGACTTTGCTTTATTGTGCTTTGCAAATATTGTGATTTTTACATGTTAAAGGTTTATGGCAACCCTGTGTTAAGCGAGTTTATCAGAACTGTTTATTCAACATGTGTTCACTTCATATCTCTGCGCCATATTTTGGTAATTCTCTCAATATTTCAAACATTTTCATTATTATTTTATCTGTTACAGTGATCGTGATTGGTGATCTTTGATGTTACTATTGTAATTGTTTTGGGGCACCACAAACCACACCTATGTAAGATGAACTTAATTGATAAATGCATTCTGACTGCTCCACCAACTGTCTGTTCCCCCATCTCCCTGCTTCTCTTCAGGCCTCCCTATTCTCTAAGACACAACAATAATGAAATCAGGTAAACAATAACCCTACAATGTGTTCAAGTCAATGGAAGAGTTGCACATCTCTCACTTTAAATCAAAAGCTAGAGATGATTAAGCATAGTGATAAGGGCATGTTGAAAGCCAAGACAGGTCAAAAGCTAGGCCTCTTGCACCAAATGGTTAGCCAGATTGCATTTGTTGCAAATGCAAAGGAAAAATTCTTGAAGGAAATTAAAAGTGCTACTCCAGTGACCACATGAATGAAAAAAATGTAAAGCGGCCTTGTTGCTAATATGGAGAAAGTTTTAGTGGTCTAGATAGAAGATCAAACCCCTTGAGCCAAAGCCTAATTCAGAGCAAGGCCCTAACTCTCCCCAATTCTATGAAGGCTGAGAAGGCAGAGGAAGCTGCAGAAGAAAAGTTCAAAACTATAGAGGCTAACTCATGAGGTTTAAGGAAAGAAGCCATCTCTATAACATAAAAATGCAAGGTAAAGCAGAAAGTGCTAGCACAGAAGCTACAGCAAGCTCTCCTGAAGATCTACCTAAGATAACTGATGAAGGTAGCTACACTAAACAACATATTTAATATTTTCAATGTAAAAAAAAAACCAGCCTTAGATTGGAAGAAGGTGACATCTATGACATTAATAGCTAGAGAGGAGAAATTAATGTCTAGCTTCAAAGCTTTAAAGGACAGACTGACTCTCTTGTTAGGGGCTAATGCAGTTGGTGACTTTAAGTTGAAGCCAGTGCTCATTTACTATTTTGGAAATTTTAGATCCCTTAAGAATTATATGTTAAATCTACTCTGCCTGTGTTCCATACATGGAACAAAAAAGCCAGAATGATGACAGTAAATCTGTTTACAGTATGGTTTACTGAATATTTAAAGTCTCCTGTTGAGACCTACTGCTCAGAAAAAAGAGATTTCTCTCAAAATATTACTGTTTATTGGCAATGCCACTGGTCACCCAAGAGTTCTGATGAAGATGAATAGGAGATTAATGTTTTTGTGCCTGCTAACACAGCATTCATTCTGCAGCCCATGGATCAAAGTGTAAGTTTGATTTTCAAGACTTATTTAAGAAATGCATTTTTAAAGCTATAGCTGCCTTAGATACTGATTCCTCTGATAGATCTGGGAAAATTAAATTAAAAACCTTCTAGAAAGAATTCACCATTCTAGATGCCATTAAGAACATTTGTAATTCATGGGAGGAGATCTAAATATCAAAATTAAAAGAAGTTTCATGGAAGTTGATTCCAGATGACTTTGTAGGGTTGAAGACAACAATAGAGGAAATAACTGCAAGTGTGGTGGCAATTGGAAGAAACCTAGAATTAGACATATGGAACCTGAGGATATGACTGAATTCCTACAGTCTCATAGTAAAAGTTGAACAGATGAATAGTTGCTTCTCATGGATGAAGAATGATGCAATGACAGTAGTTTTTTTGAGATGAAATCCTGGTGAAGATGTGCACATTTTTGAAATGGTAGCCAAGGATTTAGAATACTACATAAACTTTGTTGATAAAGCAGTGGTAGTATTTCTTAATAAAACTCTTGTCATAAAAAGACCCAAATGGAAATTGTAAAATTGAAAATTACAAAAAGAAATGAAAGTCTGACTGGATGGGCTCAATGTCAATTTTGAGATGTCAAAAGAATCAGTGAACCTGAGAAGAAATCAATGGAAATTATCCAGTATGAAGAACAGAATAAAAGATTGAATACAATTTTGAAAGAAGTTTTAGTGTGGGTAAAATACTGTCAAACAGCATTGCGTGTTATAGAGAAGCTTTTTGTGAAGGGAACTGATATGGCAAGCTTCATTGTTGTATTAGTTTATGAAATTGTCACATCCATCTCAGCCTCCAGCAAACAACATCCTGATCAGGTAGCAGCCACCTACATTGAGATAAGACCCTCCTCCAGCAAAAAAATTATCACTCACTAAAGGTTCAGATGATAGCTAACATTTTTTTTTAGCAATAAAGTATTTTTATTTAAGGTATGTACATTATTTTTTAGACGTAATTCTATTTACACTTAATAGGCTTAAGTTATGTAAACATAACTTTTATGTGCACTGGACAACCAATAAATTGTGTGACTCACTTTGTTACAATATTTGCTTTTTGCAGTGGTCTGGAACCAAACCTTCAGTATCTGTGAGGTATGCCTGTATATGATACTTTCAAAGTAACAATATTTGACTCCTTCTTATTAGTCAATAAAAATCCAGCTGTAAGTGAAACCAAAAGCCAGATTTAACAAAGATTTAAAAAATGTATTCTACATATATTTAAAGAATTAAAATAAATTATATTGAAAATATAATGACAGTGACTTTACAAATAGGGAATCTCAACACAGAAATAGAATATATAAATAAAAACTTTCTGGTGGAAATGTGAGATGATAAATACTCATCTTTCTTTTGTTCTATCAAGTCCATCAAAACTTCAAGTTTTCAAACAGATTTCCTTTCAAAGGCAATTATTTTCTTCCTTAAGAGTACAGTTCTCTGACCCCAGAATTCCACATTTATTTTGCTAACTTTTAAATAAATTTCGTGCAGGAATTAAGTGAAACGTGTCTTTAAAGGTTATCTAATTAACCACCCATGCAATGTTTAAACTCCTTCTACCAAAAACTCCATGGAAATGTAGAAATGTAAAGCTTTTTATTTAAGAATGTGTTCCATTGCTTGAAAGCCTTATAGCATTTGTTGTTTTTCTAAAAGTGATGAGATTGCATTGGGAAGTCTGCATGCTCGGGCTGAAGTCTCTTTCGGTCTGAGAGATGGATGGCCAGAGTTCATGAGATGTGCTATCTGTGGCAATGTAACCGTTTTTCTTATTGTAGAACTAACTGACCCATATAGAGATCAACTGATGCCTTGGCCTCTTTATTACCCTGAACCAGAAGAGTCATCTGCACCAAATACTAACCATTATGGTAGTAAAACAGCTATTTGGGGAAGATATATGTCCTAAATTTTTTTTTTAAGGTCACATTAAGCAAGAAACGTTTATTATCAAATTGCAAGTTTCATTTTAAGAAAACTATAGATATTTGATTAAATCTTCTGGTTTTAATTCAAAATGGAGTATGCAAGAGAATTAACATTTAATAGGTGCCAGCCTATATGCTAGGCATTTTCAGCTATACTATCTTATTCAACCATAACAATTTATAGGGACTCAGTTTGAAGTAATTTATTCAAGATCACACAGCTAATAAACAGATGGTCTGTGAAACAAAAATTTAGCTGTAGTGGCAGATATATGGCATTATACATTTGTCAAAATCCATGGAACTATACAACACAAAGAACAGGCCCTAATATAAACTGTAGACTTTAGTTAACAATAATGTATCAATATTCATTCATCACTTGTAATAAATGTACTGCATTAATTCAGGATGTTAATAAAAGGGAAACTATAGGAAGTGAGAATGTATGTAAACTACTTTCTGCTCAATTTTCCTGGTAAACCTGAAACTGCTATAAAAATAGTCTATTAGTCTTTAAAAAATAAAAAGGTAAGATTCAACACACATATGCAAATATAACTGTCTACTCATCCTCCTCCCATTCTCCCCTGAACTCATTCCAGTCAGGTTTCCAAACCCCCACCTCTCTTTGGGCATTGCCCTTATCAAGGTCATCTGAGACTTTTATCTTGTTACATTTAATTCTCAATCCTTATCTTACCTGACTTACTGATAGCATTAGACACATTAATCACAACCTTTGTTTAAACAATCCTTCATCTGGTTTCCAGGCCATGCCCTGATTTTCATAATTCACCTGGTTTTTCTTCCTCTTCCTTGCCCCCGCCCACCACCTTTTTAGCCTTTGCTAGTTCTTGTCTCTCTCAACACGTAACACTGGAGGGCCTCAGAGGTTAAATCTTTTTGGCTTCTGTTTTTCATTTACCTTATTTCTTCAGAGATCTTATTTGATCTGATAACTTTAAATTTAGATTATATGCTGGTGATTCTCAATTTTGTATCTCCAGACTGAGTTTCTCTCTGAACTCTAGATTTACGTAACTATTTAACATGTTGTATTAATCTGGTTTCTCCAGAAAAACAGAACCAACAGGAATAAATCTCTTTATGTATATATATATGTGTGTGTATATATATACACACACACACATATACATATATGCATATGTATGTACACATATACATATATACACACATGTATATACACACCCACACAAATTTATATGTGTATACATTTAAAGAGATTTAGTATAAGAAATTGACTCATGTTATTATGGAGACTGACAAGTCCAACTTTGCAGTGTGGGCCAGCAGGTTCAAGAGAGGAGAACCAGTGACATACAATAGTTCCAATTCAAAGGCTGGCAACTTGAAGACCCAGGAGAGCTGGTGGTATGATTCCAGCCTGAAGGCAGTCAGCTAGAGAATTCCCTCTTGGGAAGAACAATCTTGTTGTTCTATTCAGGCCTTCAGCTGATTGGACAAGGCCCACCCACATTATGGAGGCCAATCTACTTTACCCAGCATTGACTGATTTAAATGTTAATCTCATGAGAAACACCTACCAAGTTGATATGTTAGATTAACCACCACAAATCTCAAACCTAATTTGATCCTATATAGTCCATCTGTTTTATTCCCCCAACTCAGTTAATGATAACTCTTCATCCTCCTATTTGTTCAGGCCAAAAACCATGGAATCATTCTTGGTTTGTCTTTTCTCTTATATCTCATACCCAGTTATTCTTCCCATCACCTCCACTGATACTACGTTGGTCCATGCTATTATCAACTTTTACCAGGAGTAGAACAAAAGCCTCTTAACTATCTCTGGATTTTTCTCTTACATTCCTCCTAAGTATATATTACTGTTTCTCAAGCTATATTGTGCACACAGTCACCTAGGGATCTTATTAAAGGCATATTCTGATTTAGTAGATCTGAGGTGGGCTCTAACAGTCTTCATTTCTAGCATGCTCCAGGAGATGCTGATGTGTCTGGTTCACAGACATCACTCTGAATAGCAGAAATCAGAGTGATATCTTTTTGTAAAAAGACTTTGTCTTTAATTTTGTTAATTATCGTCTTTTTAAGACTTGATTGTATAAAAACAGTTTCAACAGAAATGTCTCAGTTGTAGGTGTTTGTTGGTAAATCTGTCTAAATAAACTGACATTTTGAGCTCTCTAGAAGTCAGAGTGGTACCTTTAAAACATAAATCAAATTATATTTCCCCTCTGCTCAAAATAATCCAATGGCTCCCATTTGACTCACTGTAAAAGCCAAACTCCTTGCAACAATCATAATACTCCAACAATAATAAATGATCCAAACTTTCTCCTTACCATTTTAACCTTCATCTGCTACTACTCTCCCCCTTGCTCATTCCATTTCAGCCACGCTGGCTTCCTCAGCATCCCTCGAATAGGCCTTTCCACTAGCTCCTCTCCCTGCCTGGAAGGCTCTTCCCCAGAAAACTCCTCACCTTTAAGTCCCAGCTTAAATGTCATAACATTAGTGACTCCTACTAACCATCTTATTTAGAACTGTAAGCACCTTCCCCACCCCCAGCACTCCCTATCTTCCTTGCCCAGCTTTATTTTTCTCCAGGGAACCTTATCACAGTCACCATACTCTATAATTTACTTACTCACTAGCTGTATTGTCCATCTCCCTTCTCAAAATATACGCTCCCTGAGGGCAGTGATTTTGTCAGTGTACTCATTACCTTATCTCCAGCACATGGTAGACATTCAATAACCGTTATCAAATAAATGACAATAAATAAATAAATTACAAAGGCCATGCCTGTTCCAAGATATCAGACTGTCTCTCCAAAAATAAAACATTTATCTTAACAAAGCTTCAGAAGAAACGGATTCAAAAGAAAGTCCTCATATAAGCTATATGTAAACTGAGACATGAATTAATGTTGATTCAGAAAGGCAAACACAGGTAATTCTAGTCAAATATATATCACTAATACCACCAATGTAGTGTAGTGCAATACAATATAAATAGTATAAGCTTGCTCTTATTAAGATATGTACTGCATAGAAAAAGAGAAAGGAAGAAATATTAAACATTATCAGTGGTGAATCATGGGTAATACATACTTGTATATTTTCTAACTTTTTAAAATAAAACATAAATAAATTGGTAGTAAAGCTTTTAATCTATGCAAAATAATTGTATTTTCCTACAATCTCAAATTTTAAACAATTATAGTTTTATTCATATGTGCTAAAATAGAAATAAGCTGCTGCATTAATCCAGCTTTTTTGTTTCAAACCTCAGAAACCATCTAGGTATTTCAAGCTGAAGATAAATTGATTAAAGGGGAAGAGCACAGGATTTCCAAAAGCTCACAGCTGGAAAACCAGACTGAAGCTCAGCTCTAAGGATGATTAGCCCTGAACAAGAGCCAGATCACTCTGTCAGTTCCTCGAAGGTGTAATCTACCCATGGCAGGACACACTCAGATGGCAAAGCTCTCACAGCAAAGGAGACCCAGAGGGCCACTGTAGACGCAGTGCCACCAGTACCCCTGACTCTCCACGTGCCCCCACCACACTCCGCCAACCCTGCCAGAAACAGGATTCCTAGTAGCACCTCCTTCTTAAGTCATATGCCTGTGCCTAGTGGCAAGGGAGGCTGGAAATGGCTTATAGGACTCTAATATAGCAAATTACCAAACTATAAGATAAGTATTTAAGAAGTATTGTGCAACCATATTTATGACACAAGTCTGCTCTGTGGGCTGAGTCTGGCAGACCCTTGACACTATTAGGTCTTTGGACTCAAAGCACTGATGTGCTAGAAAATGTTTAATGACTGACTCTTTGAGCAGGAGACACCTGTTTCTCAGCATTTTCCAATTTCCATGCTGTCAATAATCTCACCATGGCTCATTTCTAGCTATTAACATATTACTGAACACAGTGTTTGGGAAGAGATGCTCCGGTAGCACACACAGTAACTCCACCATGCAGATAACAATGGATATAAATTACCTCAAAAGCAGTGCAAATGGTAAAATCTATAATAGTAAAACCAGTAGGAACTGGAAACTTTAGAGGACTTTCACCGTTGTTTTAATATAATTTATATAATTGAAAGTTGTCTTGGTTTATTTAGACTGCTATAACGAAATACCAAAGTGGCTTATGAACAACAGAAATCTATTTCTGACAGTTCTGGATGCTGGAAAGTCTAAGACCAAGCTTTTGGCAGATTCTGTGTCTGGTGATAGCCTTCTTCATGGTGCATAGATGGTGACTTTAGCTGTGTCCTTACATGGCAGAAGGGACAAGGGAACTTTCTGGGGTCTCTTGTATAAGGTTACTAATCCCATTCATAAGAGCTTCACCCTCATGACCTAATCACCTCCCAAAGGCCCTATGGACAAATACTGTCACACTGGGGATAAGGTTTCAACCAATGATTTGGAAGGGGGGCAAAAACATTCAGTCTATAGTAAAAGGATATGTAATTTAATTTTTAATAATGGATGTTAAACATTCACAAATCCTGTGAGCCCATTGTTAAAGAATTGGTTCTCATGAGCCAAACAGTCAATTCCAGCACACCATGGGCTCAAAGTAGATGATATTATTATCTTCATACATAGCTGATATCTTTACAGTCTTGACTTCAAAAATTATATAAATTTGTTTTTTCTAAAATAATTAAATAATCTCTTCATTTAATTATAAGTGTTCCTGGTATATTCCTTAGGAAGGGAAATGAATTTCATATTACCTTCTTTGACTTCTTATTGCCATGGGGCATCTGTCTTTATTTTTGAATGACTAATCTAGGGCCTTATCTTGATCAGCTTTGGAATCTATCACTCAGTCATAGCTCTGATGACAGTCTCTCCTGTCTTGCTAAGGCCCCTGGTCAGAGATATATATAAACATATAAAAGTTAGGTTTATACTTTTGGTTAATTGGTCACTGTATTTAATGTTTCAAAGTGAGGCTGTGCAACCCAAGACTTCTGTTGCTGGACTGGGGGCCTTGTTTTCTCTTAATATCTAATTAATTTCTACCCATGTCCCAGCTTAGACTTCACTCATTCAAGGAAGACTTATCTGAGCCTCTCATGTCCTAGTGCAGCCCAGGTTAGAGGTCTGTTCTCTGTGTTCCCACAGAAACCCACACTTACCTCTACCACGAGCAGCCACTGACCCTAATTTGGGAACTATTGTTTACTTGTCTGCCTTTACAATCACTTTGAGGACAGAGATCCTGCTTTATTGTCTCTATTTCCCTAGCATCCACTTAGCACGGTACTAGACATGCAGGAAACATTCAACTTACCCATTCATTCACTTACTAATACATTCACTTATTCCACCCATGTTGAGCATCTACTATGTACCAGATATTAGTTTAGATGCTAGAGATTTAACAGTGAAAAAAAAAATCCTGCAATTATAGAGCCAGTATTATAAAGGGGGTATGTGTAACATTAGTATGTGGGATGATGATAAGTGCTATGAAGAAAATATTAAAATAATAATTATTAAAAGTTAAAATAATGAGGGTAGTTTAGGGGGTGGTGATAATGGTCTCAAGTAGGTTTGTGACAGAAAATCCTATTAATAAGTTGACATTTGAACAAAGACCAGAAGGTGAGGAGGCCAATATGAATAACCAAATACAAATAGATCCCTCTCTATTTTCACAGGGTAATATAAAATGGGATCTTTTTTGGCTAATGTTTCAGATGCTGCTTTTTGGATTCTAGCAGGCCTGCATCTCCAAGCAGCTCCCACCCCCAGAGAAGTTGCCATCTCCACACACTGAAGTCCCTTCTCTCTTCCTCCTACTCCTCCATTCAAACCCTGGTTCCTCTCACTCCTCTCTGAGTCATCCTGTTCTTTTATTCTTGGCCACATTTGTGTGTTCTGACTCACTCAGTTCTAATCAATGAGGATTCACTTCCTGTGTGGCCAGCATTATTCTAGGTGAGAGGAAAGATTACAAAAAAGTACAAGGTCCTTGAGAACCTTCTGTCTAAATTCAGACAAGAGAATAAACAAGTTCTTTCTCTCCATAAATGCTGTGACAATGCCTTACTACATGAAGTGATCTCTATTTTAACAACAACAACAAAAAGTGCATAAGATCAAGTAAAAGGGAACATACATGATATACATAGAGTTATGAAGAGATTCATTCATTATCAATGCCTATATCTTCTGATTATTTCCCAAATCCTGATCTTAAACAGGATATTTTTTTTCCTAGCAGACAGGTAGTAACTAGATATGCATAATTCATGTACTCAAAGCGTCTTCATTCATATTTTAGCAAAATATCTACCTCTCTTCCACATGACACTGCACCAATCACATAGTGGTGAAAAAAAAACAACAAGGTCTTTGTCCTTGAGCAGTTAAAGGTCCCATAAAGGTAAAAGTTATTTTTATTGATTCTAAGAGACTGTATAGATTTGTCCAAATTGGATTTTTATTTGTTCGTGGGTTCCTGACTTAAAGGGGGACAGTATTGCAAGCAGAGCTGTATGAGTCACAGGTAACATTTCCGGCATCCGGATTTGGTTATAAAGAAAGCATCAAAAGAGATTAGCAACTAAATACATGCTTAGTGCCAAACACTATGGCAGGTACTTTTCAATACATTTTCTTATTTAACATATGCTGTCTCACAATGTGCACCCAAGCAAAGTGAGAGGAAGGTACTATTACTCTCCTCAGTTCAAATCAAAGGAAATTGAATTACTGAGAGAGTTTGAATAAGTTTTCTGAGACATAGCTTGTGAGTGGCAGACATGGGATTCCTATCCAGGTGTGTCTGACTCTGAGACCCATGGTTTTCCCACTTTGCATGCTTCTCTCAGATGACAACATCATGTTGATGAGGCCAAGGCCATGAGGCCTGTCATCTCCTTGTGTTGTCTTTAATCCAGGCCATCGCCTGCCCCCTCCATCCTCCAGCTTCAGGTTAGATCCTTACAGATCCAATCTGTTTTAAAAAATACTAAAGAACTTACAAACTGGATGGGTAGAAACCCATCCTGACCACTGCATAAATGAGGCTAAACATACATATTGATGATGGGTCATTAGTGCCATCTTTGTTGTGTTTAAAGGCTAAAACAACCTGGCCTTTCTCTTCCCATAAATCTGTGTCACTCCTTCTCCTTCAAATGGCAGGGTACCATCACTCACCATGTCAAAGAAAGGAATTATTAGGATTCCAACTGTCTAGATCAAGAGAGGAAATGGACAGAAGCATTTTTACTAATCATACCTTTCTTAGTAGAAGAATAACCAGACAAAAATTGCTGGCCTTATGTGTCTGCCAATTCACTGCTGCCTTTTTTTCTGGGGATCACAGTTGTGAATCATGAACTCATCTCCTTCACTGCTGCTTTAGCTGTACAGAATGATGCTGTGTGTTTGTGCTTATTCTGATATCTGGAGGCACACACAGCAATGATTAGAGTGGCTAATTGATAACATATATTGAAGAGGTTCTAGGGCTCCTTCAGGGGAGATTAAATGAATCTGAAATCCGGCCAACAAGAAATCAGCAGTCCTCAATCTGTGCTGTAGTTTATGTATCCACCATATTTTGATCAATTTGTAAAACTTATTTTTATAACAACTGAGTAAACACACAGGTCAGTATTATCTGTCAAATGGACTATTGAGCTGGTTGGATTTTAACACATTTTGAAAAGTGAGGTACATTTAATGCCAAATAAGAGATACAGTATTAAGTTAAGCCTGTACCAAGGAGGGAGAGTCTGTTTACTAGAATATCTAGGAACTATATTTTGTGAGTGGGTAAGAGACTAGCACCAACATCTAATCAAAGGCTCCTAAAAAGGAACAAAAGCTGAACTTAGGAGTGATGAAAATGAATCCAGAACCCAATTCTAGAGGCTTAGTTCTATTTATTTATCTATCCATTGAGTCTATCAACATATGAGCACTTAATAAGTGTGATGAACAGTTCTAGGGAACTGCTTCAAAGGGGACCAATTGCAAATAGAAATACCCTGGCAGTAAATGTCTACAGAGCTCAACCAGGGCCTTGATTCAAATATGCAGAGCACCATAATACACTGCACTTTTCCAGTTCAATGTGTGTTTATCTCTCACCTATAAAGGACTCACTGGGGACATTCAGTGTCTTGTAACTTTTAATTGCTGTTGAGCCTCTGATAGGTGTGGCTTACTCTAATGGACTGAAAGGTACCAGTTGCTTTTAGTTTTATTCAGAAAAGTGCCCTGGTCAATGGCAAACCTCTTTAATTGGGCTTTTATCAGGTCCTTACCTCAAAGCAGGGAAAGCTATTGGAAAGAGATCAGTGTGGATTTTAGAGAGTGCTGACACATGCTTCTGAAAAATGAATAGAGGGGGTGGTTTCTTTTGATACCATCGAAAATCACTTGCTGGAATGAATTTGATATGGATCAACCACAAGGGCTATGTTATTGACAGATGACACAAATGAATTTGTAGCAGCATCTAAGCCTATTGATTCTATCTTCTCTACATTTTGAAAGTGTTGTATGGCCAGTAGCCTGAGGCTTTACCTCTGTGCAGGTCATTTGAGAGAACTGACTGCCCCAGAAAATGAATGTGCATTTGTTCACTTTAGTTCACTTTATTACTGCAGGTATGTTAGTTTTCTAGGGCTGCAACAACAAAGTTTCACAAACCGGGTGGCTTAAACAACAGAAATCTATTGTCCAACTATTCTAGAGACTAGAAGGCTGAGAGCAAAAGTGTCACCAGAGTCCCTTACTTCTGACAGCTATGAGAGACAATCTGTTCCATGCCTATTGCTGAGTTCCTGGTGGTTTGCTGCCAATCTTTCATGTTCCCTGGCTTGTAGAAACATCACCCTGATCTTTGCCTTCATCTTCATATAGATAGATTCTCCCTGTGTGCATGTCTGTGTCCAAATCTCCCCTATTTATAAGGACACCAGTCATATTGTATCAGGGCCCATTCTACTATAATATGAACTCGTATTAGCTAATTTCATCTGCAGTGACCCTATTTCTACACATGTTCACATTCTGAGGTACTGGGGATTAGAACTTAAACACAGGAATTTGGGGGAATGTGATTCAAATCATAGCAAAGGAAATAGACAAGGCCCATATCCTGTTTCTTGGAATAAATATAATATAGGCTGTAGACCAATCCCAGAGGCCAACTGTGATGGGAACTCCATGGAGAAGCCTCATAATATTTGCAAACCTGAAAATTTGTTCCTTTCCAACTTTGTCATCTCTGTCTTGTGGCCATTTTACCCAGTCTGAGAGATCTGCTTATTAAGGTTTACTTGTAAAAATATCTAACTAAATAGTTCCTAGGTAAAGCAATTTTCTTTAGCAAAGTTATATTTATATTATATCCTATTTTTACATTGATTCTATTGTAATATTGTAGGCATATTTATGAAATATGTTTATATACAATAAAATAAAATAATAAGTACAGAAAATATCTGTAAATCACATTTCTCATAGAAAAGTTTTATTAAAACAATAATAAAATAATCATGAAACTCAAGTAAATTTAAAAAAGAAAATAAAATGATGCTGTAAAATACCACCCAGTATCCTGTGAGCAGATTTCTCTGTCCCACATGGAAGTCCTCTTATGAGTTTGGCTGAGACTGTCACCAGCTTCAATCTCTACTAACTTTTCTTCATCTGCATTTAAGACAAATACTCTATTTTTTCATACTTTACTCCATTGTTTGAACTTAGTAGCTGCTTCCTCCAAATCTCTGCCTGGTGAGACCTGTGTAGTTGTTAGAATAGTCCAGGTGGAGGAGATAATAAAACCAAATTTAGGAGTTGAAATGTTTGATCCTTACTTATCACTGCAGCTCAGCCTAAAATCTGCTAAGACATGTGGTTGTCTAGCAACCAACTAATGTCCTATAATGATCTACAAATTGATGCCTGTGCTAAATGAATGCTCTAGTCCAAACCCAAAGCTTTATATAATTAATTAAAAGCTAATGTCCTCATTAGTGGCTGTTAGAGACACCCAACAAATGCAGTTTGCATGTGCTAAGTGTTGAATATTCATTAGACATGTTGTTTAATACAAAGTAGGAGGAACTGGACAATCCATCTGGTGACAACTATAAGAATAAAACAGTGGTTTGGAACTGCCCAATTCATAAATAAGTTCAAGAGAGCTGATGCTCACCACACTGTCCACCTCAACTGCCTTAATCAACAATGCACCTTTCTGGTTGTCGCCTTTTTCCTTTTCATCAGCAGCGTCTCTTATTACCAATCCAGACTACTCCCAATCCAGCAGGTTGAGCTCAGACTTCTTATTATATTCTCTGTCAATCGTCGAGAGTTCATCATAAAATTAGCAGGAAAAAAATGAACTCTTGAATCTATTAGACCCTTTTAAGACACTAAAATAAGTATAAGTTTAAAATACATTAAAACTTATGAAAATAATCTTTGCCTTAATTTCTTCTCACACAACGACCTACACTGCCAGGGGTCATCCTGACATCTTACTCCTTTGTTTTGTTTTTGTTTTATTCTCTTTTTAAAAGAGGTAGCTACTTTAAGAAAATCCTCTAAAAGACTATAACTTAAAAAGGAGTGATTGATAGCTGCTAAATTATTCAGTTGATATACTGACCATCTATTATGAATTTAGGATTTTGCTAGATTCTGTGGGAGAGAAAGAAGGATTCCATGCAAATCTTCTTTCCTATCACCAAGGAACCCACGTTCTTAAGTGTCACAAACAAAGAACAATTTTTTAAAAAATAAAGTAGGATTCCCAGTTATGCCTCTTTTCTAACCAATTTTCATTTTTTCCCACAGTGTTCCTGCAGAACCTGGTTCTATTATTACCTCTGTAATAGCCTTATTTAATTCTGGCTGCTCTGACATGGTTTCTTAAAGTCAAAGACATTGTCTTCTTTGTACCATGTGGACCTATGATAAGTGAACATACTGATGAAAACAGTAGATGCTCAATAAGTATTTGCTGAATGAATAAATGAATATTTTATACTGTCTTATCCAGTTCCCAAGTCTGTTAACACATGTTTTTAATGCCTCTAGATAAGCTTAGGGAAATCTCTTTAGCCACTGAATAAAGAATTCAATGTGAAATTAATAGCCAAGGCTGGTGTCAAAACATATGTTAAAAATAACTTCAACTGACCAACTTAGATGTCTAATTAGTCCATCACAAAAACAAGTATCTTTCTGGTGGGTTTGTGTATCAGCAGTGTCCAATAGAAATTTCTGAGATGATGTATATGTTCTTCATCCACACTGTCCAATATAGTAGCCACTAACCATATATGGTTAATATGACTGGGGAACTAAATGTTTAATTTTATTTAATTGCAATTAAATTAAATTTAAATAGCCACATTTGGCTGGTGGTTACCATACTGGACAGCACAGTTCTATGTGGTTCAGAAAGTGAATGGACATTAAACACATTCCAGTGTATTGCACAAATGGGAACACAATGTTGTTTCCTGATTTGTGATGTTTCATCCATATTTCTAGCATGTTTCTTTGTTTAATGATAAAGAAATAAAAAGGAATAGATGAAAGTCTAACTTTATTATGGAAAACTTCCATTCTATAGCCAGAATTTAATATTAAATTTACAAAATTTTAAAAAAATGTTCTGACACTATTGAATGTCACCCTTTTCCTCATAGCAGCTTTTCAGAACAAAAGGAAAAAAGAGAAAAGTCCTACCATGTTTCACTATGACTTTTTATATTAATATTTCAGAAACATAATACAAAAAACATGTGCATCTTATAATTTTAAAATAGAAAATTATTTAGTCTTCTGATGTAGAAAACACATGATAATTCCACCAGTGTCTGTACTTGCATCTAAAAAATGTGAGTTGCAACAGCTACTAAATTTCTGAATAGAGGTGTATGTTCCATCTTGAAAAACAATAACGTTTTAAAAACGTATGTTTTAGTGACATGTACTTTTTAAGCTTTAAATTAGTCATTTTATTAAATGTGTTTGATTCTTCACATTCAGAATTTTGAGAAGCATTGATATTATTCTCTGCCTTTCTCCCCGTCCTTTCAGTTTTTTGTTTTGTTTTTTTATTTTGGAGACAGGGTCTCACTCTGTTGGCCAGGCTGGAATGCAGTGGTGCAATAATAGCTCATCTGCAACCTCAAACTCTTGGGCTCAAGTGATCCTCCCGCCTCAGCCTTCTGAGTAGCTGGGACTATAGAACTACATCACCACCTCAGCTAATTCTTTTATTTTTTATAGAGTTGCCTAAACATAGCAATGTTGTCTTGAACTCCTGGGCTCAAGCAATCCTCCTGCCTCCTCGGCCTCCCAAAGTGCTATGATTACAGGTGTGAGCCACTGCACCTGGCCTCCCCATCCTTTTTAACCTCTCATTCTCTCTCTCACAACTGACTCCTTCACTAATTTTCTAAATTTCCTCTATTTACACAAGCATATTTTTACTGTTGATTGTATCATTTAATAAGAGCTTTGTTCCTTGCTATTAAATGGATGATTCTTTCTCTCTTAAAAAATAACTAAATTCAATTGCTTTTTAATCCTCATCACTGCCAATTAATTTTGTACTTCGCCTCAGAAGCCTTCATTTTTTTTAAAAAAAGATACCTAATAAAAGTCCTTTCATTGCAAAGTACTGTAAAAACAATTTATACTTTGCAAATTTAGAAAAAATTATATTTTCCTAAAGTAATAATTTGCCAAGACAAAAAGGAAAATCTTTTTAGACATCGCAGAGCTCAAGTCCAAGAATCTCTTATAGTTATATTAACTTACTCCCTGCTCTAAACAACAGTGCTAAAAGTTACTTCTGGCAATGAGACTGTGCTCTCCGAGATAAAGGTAATGTTAACACTAGTAATAAAATAATAACATGCCTGCTATGTTCCAGAGACCCTGCTAGATGTATGACATGCATTATGTCATTTACTATTAATGTCTCTCACTCTTTCTGTTACTCATTCACACACACACACACACACACACACACAAATACACAAATGAGTGACATCATCACTGTCATTTTCCACCAACTAAAAAACAGAAACCCGGAGTCACAGCCAGTAACTGAGGGTAGGAGGAGTATACTCCTGACATTGCTTCCACGGCCTTTACTGAATCTTATTAAAATAACCACTAAGAATTCCTCAGGGCTTCAAATTCAAACTTTCAGCCAAACTAATAATACTTATTCAGTCTCCTTACATATAAGTAGTACCCTTGGTTCTGGTACACAAGGGAATCCATATATTAGAATGGGATTTGTAAAAATATTTTCTTTATTTGTTTGACTATCATTCTCAAATTTATATATAAAATCTATGAGGGTAGCTTATTTTTTTTACAACAATAGGATTTTTTTTTTTTAGTTTTTACTTTTAAGCTTATATTCCCTGAAAGTTTTTTTTCCTGTATAAATTGTTAAGATATAATTCACATACAATAAAACTCAACAATTCAATGTGTATAATTCTGTGGTTCTAATATATTAAAAGTTGGGCAGTCATCATCACAGTCTAATTCCAGACCATTTTTATCACCCAAAAAAGAAACTTCTTACCCATTAGCAGTCACTCCATTTATACCCCGCATATACACACGCTAGCCTCAGCCCTAGGCATCCACTAATCAATGCATTTGCCTACTGTGGAAATTTCAAAGAAATGGAATCCTACAAAAGGCAGTATTTTGTAACTGGCTTCTTTCATTCAGCATAATGTCTTCAAGGTTCATCCATGTTGTAGGATGTATCTGAAGTTCATTCCTCTTTTATTGCTAAATAATAGTGTATAGTATGAACACACCCTAATTTTATTTATCCATTCATCAGTTGATGGACATTTGGGTTTTTTTTTCCACATTTTGAAAATTATGAATAATGTTGCTATGAGCATTTGTGTACACATTTTGTATGAATATATGTTTTCATTTTCCTTGGGCATTACCAGGGAATGGAATTGTTGGATCATATGGTAACTCTACGTTTAATGTTGAGAGAAACTGTCAAAACTATTTTCCAGGCCAGGCACAGTGGCTCAGGCCTGTAAGTCTAGGACTCTGGGAGGCTGAAGCAGGAGGACTGCTTGAGCTCAAGAGGTCGAGACCAGCCCGAGCAAGAGCAAGACTCGGACCTACAAAAATAGAAAAATTAGCCTGTCTGTAATCCCTGCTGCTCAAGAGGCTGAGGCAGAAGATCATTGGAGCCCAGGAGTTTGAGGTTGCAGTGAGCTATGATGACACCACTGCACTCT
>VBSM01000272.1:57641405-57793891 GCA_008086735.1 Cheirogaleus medius
AAAAAAAAAAAAAGAAAACAAATGAACAAAACTGATCTCCAGGCAAAACTGGGAGGACGGGGACTTTTTGTACATGCTAAACCTACATAACCTCTAAAACTTTGACTTGAAATTTTCTTAATTTGATGGCACAGGTTATTCCATGGTGCCTAGCAAAGTGCTATACACACTTAAGAAATAAGTTAGTACTTACTCAACGAAGGAGGGAAGGAAAAAAGAAAAAATGGAAGAGAAGATAAAGGAAAGGAAAGGCAGAAAAAGGAAGGGATGAAAAAAATTTAATTAAGAAATTTAAGAATGCTCCTGGGATACAGAAAAGTAGGTATTCACTAGAGTATAAGAATACATAGAGAGCCATAACCTGCATAAATTAAGTACCTCCATAATGTGTTATGTAATACTATAATATGTGAGGCTTTGTGTTTGCCTACTTATGACTAAGGTGATTATAGATGAGTTTTGATAACCTGGTAGATAGATATTTCAATGCCCAGACAGAAACCTGGGATCTAGGGAATCAGGAAAGCTTACAGGCGAAGATTGGGCATGAATGTTAAACAGATGCATATAAGGCAGGTTCTTAATGACAAAAGGATTAAAAGAGAGAAAGTTCTAAAAATTATAATTATATTTTTTGACAGAAAAATATGACTCTGCTAACTAAATGATGAAGTTTAGTTAGCAAATGTGATAGAAAAATATGACTTGCTCACTAAATTAAAATTCCCAGAGACAAATCTGACAGGTTCCAACAGCCATCACTTTCAGCCTTAAGAAAACTCTCACCATTAAGTTTAGACTGTGTGAAGGGAGAAATATTCATAAAGTAGGGGTACAATGACTAACGGGACATGAGAGTAGAAGCCAGTTCTCTTAAACATTGAAACGACAAAACAGATATCATGTTATGATGAAGGTGTAAGAACAAGCTTTCCTCTCCAAACATCAAATGTCCACATCCTTTAAGCCAGTCCTCTCTTTATCAACCTTTCTTTATCTTGAGTTCAAACCAGAAATAGTTCAATAAGCTAATCTGTATTGACGGCTATATTTATTCCCAAGAGTATTTGCATTGTATTTAAGGCCAGTCAAAGAGCTAAAAATAGAAATACCATTTGATCCAGCAATAGCACTATTAAGCATTTACCCAAAAGAGCAAAAGGCATTCTATAATAAAGACATTTGCACCCAAATGTTTATGGCAGCACAATTCACTATTGTAAGGATGTGGAAACAACCTAAGTGCCTATCAATTCATGAGTGGATTATTAAAATTTGGTATATGTATACAATGGAATATTACTCAATTATAAGAAACAATAGTGATCTAGCACCTCTTATATTTTTCTGGATTGAGCTTGAGCTCATTATCCGAAGTGAGGTAACACAAGATCGGAAGAATAGGCTCTACTTGTACTCACCATCAAATTGGTACTGACTGATTAACACTATGGTGCTCACATGGTAGTAATATTCTCCAGGGATGGGGGCTTTGGGGGTGAACTCATGATTATAGGACACGGTGAACATTGCAGGGGGGAAGGGCATGCCTCTAAGCCCTGCTAGGGAGAGGCAATGATACAAAATGTAACCAAAATATTTGTACCCTCATAATACCCTGAAATTAAAAAAAAAAAAGTGATGCTATGTTGGTATGCTCTAAAGTGTCATTGGCAGTCAGATGAAGAGATGCATTTTGAATAGATGGGAGAAGTAGTGGGAAGGAGACAGAGAGGACCTCACAAGATCATTTGAGCATATACCATAGTTACCTCCACTGTCTTTGCTAAGTAATTCCTACATATCTGATTGGAGAGGAGGAAAAGATACATACCAAGTTGATACTGAAGCTATCAATTAATCGTACTTTGGAGATATAATCTGATTTTGAAGGACCAAAAAAAGTTAGGAACATAGAATAAAGACAAATAATCTAGAGAAGAATACACAGTATAAATCAGTTTATGGAGAGAGGCACAGGAGACATGGATTTGAGTTCAACAGTGACATAAAGTTTGTGTAATCATTTTCTCTTTTTCTGTTTCATCATTTATGGTGTTAAAGCATCATTTTTAAATGGTAAAACATATTATTCATACATATATAAAATGAAACCATGTCTTAGATTTTAATAAGGGAACCAGTATGATATTATAATTGATTCAAAAGAGAACCCAATGTGTCACACAATTGTAATCAAATAAAGAATGCTGAATTTACCAATGCAAAACTAGTAAAACTGATCTATATTCACAAGATGATAATCAAGTTCATCCCACCAGATACATTTCTATGGACAGGAATCATTTTCAAAGACAAGAGCTAGTTTGGGCACCCACCAAGTTTTAGTCTTTCACAATTTTTTCTTATATAAGATTATATTACCTCTTAGTCTCTTTCCAATTCTTATATTTTATTATTTTCCACCATCAATAAATTGAAAAGTAGAATAAAAAAAAAGGGTAAGCAGGGCAATGAATTGAAAAGTCTGAAAAACTTAAATTTACACACTGGTAATCTAGTCTTGTCACCAATAACCTTCTTCCTGTCTCATCTTCCGGAATTGTATATTTATTATTAATAGATACCATACTAGTTTAAACAGAAAGAAGAAAAACATAAATCACAGAAAAAAAGACTCTAAATTTATTATATCTGTGGATAAATGGCAAAGCCTTCATTGCACATTCACTAGATGCCAATGAAATGCCCTGATCCTTGGTTGAAGTAAAATTTGTTCTTGGTTAGACTGACAAGGGTAATTAATGCTTCTATAGAAAAATTCTGATCCCAGTTACTTTATGTCACATGAAAGAAAATTCCTCTATCCACTCCTCCCTTGTCTGTGGTTAATATTGAGTTATGAATCACACAATGACAGCCCTGCAAAGACAGGCAAAGTGGGGGCTGAGCTAAGCCTGGAACACAAAGCACACAGCCAGGACTGCAGGAAACACAGCACATTCTCCTTCCCAGAGTAGAGCTAATCAGGACTCGTTTCATATGGTCTTGTTCAAGAGAAGGATACCCAGGGCTCTTCTAAGGCTACTGGTTATGTTAGCTTTTGTGTGTTACTTAGTCAGGTACACATACTCTCTCTATTCACACACACCTTTTTTTCACTCTCTCATCAAGACAAGTCATTTAGAAGCAAGCCACCTCACTAGTGCTATGGCTGAAAGGACAATTATATGGAACATGCAAGGAGTTGTTTAAATTAGCATTTTTAATTTGCTATCATTTATTGAACACTTCCTCTATATCAGGCACATTGCATTCATTATCTCATTTAATCCATTCAACAAGGCCATGAGGTATGAGGCTCCGATATAATTCCATCTTATAGGTGAAGATAAATTAAGTAATTTGCCTGAAGTCCCATTGTTAATAAGTAGCAAAGTCTGGGCTTGGACCTGGGTCAGGCTGATATCAGACTCCATACTTTTTAAGCATTGTGCGCACAGCTCAATTCACTATTCATCCCAATTGTCCCCTAATTATATTCATGGACAGCTAAAGAGTGATTTTGCTTTCTTTAGAAAGATAAATCATAGATTTTTTCATACTCCCTCATGCTGAGCATGACCAGACACTCTCCCTAGGTTGTCTCCTGCTCACTGTTACTTTGCTTTTTCTCAATGAGCCCACCCCGATGAAGAGGGGGAAGCAGGATTTACTTTTTTACCAAAGGTTGTTCTGCACAGGACTGTTTTCCTTGAGCATAAATAAATACACTGAAATCCAAGAGTTCTTTGCAAGACCTCTCAACTCCCATCCATCAATTAAAGTTCCAAAATAACCATTATTAACAATTCCCTCTATAAAAATTCTTTTCTCTGTGATAAGCATTTCCAGGCAATGAAATTAGGTCAGATTTTGGAGAGAGAAAACTCTCACCTTTACTACCTGGGTAAGTTCCTGACCTCCTCTGAAGAACCTTCTATAAGCCCACTTTCTCAGGGATAAACAAGTGCTCAGGAAAAGTTGGTTGCTTAAAATTTCACTTTGAAGTGCAAATTAATCTGAAATCATTACCATTTTATTGTGATTTAGTTTACAAGATAGTCTTTCTCTTTAACAGACTGTAAAATGGTTGTTCTCTTTTTTTGTTTGTTTGTTTTTTGTTGTTGTTGTTGTTTTAATTACCAGTTTTGGAGGAGGAGACCCCAAAACTTAGAGTAAACATTTTTTAAAAGGGGCAAGTAAAGCACCAAAGATACAGTTTCACTAAATCACAGAATCACCTCACAATGAGAATCCTTCTCTTCAAAACCCACATCACAGGTGGTAAAGACAGGAGGTGGGGAAAGGACATTAATAAAAAGGATTTGACAATGTGGAAGGACACTAAAGCAATATGTTTATTGCCTGGGCAAAAATCTTTTCTCTGATGGTATAATATTGCCTCAAGGCTTATACACATCTTTAACAAAATAGACTTTCAGGAGCATACAGAGCCCCAGGGCAACATTATACTTAAGTAGTCATTACTGTATCTTTAAACTGTACCAAATGGAGATACTCCATTCATATTTCATTTGTTTCTCACTTACAAAAAAGATACCTGCCACATCAACCAACTAAAAGGACACAGTTGTGAGTCAACAGAATAATCACCCATTAAAAAGGCTGTTTAGGACAAAAAAAAAAAAAAAAAAGCAATGTAGGAACCATTACTACCATGGACCTTTCCAGCCCTCTTTGTCACCCACACCAGTCCCCCCTCCCCGCCCACATATTCATGTCCAGCATTTTTTGTTTAACTTAACAAAGAAACAGAGACCTAATGAAACTGTGTGTACAATTGTATACAATTTGCTTCTCTGTTAATTAAGGCTGGTGTCTTGTGTTGTTTGACTCCCGGACATTCCCCAAGGACCAACTTGTCACTAGCTCTGCATCCCTTCTTTTCTACTGTTCAGTATCTTTTCTCCCTGATGCCCACATTGGAAAGAAATTTAAAAATAATTATAATGGATGAGTATATTTTATTTGTGCTTCAAAGAGCTTTAAGAACAAATCTCATAGAGAAAGAACATTACTAAGATGATTCCACATTTAACTGAGACATCTTTGGACTCCCAATTGGGAAAAAATGGCTTAAACATCATAATAAATATTTACTAAGAGCTCAAAAATTTATTATTGCTGGGCATTTGTTATTTTCTCTTGCAGTCAACTTCAGACAGAAACAAAGTTATCTTTATTTTGAGGAAAAGATACAGGGGTAGAAGTCAAAAAGATCAGGATTCTTCTCCAGAATCTGAGACATTCTATCTTAACCCCCTCTGAGTTCTTTTCTCTGAACAGGATTTATCTGCTGCTTCAAAGTCAGGAAAAATGATGCACAGAAAAGTGTTTTATAATCCAAGTATTATATATATGTTAAACTGTACATAAAGTCATTTTGTTATAGAAAAAAACATATTCCAGATTTAATGAATCAAGGTGAATACAACTAATGCAATTATTAATAATTCCTCCCACCTTATAAAATGTACAACAGCAGTGGGGACAAAGTAAATGTTTAAATAAGGCTTTCAGAATCGGAGTGGTCAGTTATGCTCACTCACTCACTAACGAAGTATCTCACCACTCCACCTTAACTTCTCAGTACATATGACTCCAATTCATGTCTCAGTGAAAGTACAACAAATATAATTTTTCAGTATTTCTTATAAGCACAAGAAGCTGTAATGTCAAATTTCCCTATGTCAAAGAGCTAAAGTGTGGTGGCAGAGGGGGTATTCCAGTGACAGCATAGTTAGCACACAATGCCAAAATCTTTTTCAAATTATTTCCTTCTGGTCTAAACTTTTCTGTCCATCTCACAAGTATGGCATAGTGGGAGAGTACCTGGGAAACAGGGAGTATTTTCCATCCTCTTCCAAATTTCTAAGGTGGGAAGAGTGAGTATCTTAATTATTGGAAACATATTAAAACTATAAAAAGTAAATAAAACTATACATTCTGTGTTAAATGCTATTTATTTATTTAGAGACAGAGTCTTACTCTGTCGCCCCAGCTAGAGTGCCATGATGTCAGCCTAGCTCACAGCAACCTCAAACTCCTGGGCTCAAGCGATCCTCCTGCCTCAGTCTCCTAAGTAGCTGGGACTACAGGCATGCACCACCATGCCCAGCTAATTTTTTCTATTTTTGGTAGAGATGGGCTCATGCTCTTGCTCAGGCTGGTCTCAAACTCCTGAGCTCAAACGATCCTCCCTCCTTGGCCTCCCAGAGTGCTAGGATTACAGGCATGAGCTAGCGTGCCCAGCCTAAATGCTATTTAAATTGTAGTATTTAAATTGCAAAAGATTAATGAAAATAGAAAAATTTAAAATACAAAATATACAAACTTTTATTATTATAATATAACAAATAGTACACTTTAATCACTTTTAATCATTTCCACCTGGCTGACATTTTTCATGCTGTCTACATACAATTGTTGATATATGTCAACATTGCATCATTTTGCCTCACTTATGGCATAGACGCCCCTTAGGGTAGCTGCACATTTCAAAGTGATTACAATTTCTCTGATAACTAGACATGATACATAGAAATGGGTCCATAAACTATGTCTGTACCATGAGATCCTACCCTCAGTTGTATTTTATTGACTCAGTGTGGACACCTACCGCAACATTCTCTCCCAGAGATTTATATTTTTGAACTGAGAGACACAAATTGCTTTGGCCCAACTATTGGTGTTATGGAGAAGTGTTTCATTAACTGAGGCCTTTGGGGCTTTCTTAGAATTAACTCTCCCCAAAGGCTGGTTGTTCAATTCTTCCTTAGAATCTGTAAAATAGTTTAGTGTATGTTCAACAAATTACTTTTTAACTTGTTATTTAATAGTGATTTAGCTACTTGCAATAAAAATAATCTTAATATGGAAATTGCTACACAAATTTATTTTTCTTTTGCTCATCATAGTAGACAGAATTCTAAAATGGCCCACAGGATTCCACCCCACAGTATGCATAACCTATGTAATTCCTTCCCCTCCAGTGGAGGCAGAACTGTGAATATAATTGGGATATCACCCCTATAATTAGATTACTAATCAGTTGACTTTAAATTAATCAAAAAGGAGATTGTCTAGGTGGGCATGACTCCATAAGGTGAGCTCCTAAAGGGGACTGGATCCTTATTAAAGTTATAGAGACTTGAAGGGCAAATGGTGGGGGCCATGTGACAAGGAGCTGTGGGCAGTCAATAAGATCTGAGAGTGGCCCCTGGCTAAGAGCCAGCAATAGTGTGGGGACCTCAGTCCTGCAACCACAAGGAACAGAATTCTGCCAACAATGATCTGAGCTTGAAAGAAGATTCCATGCTCCAAAGAGGAAAGCAGCCCAGTGAATACACTGAATTTGCCTCATGAGACCATGACAAAAGACCCAGCTAACTCATGCCCAGATTCCTGACTTATGAAAATGGTGAGATAATAAATTTGTGTTGTTTTTAAGCCACTAAGTTTGTGGGAATTTTGTTATGCAGCAATGGAAAACCAAGAGTTATCCAATATTTTGTCTGGGATCATTTGTGGGTTATTCCCCCTCCCATCTCTGCAATTATTGGAGAATTGTCATAGCTCTTAGTGGCTATTATACCACAAGAACAATCTCTGAGTCTCTGTTCCCTATCTTTTTTCCCTTTCTCTCATGTCTTTCATCAATATCTCTGCCCACACCTGGCTCAGCATCCCTGAAAGTTTGGACTAATCAACCCACTGTGGTTTAGAACCTTGGACAGCAGCTCCCATACGGCCTGCCGATCCCTTCCTCCACACCTGTGCTTTCCACTTCAACTATCTAGTCATGACTCCCTCAAACACATGAATTCTGTTATATTATCTGCCAGTCTTCCTATTTTGTGCTATCTACCCTGAGTACCTACAGTCAGTAACCAGTGAAGAATAAGAATGCTACACAATGCTATGTTCACTTCTGTCCATTTTTACCACACATTAGGTTTTACAGTATTTGCATATATATCATACATGAAGATTACCTTAATTCCTCTTCCCCCACCTAATGTTCTCTTTTCCTAACATAGTTACAATTAACGTCTTATGTAAAGAAAGTATATTTTGTATATTAGTACAACCTTGAGTATGGATCAATAAGTTCAAATTGGTTGAGGGTGCCATAGAAAATATCATTATCAACTTTAGTATTGGAGGAAAAAAACTTAAATACTGATGAGAAAGGATTTCCACCCTCTGGTGTGTACTTCTTATATAACAAACCTTTCCCCTTGAGTGTAGGCAGAACTTGTGAATATAATGGGAATTAAAATACCAAACTATGAGGTTTTATGGCAAATCTATTCATTAATTTATATCTTAGACAAGATCTAAAAAGATAAAGACTAAATTTGAGAAACTGAGGAAAAGAATCTCAGAGGCAACAACAAGTTCTGTGTCCAAGCATTCTCAAAAATCAAAATGATAAGAGAACTACAGAGACAAAGGGTTACATCAGAATGAACAAAACTCCCACAGGAACTTTTTTGTTTCTCAGGGGACAAGGCTCCCCGAGGACTCCTCCTTACTAGGGTGGTGGTATTGGCCAGTAGTCAGCATAGGGAAAGGAAACAGATAGATCAAAGTATCCAAAACATGGATCTCCCAAGGTTTTATCTACCTTCCTGTAAGAATGACCACATATGTGCCCAGAAATAGCCTCTGTTTCCATGTAGGGCAATACTTATGCTCCTTAGCAAGCAGCATTATGCAGACTCATGCCAGGGTTATGGGCACTGAAATTCTTGCTTATGTGATCCCTCTATTTCAGATTGTGTGGCTTTTTAAATCTAACCCTGCACTTTAGGAACTAAGAATTTTCTATTTCCACCAATTTAGGAGTTTTTGAAGGATAGGCATGATCATAATCTACCACACATTTAGAGAAGTCAATTCTTTTATTACTATAAAGTCTTCTTGGCAATGGCCAAAAGAAAATAAATAAAAAATTATCTTCAAGGAAAGTGATGTATATAGACATACAATTATAAAACATTAGAAGTAAAGCAGTGAAAATATGAACGAATTGCTATGGTAGAACAGAGACAAAGGGAACTACCTGTCCCTGGGGAAAGTTTTAGGTTAGAAGATAAATGCCAGAACAAATTAGAAATTTATACAAATAGAAGTTTAAAAAGTTAGATATTCATACAAACAATACCAAACAGAAAAGAACTATTCCTGAACTGAGACATTTAATGTGTGAGAACTAAGAGCTTAGTAAAAATATTACATGTGCCAAGAACTTATTAAGAGCACTGAGGGTCAAGAGTCACTGTCACTGAGTTTGGAGTCAGATGGCATTCCCTATCTTTCCTCAGACCATTTTCCACACCTTCTGCTCTGTGGAGACAACTTTAAGTGGTGCTCTATTTGCATGTCAGCCTCAGATGACAGATCCAAGCAAACACCAACACAGAATTGCAGAGGGAGCCACCCTGATTCAGTATTGGCAAAAGAGGACCAACAAATGCACCATGGAAGCTATCAAGTACAGGAAGTGTGTGTGGAGAAGTATGAGGGAAAGGACGTCAACACTGTGAGTCAATACCTAAGGATGGCATACACAGAAAGAGGATGGGTATATACACAGAGAAGACAGAGGCAGAGGAACCAATGTGGAAAGGAATGGAAGAGAGACAAACTGAAGCATAGATCCTAAGTTACAAGAAACAGACAGAGAAAGAGAAATAAGCAGAGTAAAACTCCACTGTTTGCCTCTGCGTTTCACAGGGCTGTCCATTCAGCATGTTCTATGGAACACCATGCCCTAGAAATACTTTCCATTTTTTCAGAACAAGAACAAACTTTTCTTTTCTTTCTTTCTCCCTCCATCTACCCTGCTACCTTTCTTATCCTATTGTGAGTTTTCAGCAGTATTTCTCACATCTTCAAAGCACACACACCAGTAACCTATTATGATCATTCCAACATTTTTATATAATTTCATGATTTTCTGATAAATTGAGAAATGTGTAACCAATTCTTTAAAGGTAATTTCTGCCACCTGGGAAGAAAGGCACATTAATTATACTCTTGTGATCAAGCAACAATCCCTACTAAAATAGTCAAGAACTGGGCAGGGGTATCTGTGGCTATATTTAGCTAAGGAGCCATTTCCACTTTACATTTCCAGCTCAGTATTTAAAGCCAAAGAGAAATGTAACAGCAGCAGCATCGGGACTCCTGCCGGTAGCCACAACATACCGCTATGGTCTCACCTAAGAGTCCTTTCTGGTCAGTGAAGACTTGCTCCAGGGGAGGTGGAGGCAGAGCAGCATGCCTCCTTGCTAGCAGGAGTAAACTTAACTCTAGTATAAGGAGAGAGGAAGAACATAAAAATAATTTTCCTCCTTCTTTTTGCAATTTCTGTAATCACCTTCTCTCCCTAGCACTTACTAAGAAAGCATGAGAGTCTGCTTTCTCCAAACACTGTAAAATTATATAATATTCCAATATGTGAACCTATCTAAAAGGTAATTTAGCCTGCTGTCCTACTTACAGTGGACTCTTATCAAATAGAAAAGAGAAATAGTCCTAAAACCATGAAGAAAAAAGCACCATTTCTTCATTTGGTCATTAGATTTATGATAACATATACACTAATTTTTCTTATAGATGAGCAGTTTAAAGACACAAGAGAGTTCCAGGAGATTGGGCTGAATTCTGGTTGTATAAAATAGGTTCAAGAGATTGTTGTAAATCACATCCCATGGTGAAACCCAAACTAAGAGCCAATCAAACAAAACCTCAATCCAAAGGAGCTAGGAAGAAAGCACAAACAAGCTAGAAAGAAATAGGAACAAAGAGGGTAGGGTCCATCCTAGGGTACTTCCTGGGTGCAGGAGAAGGATTCAGGGCCTTTGTGTAGAATTCATGCCCCTCATCCACCTGAGCAGAGGGAGCTCCAGGAGCCAGGCCAGGAGGCTCGGCTTCCCTGATTAGTGATTTTCCAGCCATTGCTGGAATCCTCGTAATGTTCAAAACCTCAGTTTTGCCAGGCAACCATCCCATTGCTGCATAGCTCTAGTTACCAGAAAAGAAGATCATAGGATCTGAGTCAGGAAGTTCTGCTTCTCTCTATCACTCCACTATCTCTTAATATCACATTTATCTCTCTACAGCAGCAAACCTCGCCTGTACTTCATATTCTTCTTCCTTCAACTCAATCTCTTTGTATTATTCTTAGTTGTTTTTTTTTTTTCAAAAGTGAGCTCCTACTGGACTTTTGCTTTTCTCACAGGTGACACCTGACACTCCTGTATTCATTTTTTAAGTTCTTATTGCCATCTTGAGTATGGGATAGCATTTAAAAAAAATTTTTTTATTTCAGCATATTACAGGGGTACAAATGTTTATGTTACATATATTGCCTTTGCCCCACCTTAGAGCTTCAAGCATGTCCATCCCCCAGACAGTGCACACCACACCCACTAAGTGTGAATATACTCATCCCCTCCTTCCTCCTCCCATCTGCCTGACACCCGATGAATGTTACTACTATATGTTCACTTAAGTGTTGACCTGTTAATACCAATTTGATGGTGAGTACATGCGGTGCTTGTTTTTCCATTCTTGTGATACTTCACTTAGCAGAATGGCCTCCAGCTCTATCCAGGATAAGACAAGAGGTGCTAGATCGCCATGGTTCAAAGGAAAAGTATGGGGTCATTTTTTAAAAATGAGCTTGCAGGTTCTCTCTCTGCAGCCACTTTAGTCTCCAACTAGATCCCCTTTTTTCCTTCCCATCTAAATTATTCAGGATGGTGTTCAGAATTGTATATATTTTTCAAATGTTCCAACCTTTGAGCCATAGGATAGTGTTTTATTACAGTGTTCATTGTGGAATGAAACAAGCAGGGATAACAGTGTATCATCACAGTGAAAAGACACAGCATAGATCCTGAGGTACACAGAAGGCAAGGATTGATGACCAAATGAGTACCGCAATACACACCCCTTTCTAGGTGGCCCTTCAGGATAGTTATTGCACAGAACAGGAGAACAACAGCATCACATGAGAAGTGGATGCTGAGCTGGACCCACTCACTGACTAAATGGTTTGCTTCTGCTAACCAGGCTTTCAAGATGAGTGATTCTAATTTTTGCTCCATCAAAATCACCAATCTCAATGAGTCATGTATATTTGGGTGGATTTAGAGTGGTTAAAATCATAAATGTCAAATCCACAAATGTTAAAAGCCTACAGCAGGGATCAAAACACAAATGTTTATAGAAGCCTGGCAGGAAATGAGTAATTCAAGATGGATGTAAGACAATAGAGAGTTGTGGAGGCTAGCTCACTTGGGAAGGAATAATAACCATAATCATAGCAATTATTGAGATAGCACCTATTTTGTACCAGGCACAATTTGAAGAACATTACATATGTTAATTTATTGAACTCACAAAATAACCTTATGGGGTAGGTTCCCTTATTATCTCTTCCTTAATTTAATAGTAGAAAACCTGAAACACAAAGAATTTAAAATATAAGCACATCTCCCATATAAAGGGGAAATCTACTCAAGTCCCACTATTTGTTGCCATTAATATTAGGGATTCAGTGTTGTGAAACCTGATTTCCTAAGAGAAACTAAGAATTAAAATTTGTATGTGAAATCTTTGTATAAAATTATGACCTGCAGTCGTTAAATATATCATCCATGTGTGGCCAAACATGTCCTGCACAAAGCTTAGAAAACACTAGTTTGCATTTCTGGTATATAGTACCAGAGGAATCTTCCACAAGTATGACATCTCTGCAGTTAGTACTTTCTGCATTTTCTTTTGGGCAAACTATTAGGAGTAACAAGATAAAGGCTTCCTTATGAGTGAATAAATAAATAAATGTAATTTGTGACCCATAAGTCTTTTGATTAGACACAAACCACACTGTTGCTATACATTTTCTGAATTACTGAGTGGCACAGAAAAACTATGCATAGAGCAAATAGGACTGGAACCAATGGGAAATAAGCATCTTCTGTAATATAATTAAGCTTTTCAAATTTTTTCTGAATCTTCTATAACTCAAGTTCATTACAACCATCTCTTCCCTCTTTCCCTCCTCTAAGCAACCTTCAAATGAGGTGGTGCTAAAGCCACAGTACTACCTTTCAATCTACCTACAGTTCCTAACCATTCAATTCTTGCAGACCAAAACACTCTCCAACCATCCCAGAATTCCAGTTACAATCCAAAATATCCCTTCTGGATATCTCCACATTTCCAGAAAAAAATAATATTCCTCTCAGAAAGAGAATACAATGTAAGCACAGAAAAGGTCATGGAGTCCAGATCCTTTGTTTTAAAGGTAAAATAATTAAGGTTGGGAAATAAAAAGCAACTTGTGCAATAGTTTATTCTAATAGGCAATCTGTGAGCCTCATTCCAGTGTTCTAATAGATAACCAGTTGGTTTACCTTTTGATAAACTTCTAGGAGAATTTTAAGGTATCCTGAAAGAAAATAAATGCAAAATTCAGGTAGGTTTTTACTCATTGATTTAATGCTTTTCCCCAATAGTGATATCCCCCCTTTTCTTCTTCTGGATAACCACTACTCATTATTCAAATGCAAATCACTCCTTCCAGGAAGGCTTCCAAGACACCCTTTCTCACATGTTCAACTGAGATGTGATTCCCTTGTGTACTCTGTATTCACTTTTCTGATCATTCCTCTGATGCTGTACTACAGTGACTCTTCAGGTGTTTGCCCTGTTCCCTTCAACTCCTGCCTCTTGAGGACAATGAATGAGCCTTTTTATTGCTGTGAACGGAGGACCTTACAAGTTACAGACAGATGCATAGTGTGCTGTCAGAAAAAGTTAATGAATGAGTGAGTAGATGATCCTCTATGCCCTTTGGGAGCCACAAGAGACAACTGATATCTCTGCCAAGATGCTGAATATCTGAAGGTGAACTCTGCCACAGAAGACAGAAAGAACTTCCAAAGTGACCTTACCTTTTGAGGGAGGTGTAAAAGTGACTCTATCTTCCTAGATAATTTCTTTCTATGATGATAGACTCTTAATGAAAGTGCAATTGTTTTACCAAAGATGACTCAAACATCTGTAATACTCATTGATTTTTACAGATAATTTTTTCTGTTTGTACATGGACTCTGGTATATGGGACACGGGAGGAAAGGAAAAAAAGGATTAATCTGGGTTTGACCCTTATATAGGGTAGAAATTAGAATTGGGTTTGCTCACCTGCTAATAATTAGCTATTGAAGGGTGAAAAACCTGTGCTATGTTTGAGTGACAGTGTTTTGAGGCATTTTTGTATATATGTTTCTTTGTATACTTTCTTCTATTGTTTCTCTTTTATTTTTCTCTGGGTTCTTTAACAAAATTTCTTTTCTAAAATTCATCTGGTCTCAGACTCATAAAGGCAAAGAGAATAATTTCCCCAATGCTTGAGTCATGAAGAAAGGGAGAGCAGCAGTGTCACCAGAAATAAAAATAAAAGAACCCCAAGGGATTATATACCTATTCTTTGAACACCAAGAAAAGACAAGTTAAAGAATATAGAAATAAGATTTCTTGTACACCTCTTCAGTGTGTTTTGTATTTAGCATTTTCTTTCAATCCTCATGCCCACAATCTCAGTTCAGAACCTTATCTTTTGCAATTTGGGTCATTTCATTATCTCTTCACTGGTCTTCCAGAATCTGAGTCTCACCCTGCATTTTCTAATCTACTCACCATACTCTGGAGTGATCTCCCTGAAAAATTCTTTTACCCCTGATCAAGTTAAGCCTTAGCACCATTTTCTTGCTTAAAATCCTTCAACATTTTCTATGAGGCCAGTATTACCCTGATACCAAAACCAGTTAAAGAAATCACAAAAAATAAAAGACACAGAACAATATCCCTTATAAATACAGTTGCCAACATCAACCTTAAAAAGACACAAGCAAGCTGAGTCCAACAACATATAAATAGGATTATACACCACAAAAAATGTGTATTTATCCCAGAAATGCAAGGCTGTTTCAATATATGAAAATCAATGAATACTGCATGTTAATAGAATTATGGACAAAAACCATACAGTTGCATCAACAGACACACAAAAAAAAGCGTTTGACAAAATCCAACAAACTTTCATGATAAAAATCACTTGAACTAGGAAAAGAAGTTCCCAACCTGATATGTGACATATATGAAACACCCAGCTAATATCATATTTGTTGGTGAAAGACTGAGTGTCTACCTCTAATATAAGAAACAAGACAAGGCTATACACTCTGACTACTTCTAATCAACATTGCATTGAAGGTTTTATCTAGGGAAAGTAGGCAAGAATAGAAAATAAGAGGCATGCAGATTGGAAAGGAAGAAGTAAAACCATTTTTACAGATGACAAGATCTTGTGTATAGAAAATCCTAAGAAATCCACCAAAAAAACTATTAGAGCTAACAAATGATTTTCACAATGTTGCAGGATACAAGATCAATATATAAAAAATCAATTGTATATTTATACACTAGCAATAAACCTAAAAATTTAAGAAAACCACTTTTCATGATCATAGCAAAAATAAAATATTAGGAATAAACTTAACAAAAGAAATCAGACTTCTATACTGAAAACTATAAAACATTGAAAGAAATTAAAGAAAAACTAAATAAATGTATAGATATACCAAGGATTAGAATATTTAGTGTTGTTAAAATAACAATACACATCCCAAACTGATGTAAAGATCAAACGCAATATCTATAAAAATTCAGCTGTCTTTTATGAAAAAATTGACAAGATGATCCTAAAATTCATATGGAAAGGAAAACAATGTTTTTAAATTTTTTTTATTTCAGCATATTACGGAGGTACAAATGTTTAGGTTACATATATTGCTTTTGTCCCACCCAAGTCAGAGTTTCAAGCATGTCCATCCCCTAGACGGTGCGCACTGCACCCATTAGGTGTGTATATACCCATCCCTTCCTCTTCTCTCTCATCTGCCCGACACCTGACGAATGTTATTACTATATGTGCACTTAAGTGTTAATCAGTTAATACCAGTTGGATGGTGAGTACATGTGGTGCTTGTTTTTCCATTCTTGAGATACTTCAATAAGTAGAATGGGTTCCAGCTCTATCCAGGAAAATACAAGAGATGCCATATTACCATTTTTTGAGTGTGACTGAGTAGAACTCCATGTTTTTTAAATGAACAAAGTTGGAGAACTAATACTTTCCAATTTCAAAAGTTACTACAAAGCTGTAATAATCAACCCAATGTGGTATTGAAATAAGATGAGATATATAGATCAATGAAATAGCACTCAGATTCCATCAATGACCTCTTAAATTTATGGGCCTTTGACATTTAACAATGGTGCCAAGATAATTCAATAGGAAAAGAATAGTCTTCAACACATGGTACTGGAACAACTGGATATCTAAATGCAAAGGAATAAAATTAGTCCCCTACCTCATTTCATGTACAAAAATTAACTCAAAATGAGTGAAAGACCTAAATGAAAAATCTAAAACTACTCTTAGAAGAAAACATAGGAGAAAATCTTTGTGACTTTGATTAGGCAATGATTTCTTAGATATGACACCTAAAGCATAAGTGATGAAATCAAAAACATATAAATTGTACTTCATCAAAATTAAAGTATTTTCTCTTTCAAAGAACACCATCAAGAAAGTAAAAAAAAAAAAATCAACCCAGGAAATAGAAGAAAATATTTGCAAATTCATATATCTAATAAGGAACTTATGTCCAGAATACATAATTCTTCACAACTTGACAATTGGAAGACATATAGCACAATTTAAAATGTTGTTATGGACTGAATTTAATTAATTAACCTCCCAAATTTAATTATATGTTGAAGCCTTAACTTCCTATGTGACTGTGTTTGGAGATAAGGATTATGAGGAAGTGATTCAGGTTAAATGAGGTCATAAGGATGGGACTAGCTAGTGTCCTTACAATAAGAGTTTTGAAATGCATGCACAAAGGAAATGCAAAGTGAGAGCACAGTGAGAAGCCAGTTATTTGCAAGCCAAGGAAAGAGGTCTCAGAGGTCTCAGGAGAAACCAAACCTGCCAACACCTTGATCTTGGACTTCCAGCCTCCAGAACTGAGAAAATAAATTTCTGTAACTTAAGCCATCCAATCTGTGGTGTATTATGGTAGTCCTAGCAGACTAATATAAATGGATTTGAATAAACACATAAAGGACATAAAAGTAACCAATAAGCAAATAAAAAGCTCAAGATCAGTGATCATTAGGGAAATGCAAATCACAACCACAATAAAATACCACCGCGTACTAGGATGATTGAAATAAAAATGAAAGACAATAAATAGTGTTGCCAAGAATATGGAGAAATTGGAACCCTCATACATTGCTGGTGGCAATGTAAAGTGGTGCAGCCACTTTGGAATATTTTGTGGCAGTTCCTCAAAAAATTAAACATAAAGTTACCAAATAACTCAGCAATTCTCTTTCTACCTATATACCCCAAAGAAATAAAAACATATGTTAACACAAAACTTGTATACAAATGTTCCTACCAACAGTATTTATAATAGCCAAAGAGTAAAAACAACCCAAATGCCCAGCAACTGAGAAATGGATTAAGAAATCTAGTATATCCATGGAATGGAATGTCATTCAACCATAAGGAATGAAGTGCTGATATATGCTACAAAATGGATGAGCCTTGAAAACACTGTGCTGAGTGAAAGAAGCCAGTCACAAAAGACCACATACAGTAAAGTTTCATTTATATAAAATGTCACAGATATGCAAATCCATATAGCTATAAGGTAGATTAGTGGTTGCTAGGGGCTGGAGAGAGGGGTAATGATGAGTGACTATTAATGGGTACAGAGTATCTTTTGGGGATAATAAAAATATTCTGAAATTAGATTGTGGTGACCATTGCACAACTCTGTGAACATAGCAAAAACCATTGGATTGTACACTAAAAGACGAATTCTCAATAAAGCTATCACTTTTAAAAAATGCTTTAGCATCTACCCTTTGCCCACAAAGTTAATTAAGTCCATGCCCTTTAGTTGGCCCTCTATAATCTAGTCTTGTTTACCTTTCCAACTTTATTTCTCACCACTTCAATATCCTCATCCATTTTCTTTTAATGGAAGGCTCTCCCTTCTTAATCTTCCTGAAAATTCATACTCCTTCCTTTATATGCAGCTCAAGAGTCAATTCCTCTGTAGTCTCCCAATCAGAAGACTTGATTATTCTCTGATCTGTGCCCACACTATATAGTCTACATATTTCTGAGCACTTAGGTCTTTTCTAAGGACACTAGGAAATATTCCCTCTAGTGGTAAAACAAACATTTTTAAAAAAAAAAAAAAGACTTCTTTAAAGTCTACCATTTAAAAAATCATGACATGTTAAAA
This sequence comes from Cheirogaleus medius, assembly GCA_008086735.1. Classification (NCBI taxonomy): domain Eukaryota; kingdom Metazoa; phylum Chordata; class Mammalia; order Primates; family Cheirogaleidae; genus Cheirogaleus; species Cheirogaleus medius. Next base: position 57,659,840 of record VBSM01000272.1, read on the forward strand.
ATTAAGTGAAATGTCATGGTATTTGGCATTTGTTGATAGTGGGCTACAAACGACCAGTTTATGATGTCATGATGCCTTGTCCACACAGTAAGAACAGAGAGGATAGAGAGGATAGACTTTAATGGAAAGATAGGAAATGCATTTATCAGAGACTAATTCATTTTATGAAAATATGGAGAAAGTGCACATGTCACTTAGCAGAGAGAATTGTGCATAATCTGAAATAAGCTTTAAAAATGTTGAAAAGCTAAGTTATAAAAAATTGGCAAATGACATATATTTTCATCACTCTCTTTTGGTTCCTACAGATGCTGTTCCAACAAATCTGATCATATGTCTTTTGTCATAAATTTATGTTCAAATAAATGAGTGTTTACATTTAATATAAAACTTAATATATGATTTTCACGTCATGTTATGCTTGTTGCATCTTTCAGGAAAAGGATGTACACTACAAAGCCTGAATTTGGGGTATGGAAGTTAATGATGTAAAATGTACTCAATGCTTTTGTGTCACTAAGTGTTTATATTTTTATATAATTTTGTTTTCCAATTTTATGTAAATGAAGAAATAACTTATATTAAACATTTTTCAATTGGCTTATATTAAATGAAAATCTTCCAAGATATAAATAAAGTCCTATGCATAGCTGGACATATTGAGAATAAAGTATTGATTAATTTTCTATGAGCAATGAAGATTAAAAATAGTCATAAAACTAATTTTTCTTGGTGTTTTTTCACCAATTGGTTTATACTCCAATCATCAAAAAGAAGAGATATAAGGGGATCTCAATTGTCTTTTCTCTTTAAAAGTAATTGTTGGCAATGGGAATATAACAGAACCATGATAGGAGACATTGTAAATTCTGTATTTTAGGCCCAAAGGCAGTTATAATCTATAAACTTTGATATTATCAAGGTAAACATAATGAGGATAACTTACATTTATATTGAACTTACAAGTTTTGAAGTCACTTCCAAATACATTATCTCATTTCACTCTCATAATATCCTCTAAAGTTATGAAGGCAGGTTTTATCCTCATAGGTGAAAAAGCTAAAGCCAGGAAGGTTGAATGAATTTTATAAGATTAAAAAGTCACCTACAGAACCAGAATGGGAACTCAAGTTTCTTGAGTCTTTTCCTGGAACTCTTTCTCTATGCTCATTGTTAAGCTACTAAATGTGTGAAATGGAATGGATAGCAAATCTGCTAAGAACACAAGGATTGAAGAATGATATCTAGAGATGACATTTAGGTATAAGGTATAGAGTCCCTGTGATTCATTAGGCTCTGTGCTAGGTAGGTGCTATGAAAACTGTGATAATATTCTCTTGAGTTTCCTTATCCAACTTGATATGTGTTACAATGGAAGTATGGAAGCCATGGACCCATTGACAAGTGACATGAACAAATACAGGATGTTGAAAGGGTAGTTAAGCAATCAGAGATAAGCCAATGGAATGTTCATGGAAAGACTATCCTTCTGCAAGGCGGAGAAAGGAAAAGCATTGACACCCATGCCCTTAGTGGAAGGACAGGGTTTCCATTCTTGATCAACCACTACAAAAATAGTTATAAACCTTAAAATAAGCTGATATCCTAACTACTAACAATTTATGACTTTGTTTTTCATGTCTACTATTAAACCTACTTCTTTTTAGTCCATCCTCCCTCTTCTTGGACTAATAAATTTTATAAGATTGCTACCTATCTGTGAGGTATTAGAATTTTTTTTTTTTAAACTTACCATTGTAAGTTTAAAGGATACTATCTTAGTCTGATTGGGCTACCATAACAAAATATCACAGAATGGATGGCTTAAAACAGAAATTTCTTTTCTCACAGTTCTGGAGGCTAGAAATCCATGATCAAGATGCCAGCAAATTCAGTTTCTAGTGACAGTTCTTTTCTTGGCTTTTAGCTGGCTTCTCACTGTCCTCATCTGGCCTTTCCTTGGTGCATGCACTAAGAGAGAGAATGAGAGAAAGAGAACATGAGGAAGTAAGAGCACTCAGGTGTCTCTTCTTATGAGGACACTAATCCTATCGGATCCATGCCTCACCCTTATGACCTCTTTTAATTTACATTATTTCCCTCATGGCCTCATCTCCAAATACAGCCACACTGGAGGATCAGCGATTCAAGATGTGAATTTTGAGAGGAACAAAAATTCAGTCCATAAAATATACTTTCTCTTAAAATATTAAATTTTGTAAAGAAAGCATATGTCCACCTACTTCTGCTTGTCAAATTTTAAAGCCGTTAAGGTTATTTCCAACTTCATCTTTCCAAGTTGGAGTCCTAAGATTTATCATCCCTCCAAATCCTTTTGATCAATTTATCAACTCTTCTCTAGACTTGCTGCCTTTTTAAAAGTCAATTTACATTGAGATATAATTTATATATAATTAAATACTTCTATTTTAAGTGTACAGTTTCATGAATGTTTCCAAATGTATACACCTGTATAACCACCATCACAATCAAGAAATAGAATATTTCCATCACCCTAAAATGTCCCTGTGCCTCTTAGCATTAATCACCACACCTATGACACCAGACAACCATTGATCTGCTTTCTCTCAGTGTAAATAAGAGTTGCCTATTCTATGTTATCTCACAAATTAAATAACACAGTGTATTTTTTGGGCTCAGCCTCTTTCATGCAGCATGTTGTTGAGATCGATCCATATTGCTGTGTATATCAGTAGCTTCATCCATTTTCATTACTACGAAGTAGTTTTCCATTGTGTGTGTGTTCTGTGATAAACATTCGAGTACAGGTGTCTTTCTGATAAAATGACTTCTTTTCCTTTGAATAAATAGTCAGTGGTGGGATAGCTCTAAACTTCAGTTCTTTGAGGAATCCCCATACTGTTTTCCATAAAGGTTGCACTAAGTTACATTCCCAGCAACAGCATATAAGCATTCCCTTTTCACCGCATCTGTGCCAACATCTATTGTTTTTTGACTTTTTAATAGTGGCCATTCTGATAGGGGTAAGGTGGTTTTCTCAATGTTGTTTTAATTTGCATTTGCCTGATGGTTAGCGATGTCGAGCATTCATATGTTTGTTGACTATTTGTTTATCTTCTTTTGAAAATGTCTGTTCATGTCTTTTGTCCACTTTTAATGGAGTTGTTTTTTTCTTGTTGATTTGTTTGAGCTCTTTATAGATCCTGGATATTAGCCCCTTTTCAAATATATAGTGTTTGAATATTTTCTCCCATTCTGTAGGTTGTCTATTTACTCTGTTGATTATTTCTTATGCTGTGCAGAAGCTTTTAGTTTAATTAAGTCCCATTTATCTATTTTTGTTTTTGTTGTATTTGTTTTTAGAGTTTTAGCCATAAATTCTTTGCCTAAGCCAATATCCAGTTTTTTTCTAGGTTTACAGCCACAATTTTTAAGGTTTCAGGTCTTAAATTTAATTCTTTAATCCATTTTAAGTTCATTTTTGTATATGGTGAGATATAGGGATCCAGTTTCATTCTTCTGCATGTGGCTATCCAATTTTCCCAGCAAATCAGTAGCATTTCTATATGCTGATAACGGCCAAGCTAAGAAGTAAATCAAGAACTCAATACCATTTATAATAGCTGCAAAATAAAATAAAATACCTAGGATTATACTAAATCAAGGAGGTGAAAGATCTCTACAAGGAGAATTGCAAAACATTGATGAAAGAAATCATAGATGGCACAAATGGAAAAATTTCCCATACTCATGGACTGGAAGAATCAATATTGTTAAAATGTCCACACTACCCAAAGTGGTTTACAGATTCAACATAATTCCCATGAAAATACCAATGTCAGTTTTCACAGAATTAGAAAAAAACTATCCTAAATTTGATATGGAATCAAATGAGAGCCCAAATAGTCAAAGCAATCCTAAGCAAAAGGAAAAAATCTGGAGGCATCACATTACCTGACTTCAAATTATTACTACAAGGCTATTATAACCAAAACAACATGGGACTGGTATAAAAGTAGACACACAGATCAATGGAGCAGAAGACAGAACCCAGAAATAAAACAATACATCTACAACCAATTGATCTTTGACAAAGCAGACAACAACATACACTGGGGGAAAGACACCCTATTCAATAAGTGTGCTATTTTCAAGTTTACCAATTATTTTCTTTGTTGTGGCAACTCTGTTGATAAGCTCCTGAAATAAAGAGTGCTACTCCATTTTTTTTTTATGTTTGCTGACAGCTTTTGAGCCACACACCTTCCTCTTTCCTTCTGCTCCCATCTGAGCAAGCTAATGAGAAAGGTTGAGTGTGCTCTTCCTTGGTGCCAATGGGAGGTTCATACCACACAAACCTCAGCCTGAGGACAGGAACGATCACCCTGCCTTTGCCACTAATCCAATGTAAAATAAACTTACTTTTATAAAATTTAAGACACCATAAAAACATACTAACCACAAAGACTTTTTCATTATGTGAGTAATAAGCCTTTTCATGCCCCCTTTGTGTGTGTGTGGTATCATCAGTTGGGACATCTGAACCAAATCGTAGATGGGGATCCATTGGCTTCTAATAATAATATAATAGTAATAGTATAGAAGAACAATAGAGACTGAGTTAACTGGTACTTATACCTGGAAATGGGCAGGTCTCTCTCAGTCAGGCATCTAGTATGGGCATTAATCAGGAGTTGAGCTGAATGTTGGGATTCATTGTTGTAAACACCTTCAGTAAAAAAAGAGACTTCAGATTCCTCCAGCACAGACCTTCTGTTACCTTTTGTGTAATATGGGTTCTGGAGTGTTAAAAGGTTTTCCTCAGCATTCCTGCTCCTTCTCAGCTTTTGGCCACCCCAATTCCCCTGAACAACACAGCTCTCTTTCAATGCCCTTGCTTCAATCCCACAGTTAGAACCCTATTGCTTGTTACTCAGGACTGGGATTGTATTGGGGGCAGGGATTTTTTCTCCATTACTGGCATCCAAACTAAGTCTTAGTCAGGCCATGTGTGTCTGTCTGCACTCATGGGGTGCGGTGTTCTCTTCTATCTTCATGAAAAATCCTCATTTGTATTTTTGGGAGACCTTGAAGAGATGAGAGTCACTCACTTACTGTTTTCCCAGTAGAATTATGGGCCCATGAATTTCTGTTCTGTTCTTTCTTTAGAAGCAGTGTATCTTTACTTGAGCCCAGGGTGAGAGGATCTTCTACCCTTCCCCAGAGAAAAGAGTCTTTGCCTTTACCCTCCCCTATGGAAACAGTGGATTTTTGCCTGATTTCTTGGAGAAAGTTTTCTGCTCCTCACAAAGCAGCTTTTGCTTCATAAAAGAGAAGGGTCTGTCAGAATCCCAGGTTTTGGCACCAAAGATGTCAGGGTGGGAGGCTGTCTTTGGTTCTTGGTGTGCTCTTGGCCAAAGAATGACCAGACACACCAAAGTGCCAAGTCCAGACTATTATCCCCATCCTCTAACTCTTTTCTTGGAAAAATCACCAGCAAGGCCAATACAATCAGGTAACCTCAGCCATGGAGCAGTTTCACAGGAGCAGTGGAGAGAGAGAGACAGACCAACTCACTCACTCACTGACTCACTCACTTCCTCCTGACTTCTCAGATTGTTTCCTTTTATTAGCCCAGTCTGGAGGAGGGCTCTTGGGAGATATAGAAAACTCTATACACTGCTTCACTTTTCAGAGAAAAGCAAGTGTATATTCAAGGTACTTCTGCAAATGATCAACAGATGTTCTCAAAATTCCATCTGCATATAAAAGCTCCCTCTAAGAAAGCTCACCTGGGGGGTTGTGGGGTGAACCCCAATGCAGATTCAAGCTAATGAAATATTAATTACCCTTAGGTTACTCTAGGTCACTTTCTGCCTGGGCTGGGGAATTCCTAGATTGATAAAGCATTCCATCTTTCTCTGGGTTTAGCAGTTACTCAGGATAGGATTAAAGGTGGGGCGACACCAAAATGGAGTGCCCGCCCTTATCCTTCTTCCCAGGTAGAACAACAAAACAGTGGTGCTCAAAACAGCACCAAAATAGGGAACCCTTGTCCGAGAAGAGCTGGAGATCCTATCTACCTAACAGGTCTGGGTAAATAGGTCGGTAAATATTAAATGTTTATATTTATGACCAAATATATTTGTGACCAAAATATAGGCTCACCTGCCTTACCCCCAATATTTTTCATAAGAATCCAGTGCAGGCCCATGGGAAAGAGCTTGTGAATCTGTACAGATCTCACTAGTATCTGCGGCTTCCAGTTAGTCTGAATTATCATGCTATCCCAGATTTGACCTTTTTTTTAAATTTGATCATCTTTCTTCTTAACCACTTTTATGGCTTTTTGCCCTAGTTGTTTGTTTGATTACACTAGGAGGGCAAGTTTGAAATAAGTTTCTCTGGCATAACCAAGACATAGTTTTTTCAATTCACTATCAGTTTTCAAATGTACAGAATAATGCAATATAGATCAATGATGTTTTGTTACTATGGTCAGATGGAACTTCCTAAATGAAAGTCATTCTTTTCTAGATGATACCAGAACACTGTTGAAATTTTTGCCAGATTTAGAAAAATTTCTTCAAGGAGCTGTTTGTGGTTTTATTTTATTTTTAAGCTAGAATTTATTTCAAATTCTTCATTCTTCATGAAATGGAATGATCCCAAAGGGCTTAAACTGTGATTCTTTCTTATATTGGATAAGGAGCCCAAAAACATATCTTCAAAATCATTTGTAGTCTTGCTTAGAAGGATAGAGCAATTTTGACTCTCTGACAATGGCCACCTTCAGAAGGTAGTTGTAGAAACCATGCTATGGTTTGAGTGCTTGTTCCCTCTAAAACTCATGTTAAAACCTAATCCCCAATGTGGCAGTGTTGAGAGGCAGGGCCTTGAAAAGGTGATTGGGTCATAGATTAATCCATTCAGGGATTAATGGGTTATCTTGGGGGTGGGACTGGTAGCTTTATAAGAAGAGAAAGAGAGCCTTGAACTAGTGTGCTCAGTCCCCTCACTGTGTGATGTCCTGCATCACCTTAAGACTCTGCAGAGTCTCCTCAACAGCAAAAACGCTCTCACCAGATATGGTTCCTGGATCTTGGACTTCTCAGCCTCTATAACTGTAAGAAATAAATTTCTTTTCTTTTTAAATTACCCAGTTTCAGGTATTCTGCTAAGAGTATCAGAAAATGGACTAAAACTACCATAGAGTCATTGAGAATAGCCTCTCCTAGGAGGGTTAGCCCCACTATTTGATGAAAAATTGGTTTAAGACTATTTCATTTGGAATGTTTAAAAACAAAAGCATTCTGACCCCCAGGTAAGTAATAGAAAAGGAATCCAAGCACTAGCTCATCCTTGGAAGATAACTTTAAGCTGAATGCTAAGGCTGAATTCTCAAAACCCCAAGCATGAACCACTCTGCTATGAGCATTGGATAAGCATAGCCAAATAGTCTGTGTGAGATCTGTCTTCCTCTGTGGCACCATTTGGCAATAAGAAGCCAATGCACTAATCAGACTACAATTATTTTTCCACAACAGAATGCCAGGCCAACTCCTCTTTGGGATTGTGTAAATAGATTATAACAGTAATTCTTTGTGATTCTTAGATATTTCAAGAGGTCTTGACTTCCTGTGAATAATAAAAGTGGAGGCTCAAAGTGGTTAATTCAAAATATAATATTATGTGACTATATTTGTGTACCATATGTATGGTACACTTCATGTTACCTATAGACTGGATTAGTTTTAGTGAGATTATCATAGTTTCTCTAGTGTGTTTATATCTTCTTTAAAAAAATCTTTTAATTTACACAAGAAATTCTGTAACATCTCTAAAGTTCAGTACAGAAAGTTGTCCTTACAAGAGTTAGCTTTGAGAAATACTTAACTTACTAAAGTAAAAAAATATTCCACACAGTACAATGATGCCTCAATGATATTATATATTTTTTTAATTTCTGTGATTATTTTAGCAAAAGGTCAGTCTGTACTCCCTTCTAATAAAAGAAATCTGCTAAAAACTTGTTGTTAAGATCTCTGTCAACTCTAATGAGTAAAAGCTACCTAGTGTGGATATATTTTATCACATTTCACTTCTGTGTAGAGAAATGACTTTAGTGAGTATCACTGTTTTTAAAGGATAAATGTAATAAGGGATTCAATGATATTTTATATAACCTTAATTTTGAAAGAAAATTTTGCAAAATTGACAAAGAAAGTAATACTAATTTAAAATAAGGCTCTGATCAATAAAGTAAGCATCAATATATTAGCTACTTAGAAAAAATGTAAGTCAGATTTCCAACATTTACCCTCTCCTTAATCCATGCTTATTTTCAAATGAGCTTCAATTTATATGTTCATTCACCTACTTGGCATGAGTATTTAGGTATCTAACAGAGAGCCCAGATGTAATGGGTCCAAAATGCAACTCTCAATTTCTACCTCTTCCCACACTAACTCAATTGGTTTCTCCAACAATCTCCATGGCCCCCTACATGCCCAAGCTGAATAAAAACCTGAGTTATCCCTCAACTTTCCAATGGAAATCATCCAACATAGGACTATTCTCTGGATCATGTTTATCACTTCGTTATTTTCTTGTGTTAACCCTAAAAAAGTTCAAATCCAATTTGAATTATTTAGTGAAGAGAAAGAAAAGAGTTCTCTTCCAGTAACAAGAAGATGATTTCCCATTTTAGGGCCAGAGTCAAGTTCGAAAGGCTCTTGTCCCTGTAAATTCTATCTAACTTCCTCAGCTACATCTAGGCAAAATTACCTGCTCATGCTATATGTGTAGTGGATGTATACATTTCCTATGATAGCTATAGCAGATTACCACAAATTTGGTAGCTTAAACGATAGAAATTTATTCTCTCATAGTTGTGTAGGTTATAAGTCCCAAATCAGTTTCACTGGGCCAAAACCAAGTTGCCATCAAGGCCACCCTTTCTTCAGACATCCTAGGGGGAGAATCTGTTCCTTGCCTCTTCCAGTGTCTGGTAGTTGCTCGTGTTCCTTGGCTTATGAATGGTTCACTCCAGTCTATGCCTCTGTGGTTACATTGCTTTTCCCTCTTTTGTCTGTGTCTAATCTCCCTCTAGATGAAAGAGTTTCTCTATGCCCTTTTATAAGGATACATGTGATTGCATTTAGGGCTCACTCAGATAATCCAAAATAATCTCTGCATATCAAAATCCTTAATATAATCACCCCCACAAAGCCCGTGTTTACCATATAGGTTAACACTTCTCTGTTCCAGGGATTAATGTGAATATCTTTTGGGGGAGGACATTATTTAGCTTCCTACCAAGATCATATAGTAAGTATTTCAGACAATGGTTTTAAACGTATCACTGATTGGATGAAGAGACTGTATTATAAAAACTTCAACCATTTCTTTGCACATTTAGAAGTTGAACTGATACCATCTTCCCATAGCTGAGTAAGATCTTTACAGTTTTTCTTATCCCATCATCACTATTTATTATTAACTACAACACAGTTACAAATAATCAGTGCTTATATTAATTCTTAGAAATAATTTATTCTTCCTACGTTATTCAAAGACTTGTCAGCTGCTTGTCACTGAAGGCATGCATACTGACAGTTTCACTCAATGAGTTAAAAATCATATCTATCTTCTTTGCCAATGGAATGTCTCAAAATTAATCATGATTGTTGATTTTCTTCTGCTTTTAGACAGGAGAATTGTACCCCAGACATGGTTTCTTATACCACCTTTCCTTTATGTTATTCAGGGAACCATAGTGATTTATTTGAATTTCTAGTTACTTTATAGCCATACTTTTCAAATGCCTGTTTTTGAAACAAAGCTGTGATATCTCTGCAAAGAGGCTCTTTTCTTCACCTTACCATTAAGTTTAATGTCATGGATCGAGAAAGTTTAGTGTAATGGAAAGATCCCAGAATTTGTAATCACAGAATCAGAGTTTCTATTCTGACTGTGCCAGTCTCTCAGTTCAAGTTCCTCATCTGCAGAATGGAATTTGTTATAATAAAACCCATAGAATAATGTTGTTATAAGAGAGTTAAAGGAAACAAATATATTTTATGAACTGTAAAATTTCATTCAAGTTATAATTATATTATCTTTGAGATGCTGTTTATAGATGTTTTTTAAACAGGGGTATATTTCAAATGCCTCTGTTCATTAATTTCTACTTAATCATTAACTTAACACTTACAGACACAGTTCTTTGTGCTGGGAACACAACAACAAATAAAATCAACTAAGTCATTGCCTTAATGGCACTTACATTCTAGTAGAGACCATTAAGCTCTAAAGTCCTATCTTTAGAAGCTATTGCCAAGAAATTTGCTGTTGTAGATTTCTGTTCTATTCTGGTATATGAAGAAGTCATACATGTACTCTTTTTTTCATTCACTCAACAATTCATTGTGCATCTTTAATGTGTCAGAATTGCTATAGATGCATTTATAAAAATGACAGTCTCTTCCCTTAAATGGCTTAATCCTATAGGAGCTACTTAGAGGGAGCATCTCAATTCAGGAAGTCTTGTCTTCTCAGAGGTGATAACATCTAAGCTGGCTCTTGAATGACTGACAGGATTGATGGGAGAGAGGTCAGACAGATATTCTGACAGATAATTGTGAAGATCAACAGTTAGTGTGGGCATTTGAGCAGCCTCAGGTGAGAACTTTGTGGTATGTGACTATTCAATTTCAAGGCATTCAAATAATATCCTCTACAAAGAAGAGTTCTCCTTCCCATCCTCCCCCAAAATAAAATATGTTCCTTGGTATCCATGGGGAATTGGACCCCTGCAGATACCAAAATCCACAGATGCTCAAATCCCTTATAAACAATGGTGTAGTATTTGCAAATAACTCACACACATTCTCTCATATATTTTAAATCATCTCTAGGTTACTTATAATACCTAATACAATGCCTACATACCACTTGGCATTTGCTTGGATTCAACATAGTGCTCAGTACAGGGAAAATTCAAGTGTTGCTTTTTGGAACTTCATGAAATTGTTTTTCCTGAATGTTTTTGATCCATGGTTGGTTGAATCCACAGATGCAGAAGCCATGGATATAGAGGGCCAAAAGTACTTTGCAGTCTCATTTTTAAATTCCTTATTATTAGTATTTGATGCCTATTCACTGACATGCTAAAGAAATACCTTGTTTAGATAGAAATCCTTTCTATCTCTCTATTCTATCTAATTGGAGAACTGAATTGGGAATCAAAAAATTCTCAGTTGGTTAGGTTGGAAAGGACTTCTTGGACCTATCTTTGCTTGGTAAGACCAGGCAGGCTTTTCACTGTAGAACTGTCCTTGACATTTGTCTTGATACATGTTTCTAAGTGACTGGCCTATAATTTCTTATAATTTCCCTAACTAATAATAGAAACCTAACTAGGGCAGAGCTAAGAATGCTGATGGAGACTAAAGCGATTCAGCTGTGAGTTTTGGCAGTGGTAGAGACTAGGACTCAAACTAGTCGATTCCAGTGCTGTTTACTGATCAGGTATTTTTAATTTCCAATTGCCAATTCACCCTTGGCTTGGAAAGCTGCTGATTGGCTTTGTAGCCTTGGGGTTAACCATTACCTGGGCTGAATATTTATTTGGGTAAAGTATTATTTTTCTATATTAGCCTCCATTTTATTTTTGAATACTTTTTAAAAATCATTTGACAATTCTTCACCTTAAACTAGCCATATCTTTGATGTTGCAAAAAGCCAGATATTGTTGTAAAATTATCTGTACAGTAACTAAATTTCTATACAACCAAAGCTTATCTTGTATTATGTCTGAATTGTATGTTCTATGGTTGGTTTCCAAATTAAATCTTTTTATGATGGTTGCTTGGTCCTATCACCCTTTCATTAGCAGTTTTTGTTATATTGAAGATTCTCGAGAGTGTGGCATTGGTAGAAATCTGACGGTTTTGTTCCCTTGCTCACAAAGAGGGCGTTATCTCTCTCTTTATGGGAACATGGGTTGTGATTACCTACTGGTTTGCTGACTGAATGTAAAACATGCCTTTATTATGACTTTTGGCTTTTGTGAAGGTGTCATCCTTTGATTCAAACTTGAAGGGTTAGCTTGAGGTAGTTAAACTTGGCAATGAATCCTAGAATAAATTACTAACCCTATAAAGTTATTGAATAAGGGGGTGGTTCTATGACAAGACCCCCCTTACCTCTCTGGAGGGATGACTGTTATCCCTTCATTTTGAGTATTAAGAATGGCCTCAGTTGCTTGGGTGATTTTTCACGAAGAGAATTGGTTCTTAGTGATCCTCCACCACCACTCCTCCGTCATCAATAGACCTGACACCTCACATTTTACTGATATAATTTTTCCCATCCAGACATCCCTGAAATCACTGTGATTAGGTTTCCTTTTCAACTGAGTGCATTCTTTCCCCAAGGGGATTTTAAATTTCCCCCTTATTGACATTGTACACCAAGAACTATGGCGCCACAGCAGAGGGCACTTACAACAAAAAAGAACAACAATGCAGAACATTTGTATTGGAGAAAGAGCTACAAAGCCCTATAGACAGTTCCAGCATTTGGAGGAAACAAAGCCTTCAGTGACAATCATCTGAAGAAGAGCCAACACTGAAAGGCTGTATTTCCACCAACTAAAATTTAGCACAGTGCCAAGTAATAAGAGCACTGAAGCAAGAATCAGATAGTTAAGCCATGGTAGAACAAAATGGAACAACAGCAATGTAGGATATGTAGAAGAGGGTTCAAACTCAATGAGGACAGTTCTTTTAGCCCCATCTAGTTAATGCATATCACCTGTTTCTCTCTGAGGAGAAACTGGAAATTTGTATCAGATGTTAACATGTGTCCTTTAGTTTTCTGTATGTGGGTATGTTAGCTTCCGTTTGATGTTTTAACAAATTGCCACAAACTTGGTGGCTTAAAACAGCATGAATTTATTATCCAACAGTTCTGGAGACTGTAAGTCCAAGGCTTTTTTCCTTCTGGAAACTGTGAGAAGGACTCCATTACCTTGCCTTTTCCAGCTTCTAGGGGCTGCCCACATCATGCAATTTTCACATCTTTTTCTCTGATTCTGACCCTCTTATATGAACCCTTGTGATTACATTGGGTGCACGCAGATAATGCAGGATAATTTTTCCGTATCAAGATCCTTAACAAATCACTTCTGCAAACTGTCTTGTACCAAGTAAGATAACAAATTCACAGGTTCCAAAGACTAGAATGTAGATATCTTTGAGCGGGCTAACACAGTGGGGAAAACCTTTTATGGTTCTTTTCATGGACTGAGTGTTAGGAATAGTCAACCATTCCTACTTGTCCTCTTCACATTTAGTGTGTCTACCTGATCAGATTCATGTGTGGTGTCCAGGAGTCAAATGTGGGCAAGCAACATCCTATACAATATTGTCTTAGTGAGATTTCTTTTTATATATAATTCATGTGTGCTACTTACTGCACAACATATTCCTTCCTTCAAGTCACTGGTGTAAATTTTGAACTGGATAGTGCCAAGGACAGAGCCATTTTCTAGTGAAATGAAGACCTCCCTCCTTAAATACTGAACAACTGTTAGACAGCAATTATTAATTCACTTACTAATCCATGAAGTGTTTTACCATTTTATCCTAAATAACATAAAAAAGATTATCAAACTCTTCACTTAAATCAAGAGGTGCTAAATCAATTACTCTTTTCTGAATTACCAATCACTATTTTTAAATGATATGAAATCAATATGGCTTCACTCATTCTCGGTGAATGTATATTGATTTCTAGTAATCACCACAATCTTTTCTAAAGGTTCACAAGAATTCTACTTAAAAATCCAATCCCAAAGGCTAATAAGAATTAAAAGTAAGTTGTTTAGTTCATGCTTTCTGGTATTACCATGTTTCTCTTTAAAAATTAGAATAGCATATGTAAGTATTGTGTTTTCATGCACCGCTTTTAGAAGCCAAGAACCTATAGCTTTTTCTCATTGTACATAGTTAAAATAATCATTTTTGTCATCTTTTCTCTCCCTCTCTTTAAAGCTTACCTCACGTACTTCACTTGTGCTTTAATCTTCTTGGCACTTCTCTTATATTCCTGTCATTCTTCTATATTCATTTTTCATTATACGTCTCTCTTTATATCTTTTGTATAAGTCTTTTATGAACTTGGATTTAGAATGGAATACCAATGCAACTGCATTATTTTCCTTAGATGTCTTTCTTTTTGCCTTTCTTATTGAACTTTTCAAAATTTTTGTACAGTCAGAATTATATTTCTAGAACTTCCCACCCTTCATCATCTATTTCCCTTTCAGAGTTTCAAGGAAACTTTTTAACAATTGGCTGTTAAAGTCTACAGTGCATGAATAACTAAGCCCAGTTTTCATTTTCTTTGGTATTAGGCATTTACTGTTACGTCAATAATCAGTTTTTTCTTCTTAGCTAAAATCAAGTCCAAGATGGTATTTGCCTATATTGATCTCTTACTTTCTCCATAATAAAATGTTCATCAAAAATTCATCAGATCCCCTCCTTTCAGCCAAATTAGACTACCAACAGATTTCAAGAGAGCTGACGTCTCTTGCAACACTAATATCTATCTTTATAATCTGCCAAAGGGAAGCATATTTTGTCTGTTGAAGAAGTCTGTGAAACACCATCCAATATCATTACAATTTAGCTCTCTCTATATATCATCCAACTGCCCTCTGCCATGCTTAGAAACTCAAGTTCATAAATTTGCATACCATTGGTATAATTTTTTTCTGGGGGGAACTACTCTTCAACTCTTCTTTTTGATCTATCTCTAGTTGCCATATTCCCATCCAAAATCTAATAGCATCATGCTTAGCAATGTCTAAAATAGTGTTTACTATTTGACAACATTTTCGTTCCATTTATTACCCATTTTCTGTGGGCTAATTATGCATCAGTTGAAGGCCCAGGTATCTCTCAAGATCAGTTTTCATGCTGTTTTCACTCAATAATGCCTTCTCACTATAATAATTTTTAGAAAAAGTTACCACTGCATACAGCTGATGTTAAATAGAACCCATATCCCAAAGGCTAACAGTGAAAACTAAACACATTCTGACACATCAGCACAGTAAAATATTGTGGCTAAATAAAATAACAAGTATGTGGATGATATTGGTACATAAAAATAAGTACAGCCCCATATATAGAAAAATGTTACAAGAAAAGAGACTACAATACTGATTCCAACTATTAACAATAAATACATACAAATTAACAACTATTAGAAAATCATTTGAAGAATGTAAATAGTTGTTGCATCTTCAATAGCAGTTTGGGGTATCAAAAGATGAAGATTTTTAAACTGCAACTAAGTAACCAAGAAGTTCATATTATATTTATATATGTACATAAAGATAACTTATCCAGTGTCATCATTAGCTGAGTCAGATGTCATAGCTGAATCTCTGGGATTCTTGTAGAGTGTACTGGAACCACAGAGTAAAGGGAAAAAAATTCATTTTCTGTTTTTAGTCTCTTCAATATATATCCAGAAGGATCAGATATTTTAATTGGGGCTTTCATGAACTCCCAGGTTTCTCACAATGTAGCCAACACTAACCTGTGTCAGAATCACCTACAGTTTTCCTTAAAAATGCATTTTTCTTGTCCTAACCAAGGCCAACTCCAATCATGAGTGCTGGAGCCTAAAGCTTAACAGTCTGACTTTGTTGACAAGCACTTCAGCTGGTTCATAGAAACTCTAAATTTTAAGAACCATAGCATTATTATGAAAGATTTTAAGAGATCTATGAATCTCAAAATTCTGAGTGTAAAAGGACCCATGGCTGCCATCATATCTTTCATGGGTTTACAACTCCAAAAAGGTCAGTGGAATCAGGAGAAATTTTGAATGCCTCCCCCATGAGCATACTTGCACACAAATGATGTAGACCAATACAATAAGTTTTGGATGCCCTGTCATGTTCTAGGAAATGAAAAATTAACCCAGCTCCCCAATTTTTTGAATAGCTACAGTTTTCAAGGTATAACTGGCAAATAATCCTTTTCCAATTTTTGGCTCAAATAAGATTTACTCATGGAATGAATAATCTAAAAAACCTATTTGCCACATAGACTGATCAAGTTCATAATTTAATTTGACATTAACAGGTCTGATTTTCTATAATGATAGGGCCCTGATGTTTAACAATGTAAGATGCGAGTCATGCTTACAGCCTTTACAGCAGATCTAAAAATCTTTCTCTAATAGGTATCTTCGAATATAAAAGTCACCCAGAAAAATCCGCCAAATGATGTATAGAAATTAGGCAGTAACTTGTGTGATTGAAGACATCAAAAGACTTTGTCTTTAAAGAATGGCAATTCTTAGATAGAAGATTTCTTTAGCACATCCATGTCTATGGCAATAGAAATGATCAAGTTCTAGTCAAGTTACATTGAGATTATGGACTTCAAATTTGATAATGGTACTATAATAGGAACAACTTTGTAGGGAAAGAGTGAACATATTTTGCATTTTGAAAGCCAGAGAACAGACAATGGTAGATTGAAAAAATTGAACCATAATATTTTACAGCTCTTATCATTAAGTCATAGTCTATTCTCTCACTCTTTGGATCTGAGTAGTCTAATAAGCTGCTTTAACTGACAGAATGTAGCCAATTCTTGGCCACAACTTCCATATTCACCTCTCAGAACACTCCCACTGCCATGTAAAGAAGCTGCTTGGCTGGGAAGGGTAGTGGGGAGGGAGGATAAAGTGAGGATGGTTAGTGGGTGTAAAAATATAGTTAGATAACTAGATACAATGAGCAATATTTGACAGCACAACAAAGTATTGTCAACAATAAGTTAGAGTGCACTTTACAAATCACTAAAAGAGTAGAACTGGAATGTTCCTAACATAAAGAAATGATAAATGCTAGAAGTGATGGATACCTCAATTACCCTGATTTGATTATGACACATTGTATGCATATATCAAAACATCACATATGTACCCTATACATATATGTAACTATGTATGCATAATAATTAAAAATGAAAAATTAATTTAAAAAAAGAAGCAGCTAAATAGCTAAATTACTGAATGAGAGACCACGTAGAGAGAGAATAACCCAATCAACAGCCAACATCAAGGCCCGTGCCATGCGAGTGAGGCCATCTTAGACCGTCTATCCATGACTGAGAGGGAACATGATTGCAGCCACCTGGCAGACCTCTGGCAAGACCAACAGAAGAATCACTCAGTTGATTGCAGCCAACACAGAGAATTGTGAGAAATACTAAGTTATTGTCATTTTAAGCCATGAAATGTTGGAGTATTTGTTACATAGTAATAAGTAATTCATGTTACAATTTTACCAGAGATTTTATTGAAGAAGTAGGA
Organism: Cheirogaleus medius; assembly: GCA_008086735.1. Lineage (NCBI taxonomy): Eukaryota > Metazoa > Chordata > Mammalia > Primates > Cheirogaleidae > Cheirogaleus > Cheirogaleus medius. The sequence goes on from VBSM01000272.1 coordinate 57,677,231, forward strand.
ATAAAGACATAGAAAGCACTAGAAAGGGATGAGGAATCTGCAGCCTTAAGGCCATATGTGGCCTTCAAGGTCCTTAAGTGCAGCCTTTTGACTAAATCCAAATTTTACAGAACAAATTCTTTTATTTTTGTTAATACATTTTTGTTCATCTTTCATATTTTTATTTTGTTTTTTAAAAAAATGTATTTAAAATACCAAGGAATAAAATAAGTTTCAACAAAATAATCCTCCCATAGACCGGCACAATTGGAACATTACAAAGCCATAAAGGCTAAATTGATGGCTGCTATGCTCATAATTTGGTTCTAATCTCCCCCACCTGACAGGCACCACTACTGCAGGAGGCTGGTTGGTAAGAGTTTATGGGGGTTGAGTACGCCAGTCTGTTATCAGCTTCTGACAATAGTGCACATGTTTTTGTTTGAAGTGGAATTCGTGAATAGTTGCACAGCTCAACAGTATTTTTTAATTCTGTCTGCTTAACAGCCCATAATGTCAAAGAAGACCAAGAGAACATGCAAGGCAGGAAGCAAATTTTTTAGCATGGATTGGGAATTGCAATATTATCTTGTCTCTGCTAAAGATAAGATGATTTGCTTGCTTTGTGATACTGCAATATCAACATCAAAGAAATTCAATGCTCATCAGCATTATAACACTCATAAGGACCACAAATATTTTAAATTACAGGGAGAGGCACAAAAGGTTGTATTGCAGAAATTAAAAGATGAAAAGCAAAAGCAAAGACAATTCTTTCAAGTAGCAATAAGACCTGCAAAAAATGCCACTGAAACAGCTTATAAAGTAGCTTGTATACTCGGGAAAAAAGGGAAGCCATTCAGCAATGTAGAAATTATGAAAGAATGCATTGTTGAAGTTGTAGGATGCTTAGACCCCAATAATATTTCAAAGTACAAACAACTGCCTCTTTCAAGGAGAAGCATAACTGATGGGCAGCCTGAATTAGCCTTCAACTTAAAGAACAAAGTCATGCAATACTTCAAAAGGAATATATACGAGGGCTGTCCAAAAAGTATACAGCCATTGTCAATATAACAAGAACAGTTACATAGCTTAATACTTTCTGGACAGCCTTTGTATATTATTCAATTGCTTTGGATAAATCAACTGATACTACTGACTCAGCGCAGGTTTTATACTTCATTTGGGTCATGACAGAAGATTTTCTCTGCTGCAAAGTGTTACTCACTTTGGGCACTCTTGCAAATAGAACACGGGGAATAGATATCTTCAACAACTTTCAAGATAAATGTCATGAAGTTAGACTGAATTTGGTAAATTTAGTGAATGTATGCACAGATAGTGCACCTTCCATGACAGGAAAACATGAAGGGTTTATTGCACAGGTTTTAGAAAGTATTAACAGATCCAGATGCTCTCATTTCCTTTCATTGTATCTTGCATCAGCAAAATCTCTGGGCTAAAGTTATTATTAAGTGGTACTTTGCAACAAGTTATAAGTATTGTTAACTGTATTCCTGCAAAAGCAACACAGACATCATAAGTTTCCTAAAATGCTAAAGTTGAATGATAAGATATTCAGTGTTGTTTTGCTGTATCATTCTGAAGTGCATTGGCTATCACAAGGACAGGTGTTAGCCAAAATTTTATCTCTGTGAAAACAGATAAATTTTATGAAGAACAGAATCAGCAATGTGAATTATTGAAAGAAGATTTCTTTAGAAATGCAGCATTTCTGCATGCTATCTTATCAAATCAAAATGGCTTCAATATTTCTCTTCAAGGTAAAACTAAGTCTATATATAATATGTAGCAAAAAAAAAATCCAAGCATTTTGGGAAAAAAGCTATCTTTTTTCAAAACATTTCTTCAAAAGGAAATTTTGGATGAAAATTTTCCCCAGTTAGCAAAAGTCATTGATGAGCAGGATGGTATGTATGAATCATTTGAAGAATATGCAGCTGTTATAGACCTATTAATTGGAGAATACAATGAAAAATTCACTGACTTTAAGAATCATGACATTACACTCAAATTAGCATTTCAGTCTCACCTAATTGATATCACCAAGGCACCTAAAGAACTACAGATGGAATTGATTAAGCTCTCAGTAGATGACATTTTAAAGTCATTTTTTGATGCTAAGAAAGATCCAAGTGAAACAGGGAAAAATGCAGTAGAATACCCACGCCTTCGGCAACATGCCTGAAAAATACTCTCTTGCTTTTCAACTACTTATTGCTGTGAATCTACATTCTCCTCCCTAACCCAAATCAAGATGCCCTTAAGGTCACAAATGACTGATATCCATCTAGAGGATCAACTGAAACTGCAGACCTCCATACTGCAATGAAATATTCAAATACTTCCCAACAAAAAGCAGACACAACAAAGTCATTAAAAGGTTAGTTAACTTTAAAATTAACAAATAGTTTTCATTTTTTGAAATTATTGAGTACATAGTAGTTTTTTACAAAATAATGTACATTTTTAAGTATATCTAATTGAAGTTTCTTGAATGCAGCCTTGTTTGATACAGCTAAATTAATGCTCCCAACATGAAAAGGTTCCCCATCCCTGCACTAGAACATATTTTGTAGACAATACCTTATTGTGGTAGTAAAGAAGATGTGCTACCCAGACCTGCCTTCCAGGAATGACTTGCCGCTCAACTGTGAAGAATGCAATTAACAGAGAGACTCAACTGACAGCTCCTGCAGGGCTTATTTCAGGTGCCAAGACTTGCCTCTCCCAAGATCACGCCTTTTCAGGGTTGCCCACATTTAGTGACTGTGTGGGGTGGGGATAAAAAGTCCCCAGTAATTTTAGTCCAAAAGGTGACATGCTTGTGGGCAATTCTTGCTCAAGAGCTCTCCATGGGGCTGGCCAAGACTTTTAAACAAGTTCATGGGAATGACTATACTAGGGACAGTTTCCTTGGGGTAGTAGATTGTGATGGCAAGCATTAGCCCACGCAAGCAAGCTGGCCAAGGCCAGCTTCTAGGCTCACTCTGATGAAAGTTCCCATCATTATGTTTCCTCAAGACTGCTACTATTAGGTATGTTAGGGAAGTAATGAGCTATGTCTCTTACTATTGGTCAATGACTCTACCATGTTCTTGTTAGTTAGGCAAAGTCAGTTCTTCTCATCACTTACCTGGCTTCACTAAACTTTTTAACTTTGTTACAAAAGTGCAGGATAGAAATGATAACAAATCAGAATCTGTCTTGAGACTTTCATGGATTTGTTTTAAAAAATTAGTTTTATTATGACAATATTGAACTACATACCCAGTGTTTTTCAAATCATCTAATCTTCACAATGATTCATCAAGATAGGTGTGTTATCCTCAGGTTAAAGAAAAAAAAAAATAACTAAAGCTTAATTGTTCAAGGGCATAGTAAATAACATGGTAAATAGCATGGAAAGGATTTAAACCCAAGTCTGTCTGACTCTTAAGCTCTACCCATGTTCTTTCTTCAGGTTCACTGCCTCTTATAAAGCTAAGCAAGGACTGAAATAGAAGGGAATACAATGTAACTGCTTGAAGAAGGGGCGTGATCCAAATTCCTACCATGTATAATTCTCCTTAGCACAACTAAGTAAGAAAGGGAGAGACAGAGAGAAAGAGAGCATGCCAGAAAGTAAAGAAAAAAGTAATAATTAAATAATCAACTCTATGGAGGAAAAAGAGGAGAGTGACCACACGAAAGGCTGGATAGAAGCCCAAGAAGTCACAAGAAATTTGAAGAGAATGAACACTAGAGTCTCAAAACTGTGATATGTAAAAATTAGATCCACCTCCTGAGACTTGAAAGTGCTTAACTTTAGGATGAATAAGAAGTATCACTTTACTTAGCATTGGGTAAATTTAAAGAACTCATTATCCCATTAAGATAGCAAATGGCTAAAAACTATAGAAAGCTATAGGAAACATTTAAATAATTTCATTAGTCCCAGATCCTCAATGGTTTGGTGAGGGGACCCAGAAAATTTGGAGTTTGGAGTGAAAAGGAAAACCCATGATGCTGAGTTCCCAAATCCCTTCCATGGTCCTCTGCCAGAGGCAGAATTCGGGGCAGACGGGCCCTAACTCTGTCCTAGTTTAGCACTTCTTAGATTCATTTTCTTGCTTCTGGAAGAAAGAATATGCTGCTCTGGCAAAAGTTGTCCTGACAGGGCTTTGGATTCTATTTCCAAACACTGAAAATAATCTCCCTTTTTTTCCTCCCTTAAAGACAAAGCTTGTCCCTTTGTCTCAAGGTCACTTGTGTGATGCGGAGTGGGGTAGGAGTGATCCGGGATCAGTTGAGACCCTTAACTCCTAGAGCAGATTCCCTGAAAGCCCAAAGGTAGCCCTTTCTTGGGCTTAACCCCTAGATTTCTTGAGTACAAACCTCATCTCTGCTCCTCAATTGTGCCTGCAGTTAAAGGGGGTTACATTTTTCATTCTTACTCTGTCGTTGGTAGTTCAATAGGTTTTTGTTCTCTCTTTATCTCCGGCTCCTCCCCTCTAGGGCTAAAGGCTTGAAGTTTAAGTCTGGAAGAAGCGGACATGCTCCATTTAATCCTGCTGCAGCCTGACTGCTGCAGATGTCATGCTTCTGATGAGACATTAAATCAAGGTAAACATTAATCCCCCAGGCTGGATCTTCTAGGAAGAGAAGAAAAATGTGGCTTCACCTCACAAGAAACACTGCAACCAATCTAGGCCCTCTACCTTGCTTGCAGACCCTATGTCCTCAGAGTTGATTATAAAATGCTCCCTTTGTAGTCTATTATAAGCTGTACTTAATGTGGTGGGGAAAATATTTTCACCAATCTTGCCTGAATACAAATGATTCTGAGAAGTTAAAACAACAACAAAAAAAATAAACTTGTAAATCAAAATGAAGTACTCCTGCTTTCAACAAAGAAGGCCAATATAATCTATATTTCTGCATAACCTGGATGCAATAAGGCGAGATGTAGACTATATGAGCGATTGTGGAATCCAGTTAAGTCACCTCAAAAGTGCAAAACCAGTTTGAGAGAAGACTAAAAAGGCACCAGCTCAAGATTGCCACTTTGGACTGTCTTCTCCTAAAACTACTTTACCAGCACTGTTCATTGAATAATTCCTTTTATTTTTACACAGATAAAATATATATATGCTATCCTGTATATAGGCTCTCTATTCCATTCCACTGCTCTGTCCTTTCATTGAAGCCTACATCAGCACCACTTTATGTTTTAATGTCTTACTGCCAAGTCCCTTTATTCCTATTAATTTTTAAAATATTGTTATTTTTCCCATTTATTCTGCCAGTTTAAAATTCACTTTGTCAAGTTCAAACAAATAAGTCTCAATGGGATTTTCACTGAATTTAAATTTATTTAATTTGGAGAGGAATTGACATACTATGTACAAATAAATCTCCACTGGTCAACTCCTTTCTTAAAATGTTTCTCTTGCAACATTTGTGAAGGACCCCATCTACATTAATCAAGACTCTCTGGTTGCCAGGGACAGAAATTTCACTTAAGTTATCTTTAAAAGGGGAAAACACACACACCACACACACACACACAAACCCACTATATATAAGAATTAACCCCAAATTGACCATAATTCTAGATCTACAACCTAAAACTATAAAGTGTCTAAGAAAAAAATTAAGAAAATATATCCCCTTGAATTTAGCAAAGATTTTCTAGATAGGACACGGAAAGCATAAACCATAATGTAAAAAAAAATGAATCAGACTTCTTCAAAATTAAAAACTTCTGCTCTTTGAAAGACACTGCTAAGAAAATGAAAAGACAAGTCACAGACTGGGAGCAAATATTTGCAAAACATAAATTTTATAAAAGACTTGTGTCCAGAATACATAAAGTATTCTCACAATGGGAGAGCAAAACAACACAATAAAAAATGAGCAAAAGATTTGATCACACATTTCAGTAAAGATATGTGGATGGCAAACAAGCATATGAAAAAATGCTTAGCATCATTTTTCTTTAAACCACAATAAGATACCACTGTATACCTATTAGAATTATTCAGTTTAAGAAAAAAAAACATGAACATATCAAATACTGGTGAGGAAGCAGAGCAACCGGAATTTCTATTATTTGTAGAAATGCAAAATGGTACAGCCACTTTGGAATACAATTTGGAAGTTTCTTATAACATTAAAAATATATTTACTATATAACCTAGCAATTCTATGCTTAGGTATTTACTCTAGAGAAATGAAAATATGTCCATATAAAAATCTGGATGCAATTATTTATTGTGGCTTTCTTCATAATCATCAAAATCTGGAAATAATCCAAATTTCCATGAACTGGAGAATAAACAAACTGTAGTATATCCATACAAAGAAATACCAGTTAGCAATAAAAAGGAACAAAATACTGATACTTGTAACAACACAAATGTATCTAAAATGCATTAAGCTAAGTTAAAGAAGCATTCTCAGAAGACTATATATTTTATGATTCCATTTATATGACGTTCAGAAAAAGGCAAAACTACAGGGATAGAAAAACAGATCAGTGTTTCCAAGGGGTGAAGTAGGAGAAGGGGATTGATAACAGAGGGGCATGAGGGAATGTCCTGGGGTGATAGAAATATCCTATATCTTGATTGTAGTGCTAGTTACACAAGTTTTATGCACTGATCAAAATTCAATGGACTAGTCACCTAAACAAAGTGAACTTTACTGCATGTAAATTAGACCTCAAAAAACCTATCCTAAAAGGGGGAGGGGTATTCATTGGCTCATATATTTGAAAATTCTGGGTATTTTCTGGTTTCAGGCACATCTGAGGCTGACTGCTTAAACAATATTCTTAGCTATATGTTGTTTTCTCCTGTCCTTCTTTTCTCCATGTTGGCTTATTCTTTCCAAGTTGTATTGCCCACCAGTCTGTTCCATCCTGCAATGATCTTTACAGCTCATAAACTCAGAACAAGATCCTCTCCCTCCTTGTGCAACAATAACAATTCTCCCCAAAGAGCACTGATTAGCCCTACTTAGGTCTCATACCCTCATCTCCAGTCAATAGGTACCCATGCCCTGGGGAATGAGGTAATCTGATTGGCCATCTTGAGTCTCTTGCCCATCCCTGTGGCAGGAGAGACAGCCACATCAGAATTTCTTGGTGTGGTAGAGGAACAAATCTCTCCTCTACCACACCAAGAGAAGGAGAGCCAAACAGACAACATGAGGATGTACTGACATCCTCATTCTTGATTACTGCATGCCTTGATCTGTCTGCTACTCTTGTTGCTCAACAATTCCCAGCCCAGGCTCCTTCCTTCAAACTGTGTCCTGAGGAATTTTCCAGATTTCCATTTTGCAGTTTTATGCTTTCACTTAAAATACAGCAGCTTTTATGGATACTTCTCTTAATCTTCCCTTTTTTTCCAGATGAGCCCCACCCAGCGTGTTTGGGTTGGAACAGCTGTTCCATGTCCAGAGACTGGCCCTAAGGCGGAATGCATTTGCCTTTTCAGTTTGGGATCTGACCTGCTGCCTTGGTGATATTAGTTCTAGGAAGTAACACTGCTGCCCACACTTGTCTGGTTCTCAGTTGACTCCCTCAGCAGTTTCCCTGACACAGAGCAACAGAGAACAAGACCAATAAGTGAGCTAGACTGACTTGAATAATTAACCTCACCACACAAGTCTCTAACTCATACACAGTGCTGAAATAGCTCTCATTGAACTGCAGAGACTGATTATATTGTCTGGATTTTTTGTACCCCTCAGGAAACAGGTATATTTTGGGACAACACCTAGGAACCTACTTAGTAAAACTGTTTTTCAAACAAATTAACAGAAGCCCTGAGAGCTTCTTGCCTAAGAGCTGGGACTAAAACCTGGGACTCTTTATCTACTGACCTGTGCCCTCACCACTACTTTTTGATGTTTTTATTTTTCTTAGATTTCATTCTGGTTAGTGATTTGTCTATAAATATTCCTACCATAATGAATATAAATGTTTAAAAATGCAAATAAGTCAAAGTCATCACCTATTTAATACTAGATTATGATGTTAGTGTTATCCTAGGAAGAACTATAGCATAGTAAGGTTTAGATTCAGAAAGTCTCAAATTTGAGTCTTGGTTTCAAAAGTTATTACCTGGGCGACCTTGGCAACTTACTTAAACTTTCTTGACCTATAAAATGAGGATAATAATAGTATCTATTTCAGAGAGTTATTGTGCAGAATAAATAAGGTTTTAAAAACATTTAGCACAATAGCTAGTAGTCTTTACTCAGCAAAAGTTAGCTGTTTTATCAGGTTGTCTCTTTGGTCTATGCTTTTGCCCTAGTCAAGAGAAAGGATTTAGGAATAAAGGGAGAGCAGAAAACTTTGCAAACAGCAGAACTAGTAAGACAGAAAGAGACATTTCTTTTAATGCTGCTTAAGAAAATATTGGTCTTTTATGAATACCCTACATCGTTGTGAAGGATTTTGGGACAGAGGGAGGAGGATGGTAGTTTCAGGACAAGAAAAGTAACCTTTGGGATTTCGTTAATGTTGAGGTTTATGTTAGTATCTGGACCTCTTAAATCCCTGTGATGATACAGTGGAAAGAAAGTCAGGTCAGGTTTGGGGCAGTGAAAGAACAGGGTAGAACAGGAAAGACTAGACAAAATGAAACTGCAATAAAAGAGGTAGACGTATTCTTAGATAAGGCAAAACAAGAGGAAGGCATCTTGGGTTCAGGCAGGCAAAGGGTCAAGTTAAGGAGATCAGCTGAACAGACAGTTAATATAGGTCAAGGCAGTGGAGGGTACAGTTGCAAGAGCAAGTACCAAGAATCAGGAAATACAGTAAGGATCAGAACCCCACTCTAAGGAGCTAGGCCAATAACACATTGGATCATAAGTGGGAATTACTGGTGAGGGGCATAGGTTCTAAGAAATGAACTTAGCCTGGTCACTAAGGCAAGGATCTCACACATTCCCTGCCCAGGAACAGGGCTGAGGCCAGAGTACTGTAATGTATACAATAGGACTGAGGGGGAAAGATTTCAGGGTGGTGAGGAAACAGCACTCTGTTTATGAAGGAAATCTTTCACAGTCTTCACATGACAAAAAACTTTCACAATCCATATAACTAGAAATAGAAACAAAGAACAGGGAAACATGATTGCAGAATGTACAGAGATATTTTGGTACATGTGCCCAGAGGCATTTAAAAATATGGCCTTGTTTTTCAAAATCAAGAAAATAAACTGAATACATTAATGATAAAGATGGTATCGCTAAAACCTCACTGATACATTTATAAAATCATTTCAAGAATACTCTAAGGGGCCAGGCACGGTAGCTCATGCCTGTAATCCCAGCACTTTGGGAGGCCAAGGTGGGAGGATTGCTTGAGGCCAGGAATTTGAGACTGGCCTGAGCAACATAGCAAGACTCCATCTCTACAGAAAATTTAAGAATTAGCCAGGTATGGTGGCCAATGCCTGTGCTCGTAGCTGCTCAGAAAGCTGAGGTGAAAGGATCACCCTAGGAGTTTGAGGTTGCAGTGAGCTACAATGATGTCACTGTACTCTAGCCCAGGTAACAGAGCAAACCTGGTATTAAAAAAAAAGAGGGAGCAAGAGAGACATAGAAAGAAATGGTCAAAGTGACAATCGGGTGGGAAGGGACTCTTTTTTAAGTTCAAATATGTATTAATATTTGTATTATTTCCATAACCCATTCATGCCTTTTTAAAATATTTAATTGAAATATACTGAATCTATGTATAAACCTATGTGGCCAAAAAAAGAGTACCCTAAGGCTCTTCTTTATTCCTTGATATAGCAGAGCATGTTAGTGTGTGTGTGTGTGTGTATGTGTGCGTGTGTGTGTGTTTTGTGGGGAGTGGGTAGAGGTCTGAGTGTAATGTGTGGGCCTGGAAATTACTAATAGAAAGTTGAGGGACTGATACAATGTTGGTGGGCCTGCAAATTAGTACAAATTGTATGGAAAACAGTATGGAGATTCCTCAAAGAACTAAAAGTTGACCATACGATCCAGCAATACCACTACTGGGTGTTGACCCAAAGGAAAAAAAGTCATTTTATCAAAAAAGCACCTGCACTCAAATATTCATTGCAGCACCATTCACAATTGCAAAGATGTAGAATCAACCCAAGAGCTCATCAATTCATGAGTGGATGAACAAAATGTGGTATATGTATACTATCTAACACTACTCTGCCATGAAGAAGGATTTATTAAGGCCTTTTGCAACAATTTGGATGGAACTGGAGACCATTATCCTAAGTGAAGTATCTAAAGAATAGAAAAACAAACATCACATGTACTCACTAGTAAACTAGAACTAACCAATGAGCACACATGTGCACAGGGGGAGGTAAAACTCAATGGAAATCAATTGAAGGGAGGGAGGAGGAGGAGATGGGTGAAAACCTACTTAACATGTATAATGAACACTATCTGTTTGACGGGCACACTTATAACCCTGACTCAAGCATAACAAAATTGATACATGTAACCAAAAGCATTTGTACTCCAGTAATATTTTGAACTAATAATTAAAAAATAAAATAAAATAAAATCCTAAAAATAAAATAAAAGAAAGAAAGTTGAAGGACTGAATTCAGTCACTAAGGCTGATCAGTAGTTATGGTAATCTTCTAGCAGTTTCCAACCTGTGATTTACACAAATCTCCAAAACTTTGGGTTGGAGTCTAAGTGACTAATCCAAGAGAAAGAATAAGAAGAAAACTTGGTCAGAAGCCCCTGTAATCATTGCAATCAAAGCAACTCTGCTTTTCATATGTGTTATAAATTTAGATTCCTTAGAACATTTTGTTTGAAATAAAGGACTTCAATATTTATGTCAGAAAAACTGTACAGGATTTTGAAATGGACAAAAATAGATTACTGGCTATACTGTCAAGTATCTCTTTCCATGTTATTTCATCTAAAGAATGCTGCACTTTTTATTGTCTTTGAGGGATTTTACAACTCTCTAAGTCATAAAATACTTACAGTAATGCAAATAATTCTTGTCCATAGAATGGCAAATGATTTTTTTCTGGTGAAATTTCACCCTACGGATAATGACCAGTTTTGCATATGTTTGTAAACTTATTTCTTATTACCTATATATGTTGGTGTTTGAATCATCTTTGGAACTAACTGTTGCATCGTACTGGTTTCCTCGTTAATTAATTAGTTAAAAGTCTTTAACATGTGCTTATTTTATATTAGAGAAATATGCATGATTTTACTTTTCTAAAAAACATTGTCTTTTAAAATTTATAAAACAGTAATTGGCAGCTACTGTTGTAGTATAAGCACCATAATTCACAGATAAAGAAATTGAAGCCTCAGTTAATTGCCAATGTGACATTAAATTGCTAGTGTCTATAACACAACTAAAACTCAAGCCTCACACCTCCCTGCCCAGTGTTGATAATGTTCGTGTGAGAAATTCATCATTAATATTTTAAATATTAATTAATTTAAAATATTAATATTTTAAATTTGAGAAAATTTAAGCTTATTAATACATGAAGATTCATTGAATATCCAAGTATGAAGGTAAAGCCAGTCAATTAAGTTTTGTCACATATAACAAAATTAGCTTTGTTTTATTTGAGAGTATGTATAAAATACATGTCTAGAGTAATTACCTCCCCCAGGAAAGCCCCTGGTACCCAAGAACTTTTTGAGTCTAAAGGAGTAGGTTTCATCCTTTTTCTTGCCTTGACACACATGATGGATGAGGGCCACATGTGTGACACAGTCCTATGGGCAAAGATATGGCGGACTGCTCATTATACACAAATTCCTACACACTTGCTGTAACTTCTCTGTCTTCCTTCTTCAGGAGAGCACATCAGGATGCAAACAAATGGAGTGACTATGAAGGATTATTTTGAAATACATATTTATAAAATGTAAATTATTAGCAGAATTGAATATTTTACCTATTATAAGAAATAAATTATCTGAACATACTTCACAATCCTAGGATTATCTAGGGTGCTTTACTTCCTTAGTTGACAATAATTGATTCACAGAGATGGTAACCCTTCTTTTGAATAAAAGAAGCAAAGGCAGGTATCTGCAATGAAAAGAAAGTAGAAATAAGCAAGAAAAAAAAATAACAAAGACTTCGAAGGATATAATTAGCATTGAAAAAAAAATACTTCTATGAAAGTGTCCAAGACAAGAAAGGACTGAACAATAGAAGCAGAGAAAGATACGGAGTAAATGAAGACATCAAACCAGTGAAGAGTTGACTCTACAGTAAACCTTTAAAAATATTTTGTCTTCTTGTGCTTTTGGATGTGGAAAGTCTATATTCCTGTTATGAGTTGAAGTGTGTACCCCCAAAATTCAGACTTTGATGTTCTAACCCCTAGTACTTCACAGTGTGATCTTATTTGGAGATAGTGTCTTTTAGAGGCAATCAAGTTAAAATGAGGTCATTAGAGTGGACTTTAATCCGACATACCTGATACCCTTATATAAAGGGGAAATTTGGAAATAAACACGTACACAAGGAGAATGCCATGTGAGGATGAAGGCAGAAATCAGGTGATGCTTCTACAAGCCAAGGAACACTAAAGATTGCCAGCAAATTATCAGAAGCTAGGAGAGAGGCATAAAGCAAATTCTTCCTCACAGCCCTTATTAGGAACCAACCCGGCTGACACTTTGATCTTGAAATTCTAGCATCCAGAACTGTGAGACAATAGATTTCTTTTATTTAAACCACTTAGTTTGTGGTACTTTGTTATGGGAGCCCTATGAAAGAAACACAATTCCAAGGCAGATGCAGTTGTCCTCAGGAAGATGAGCCCATATCTATTTGTCAGGTAAGGTGGCTTTCTCTGCTACAAGTCTAGAAATTGAAGAGAATTAGGGGCTGCAGGGCAGACATGGAACCAACAGCTAGACAGTGACTGCCAATTAGTGTTAATTCAATGGAAAAGAAAGGAGGAAAATCAGACATTTTATTATGTATATCCAAAGCACATTAAAATAATGAGAAGGTTACCAAGTGCTTCTAGGGTTCAGAATTATATTTCTGGCAGCAGAAGGTTATACAAGGTGGAATACAAGATAAGCCCGAAAAGTCAGGCTCATCCAGCAGCCTGGTTCTCTTCCAAGTCTAAAATGCTGTCAACAATGTGAGTTCCTGCAGCTTGAATGGTAATGCTCTGGGTAAAACAACAACAACAAAATTAAAATGCGTGTTATTTTTAAACTTCTTTTTGAAAATGTAACCAAGTTCAGCTCTGTAAATGTGCATGGGTAATGAATATAGAGTCACCATGTTTGCCCTCCCTTATGGGACAGCTTTCCTTTATACTCTACACAAGTCCTCCACACGCATGTTTCAAACAAGAAGGGACAATGGAATTACAAAATATAGATTAAACAAAAAATCAAGTATGTATAAAAGTACATGACATACAAAGAACATACAATGAGTACTAAAGTTAGAAAACATTAAAAATAGGAGAGGAAGACTTCATATTGAAGCAATGAAAAATGTATTTAACCATCAAAAGCATATGTATCAACAAGGTACAAGAACACTCTCAGACAAGTGCATACAATAGAAATGTCACATCAGGTTGTGCTACTACGTTGTAGGTGAGGACTTCATATCTGCTACTACGTTGTAGGTGAGGACTTCATATCACTAACAATCCCCCTAGTCATTCCAATACCTTTCTTTCCATAGCAGTTTTCTACTATCAATAAGATGTGGCTACTATCGCTTACATAAACCATGGTCAGTAACATTAGTAACAAAGCAGTAATGAGGGGCCCACTTTTCTACCTTGAAAGTGAATATAATGTTATTTTCTTGACTGTCAGCTGCCATAATTATGGTTACCAAACCTGCATCACAGTTCTCAATACACAATATTGTCTTTTCTGGAATGACCCTACTGACAGTACGCTCTTGCCTGGATCATTACCCTTTCTGCTTTTCTTCTTTTTTGGTCTTTGTGCTTTTATTCTACTTAGCTGTATTCATTCATTCATCCCACACTTTGTATTTCATATTTCTCCTTCTCCAGAACACAGCAAATGGTCCCGGCACCTGTCCAGACTGACTATCCCTCCTTACCTGGCCCATAGCTTATGTGCGTGCACCTTTCTTCCTCAGAAAGGACTCTCCAGTGCTAACATCCTTTATCCATAGCTGAATAAGTTAATTGGGATAGATTTGTCTCTTGGGAGGAAGTTCTTTCTCAGTGCCTGCAAACATTCATAATTCTCCTCTCATCTTATAATAAAAAAAATTTAAAAACATCTTTACCTGCCCATTCCCATCACCTTTAACTTCCCTTATTGTTGCTGCTCAGTCACTTGTGTTGCCAAAAAGAGCATGAAACTGGGAATCAAAAAATCTGGGTTTAAATTCTAACTCTTACATTTTCTTTCTCTATAGAAGAAAAGTCTAGGAAAGTTCTTTAACTTTTCAGCATTCTTGCCTGTGAAATGGAATGATTATTATCAACCCTGACTACCATACGAACTTACTGTAGATGGAGATTGCCTGAAAAATGCCTGATCAGACTGCAGTTAGAAAAATTAATGTATAATTGTGACATTAGATGTTTTACAATCTTGCCTGAGAGGAGTCCATGAGCAGGAGATAGGTGAACTCAATCTACTCTAAAAGGATCAGAAGCCCAGAAAGGATAAAAGTGGGCAGAAAGTGTTGTCAGATTTTGAAATGTTCACAAATGAACAAAAGAGAAGAGAATAAGATTATCAGAGGACTGTTTGAGTAGGATGCCATTTGCCCAAAACAAATAAAATATTTTGCTCATGCCACTGTCCCTTTCTATAATTCCATTCCCACTTCTCTCCTACTGAACCACATCTTCCAGCTCTCTCTCTGATAACTCCAGGCAACAGTGACCTTGCCTCTTGCTGACTGCCCAGAGCACAATCAGTATTATTTGCATAGGCCCTTAATTAACAGATAATTGCTTGCTGTCTTGGTATCTTTGCATTTTTTATATGTTAATATTCAACAGCTTCTTAGGTTCAGGTGATTTAGACAAGTCCATAGGGCTGAGCACAGTATTAGTCACATATTAATTGTTATCTTATCCATCTGCCTCTGCATCCTATTCTACAATGCTTTCAGATTTCTGCATCTCTTTCCTAGAGGTATTCTTGTATTCTCTTAGAAAAAAAACAATTTTCTAAAATTTCTAAAATTTTATTCTGAATCTTGCTAAATCGTTTTCAAAAGTATGTCTTTTGAGTCTCCAAAATAATTTTATTTCCTTTGTTCTGATTGTTTCTTCATAGTCACCATGTTGGCTCCCACTCCCGTAGGGGTATGGTTAAACACTGGCTGAATCCTCTCATCAGACAGACAAATGATTTGGGTTGATGTCCACAAGAGTTTTACTTGGATTTCTAAGAACTTCACTGTGCTAATATGGCCTTCTCTTGGCTTTCTGACACTCTGAACAGATGGAGTTCATATCTGCTATAACCAGCACTCTCCCTGTCTCTCTTCTCAACTTTATCTTACTTGGAGGGACTACACTTACCATAATGCCATGCTCCATCCCTGCCCACCTCCTTATTACTTCCCCTCTTTTTTGTTGTTACAGGATTTTTAAAAAGAGAAGCCTTCATGACGATGTGAATATACTTAACACTACTGAAATGTACACATAAAAATGGTTAAGATGGTAAATTTTATGGGATGTGTTTTTTACCACAGTAAGAAAGATTTTTTTAAAAAGAGAGTGGTCTTGATTTAGAACAAGGAAAAAGAAAAGGGGAGAAGACAGCATGATGGCAGATAGATGGTGAAGGGGTAGCCACCCAGGTTTTTATTTGAAGCAGAGATAGTTTTTGTGAACCAAGGGACAGATTGTGGGAGTTGAGGATAGGGGAGAGGAAGGTCTTCCTAAATACTTGCAATTCAGCATAATAAAGGTAAGCCATTAATTATGTTTTTCAATCGAGTTTCAAAGATCTTATAGTTAATGGAAAGCTCCTCAGATTCTAGCAGTAAGTTGATTGTCAATCATCAGTTTGTCACTGTGAATTTTCACCTTTTTCTCACCTTCCTAGGTATTTTTGTAGGAAGACATGACAGAACTTTCTGAGGAGCCATTATCAAGATGCTGTTTTAGAAGACCATTTTAAAGGATACTCATTAAATATATATATTTTAAGTCAATTTTCCATGCGTGTTTAAAAGTTTTCAACTAAGGAAAATGGAAAAAGTCAAGAAAAGGAGGAGCAGCCTAGCGCCAAGTCCCTGAAAATTTTAGAAACTGATTAGAAAGGGAGAAATATCGAGAAGTGAGAGGTTTCAAGCATTTTCAAACATTTAAAGCACAGCCTAATAACACGGGGAAAGAAGACATTACAAAGAGTCATCATGGTAAGCTGGTTGCAAAAAAAAAAAATTATTTAAGGAAACAACTATCTTCAATACTAAGCCTAATGAGGGGTAGATTGTTCATTAGCAAATAGCCCACATTCTGTTACAGTTTCCAGCTGTGCAAGGAACACTAAGAAGAGAGAAAACTAAGACTGCTTCCTGAAATCATCAATCCATGTACTAATATAAAGCTTATGGATTGCAGAAAATGATAATCACTCATTTCACAAATATTTACTATATACACAGAACCTGGCCTGATCCCTTAAATGGGCAGAACAAGCAGCTGCCTCTGTGGTGGGTGGTATCAGAGAATTTGAAAGCTTCCTGTTACTCAGAGACCTCTAATTCCTTTCTTCCCACCCAAAGGACAATGCTCCCACTAACATCAACCCTCCCCATTAGCTCCTATGCTTTTCTCATGTTAACTAGGTGCTACTGTCAGAGGCAAAAAGAAGAAATCCAATCAAAAGGTAAGTTACAGTAGAAGGAAGCACTTAAATTGCCTTTATTTTATTTAACTTGGTTTTACTGGATTCCCACTATATGAAACCACCATGCTAGGCACTGTGAAATGTGCAAAGAACAGGGCACTATCATAGCCTATCATAAGGAACAAGGGAACTTTATAGTGGAGGAGGAAAATCATCTTAGTCTAAGAATCTATGAGAGGAAACAAAAATATGGGGCAGTTGAGAGTGAACTAAATATGGGAAAAGCCATTCTTAGAGTTCAGCCAGTGGTGCTATCCCATCACTTTGAACTACTGTTTCAACAATGAGGAGGGACTTGCTCTAATCTACTGACTAGAAAAAAGGCTACACAGAGGTGCTGCATTTACATTCCATTCCAGCTGTTCGACACACCTGTATGAAAGCTTAAGGGGTCTGGGAAGGTCAGATCCTGGATAGGTCACACCTATTCCAGAGGGTCAGAATAGGTCCTGACATAAGAAAATTGTACCAATTTATCAGTTTTTTAAGAACATAGACCTACTTAACACATTCATCTCTAAGTACAACAGAATGTAGCAAAGGCCTTGAAATGATGCAAAACTATATGAGTGGTCTTAAGGAAAAATAAACACTCCCTGATAAGTTGATTCATTCACTCATTCATAATATTTATTGAGGACTTTCTACATGCTAATCACTACTTTAAGAATAAGGTATAAGATATACAAGCATACAATCTAGAGGACCAAACTCAGACCATTCAAAACAGCTCTTCCAAATGCTTTGTTAGCCATGTGTCCCACACTTACAGGGATGCATATAAGCTGAAACTGTCTACATCTCAATGATTTGGACCTATTCAGTCCTTGACCTTTGGTTTTCTTGTATTGCCAGTGACATTAAGGATTCTTCAAAATATTCACTTGAGACTGTGTTACTAAAAATCATTACAGTCAGAAAATTAGAATTCATTAACAGGCAGATAATGTGCCTGCTACTATGATGTATGGAACTATATTTATCCTGCAGTGTAACATATCTGCTTCATCAGTGCAGGAACAGGACGATCTTTCATCTGGATGAAATAGCCTTGAAAGCTTCGTCACCGCAGTGCAGCAAGAAGCTACTAAAATGGTTCTTCCTAGCCTCTTTCTGCTGATTAAAAAAAAAAAAAAAAGACTGCACCACCTCCCAAGGGCTTCAATGCAGTTGCTATAGCAACACTATATCTGAGTCAGAACTATTAACAATCACCATGGCAACAAGTGTCTCACTTGCCATTTCCAGAAACTCATTGCGTTTGGACTAGAATCATCACACCATGCAAAAAGGGGTGGGGTTTTCCTCTCACTAAGAAACAGGAATACTTTATCCAAATAACTTATCCAAAAATGTTTTAAATAAAATAAAATTAAAGAAATTATAAGAAAATCATGTTGTTATAAACTGATTATCTTTTTTTCCTAAGATATTAGTTTGATGGACATAAGAGTAAAATGTTAACAACTGATATGATAGATTTATTTTTCCCCATACGATCCAATAAAACCTTTGGTATGCATAGTTATGTCCTATTTTGTAAATTCCAGTAACTATATGTTTCATCTGTCTTGCCTGGCTCTTTTTGTCTCTGCTTAATTTCCCTTCCTTCACTCTGTCAGACACCCTCTTGAATATTTAGCAGAACAGAATTCTTTAGAGATTTGTGGATCACACTTGTCAAGTTAGAAGCAGTGGAAAGGATCACGCGTTATTTCGGGAATTGCACTAATAATGGAGTGTGTGGCGCTCTGTGGGAAGTGGTCATGGCAGGGCTGAGGGCCCGTCGTATTTCCCTTCTCTTTAAACACAAGATGGTATGATGATAGGAATGGAGAGTGTGCAGATTTCATCCAGAGTATGACCTCCACAAGGGACTGTACCCTGGAACAGAATCAACATGTTGCACCTTCAGCCTCTGAGACCTATTGGTTCATCTTTGGTCTGTGTCACCCTCCCTCCCTGGAGGTCTAAAGGCACCTCTTTACGCCCTGATCCTACTTCCCTCATCATACCATGTCACATCACACAGTGACATTTTCTTGGGATTTCTGTCCTGGTTCAGAGTTGCTAGGGCCAAATAAGTTTGCCTGGTAGCTTTCAGAATAGGTTCTCATGTGTATTGACAATAAGAAGGTGCTAAAACCAAACAAAACAAATTTTCCTAAAACAAAAGCCAAATCAGATCAAACTTCACATTGATCTCCTTTTCTTTTCCAAGTATCTTGCTTAATTAAAACAACAAATCTGTATTCTAAAATGCCCTTTCCTCCTTCAGAGCTCACACCTAGAAGAAACGAAGGCAGGCTCCAGAGCAGGCAAACTTCAGAAAACACACGTTTACCAGTGACGAAGGAAGGAAAATGGAGGGGACCCTTCTTTTCACTGTGAATCCTAGGGTATTTGACTCTTCCTGCCTAGCATTTATTTTGAATAGAAGTAGGTGGTTGGGAGAGGCAGGCAAAATTAAAGTGCTAACAGAATCCTTGAGGAAAGGCTCTCCAACTTACTATTAAGAGGTAATAAAGACTCCAAGGTCGGGGTGGTATTATACTGAGAGCTGAGGGCTCTCCTGTAGCCCAGGGAGAACAGTTGTTCAGAGAAAAACAAAAGATTGTGTTTTAGAAGAAACCAAGCCTAAGTAAGACTCTTACACTGCTGCCCTGTCCTTGGACCACCCAAGAAACCTTCTCTAGAAACTATAAGCAACATTGGAATGCTCACTTTTACAAAGTTTTCTCTAAAATCCTATAATTTGTCTACAGGCTGCTTAATTATTGACTTTTCAATAAATTTTTCTGAATGAAATCAAGCCAAGATTCCCCTAGAAAAGAAACCTGTGGGCCTTGTGACAAGGTGTGGATAATCAAGGTAAAGCTTTCACCTATTTAGTAGTCAGAGTAAAGGGTTTCAGCTGAGACACTCATACTCTGATTGGCATTGACCTTGGCTATTTGTGTACCAAATTTTAAGTAGATCACAGAAGCCCTTGCTTTAGATTCAAATCCCTCTTCCGCCCTTCACTAGCTGTGAGACAATAGTGTGAACTAAAATAAAATTTTAAGGCTCACTCCCCCAACAGCTGACTGAATGGACCCCCTCTGGCCAAAGGAATATCCTAAAACTAAATTGTCTGCCAGGAGGAGGGAGGCCAGAAATGCCACATCATGCCTCCCTCCCTTCTTGGAGACATCCTCTGTAACCCATTAACAGGCCTAAGGGTATGCAAGACAAACCTGCAGGTCCTCAATTTGCACAACAAATCTATGTCAAGTGGCTTATCTATGATAACAGCTCCTTCTGTTAAAACATTCCAAGCCTTTAAACAAAGCTTCATGTCTTTAACCAGTTACAAGCCACCCTGCTTGGAGATGGCCCACCTTTTCGGGCCAAACCAATGTATGCCTCCCACGTATTGATTTATGACTTTACCTGTAACCCTTATCTCCCTGAAATGTATAAAACCAAACTGTAACCCAGCCACAGCGAGTCCACTTCCTCAAGCCTCTTGGGTGTGGCTCCGGGTCATGGTCCTCAAATTTGGCTCAGAATAAATCTCTTTAAAATTATTTTACAGAGTTTGGCTTTTTTTCCATTGACAAGGGGTGAGTGACTTGCTTGATCACACTATACCACATTTTTTTATTTGTGACATAGCACTAATAATAATACCTAGTTCATAGAATTGATAATTAAATGCCAAACACTATTGTTGAATTCAATTTGGCTATATACTTATTGCTTCCTACTAGATATCTATAAAAGATATAAACAATTTTTTTGCCTTAAATATCATTTATTAATTCTATTCATCTCTTCATTCATGCAACAAATATTTATCTCTGAAAAGCAGAGACAAGACATAGGCCTTTGTAGTTAAAATTTAATAATGATAAAAAGACCAGCAAGGAAGGGAAAGCACTGAAATGCTATTTCCCTTTCAAAACAAAACAAGAGATTTTTCAAAACTAGGTGAAATGACCATACGTTTATTTTCTACTGTGGACTGCTGTCCTTCTCTAATTCTACTTTTAGTAGGTAAATATACCCACAGGCTTTTATAATCCATTTGTGAAGCTACAGTATAGGTTGTCCCAATGCTGCCATTAAAATTGCCCAGTATAAAGTGTGTGTTACTCTTGGCTATAAAAATAAAAGTTCCCTACAGACTGGAACTTGGCAACCATAGTTTGATTAAGTTGGGCTATTTTTATTTTATGCTCAAAGGGAGGCAACATACCCTAGTGAATCAAGCTGTTTTGAAATCAGAAGATTAGACTTCTCAATCCAACTCTGACATTCAGAGTTATGTTTGGAAGTTCCTTGGTTTCTCGCCATTTGAAAAAAATGGAGAACACTTTCTGTCTCCTATATTTTATTATAATGAAGGTAGTAAAATGGTTAAATGTTATAATGAACCCTAATTTTTTCTCACATCAGAATGGGAACTTTGAAATACCAGTTCTACTGCTTTCTTATTCCACAGAATAAGAGCAAGTAAATATAATCAATCTAGCCTGATTTAGCCACATACAAATAGGCTCAGCAAGTGCCAGAGATTGTGCCTTCTGGCAAATGAAGGATTCTAAAAAGATTAAGAGGTGTTTGCCACAATGAAAGGACCAGTGGATAGAGAAGGGCACTCATCCCCTGAATGCCACTTCAAACATTTTATTTTGCTATTTGTGCATCACCATTGATTTTTCCCAAATTTCCTCACAACAATTTACAACTTTAGGAAAGAAATTGCTTTATATACACTCTCACTTCCATTGCTGCTTTCAAGGAAGTTCATGGAAGACAGCAAACAGATAAGTTTCTCCTTTCTTTGTCACTCCCTTACACACACACACACACACACACACACAAATACATACAAACACACACGTACACATACATACCCCTAAGGCTAAAATCACTTAGTTATCACCATCCCAAGTCCTCACCATCCCAAGTCCTCCCTGGCAGAGGCCATCCTGGGTAAAATCGGCTACACCGCTGCCCTTGGGAAGCCGTGACATCATCCAGGTCTAGCTGGAGCTGTGAAATCAGCTGGTTACTGAAAGTGAGCAGTAATTCTCAAAGAACAGAATTCTGCTTTTCTCCACAGTCTTTCCTGCCCTCCCCCTCCAGCTTGAAGATTTATCTTCTTCTTCATAGAACATTCAAGTCTGTTTGTCTGGCAACCTCTTCAAAGAGGTTATGTGCTCTCTGTGGGCAGTAACGGTGCCTTATGTTTGCTTTCCTTGTAGCAGCTAAGAAAAATAATTTGTGTACCCTAGTTAACAAATGTTTTGATTTTATAGTTCCAAAGACAAAAAAAATTATAAAATGCTCTCTGATTCCTGCTGGGATATTGACAAAGGAAAACCTTTTTCTCTGGGCACAGTGAGTGCAGTTTTTTTGTTTTTTTTTGCAAACTTGTCTGCTGATTATAGATAGTGTATGGGACATACATTGAATCAAGATTTCATTCGTAATTTTATCTTACATATTTGGGCCTTGTGTGAGCCAAAATGTACAGATATTAATAGTTCAACTCCATCCTAATTCATTAAGCTGTGATAAGATGAAGTAGAGAAAGATCTAGAAACATGGGTAGGAACCACCATTTTGAAGTATTAAGATTGTTCCTATGATTTAGACAATCCACATATTACAATTTTACTTTCAGATTGACCCTGTTATTACTACCAAAGATCCATGGTGATCCCTCTGACCCTGTGCTCTTGTAAGAAGTAATCATTCTCAGCATTTCAAGCAGAATTAAAAAACTATATTAATTAAGGTTCTTTGGTTGCTAGCAACAGAAAGAATTCTGGCTAATTTTAGCAAGAATTGTATTATTAGGAAGTTACTGAGTAGTGTACATGATCCTAGAGAAGACTGAAGAAATAGTCAAGAAACAGGTAGCTCTGAAGGACTAAGCAGAATCTCAGTGGATGGTCTTCTGCTGGAATGAGTGGACTTTTTATGCCAGGAGAGTGAATAGCCAAGTTTAGGGCACATGCTCACTGCTTGGCTGTTCTGGAGCAGTAAGGAAGAGAATCTGGCAAAAAGAAACTCCAGAGAAGCCCATGCTCCCATAGAGACAGGAGAGGTACCTGAATTTAGCAATCTACCAATACTGCACCCATTGCAAGGAGAGAATCTGCTGCCTCCTATACCCCAAAATATAAAGAAGCTTTAAGCAATCTGGAAAAGGGTATCAGATGCCTCCAAAATAACAAATATACACTAAAACCATCACTCCTCTTTCTCTTCTGCTTTATAGAGGCATTATTAGATCTATTCTCTTCTAAGCCTCTTACCCCTTAATAGAAAAACTGAGGAAATTATGTGTGCTTGCTGTTTAGAACCTCACTAATATACTTGTCTCATCAGTTAGCCTAATTTTTCCAGGATACTGCATCCATGTAAGCTTCTAAAATAAAGATTCTGCCGATTCTTCTGTCTCTATGTAGCACAGCATGTAATACAGGTGCTCAGTTTAGCAACATTTTGCAACATTGATACTGTCCCCACCTGATTTGCTTGGAAGATGAATATAAGCAAAATGGCATTGGCAGCTTTTAATATTTTCTATGCTTAACAAAGGAAGAAGGATTCTGTAAAATTAACATACAGTTGGATTGGAGTAAGCAGCTAAAGCAACTGGCTGTGCAAGGTTTATAATGTCTACACTCCCACCAAGCTGCTATCATCTTTCCATATGTCTCCTGGTCACCGGCAGCCAAGTTTGGGATTTATAAAAATCAAGGCAATGCCTTTGCTGGTCATGGCACCTGTAAGTGAGCAAATGACTGCAATGACCTACTACTTACTAAATCAGCATGTTTAGTAGCTGTCATCCAAAAAACATGCCAAAGAGCCAAGATAGCACTTGTGTTCATACAAGCCTTTAAAAGAAAGATTCCACATGTCCATGTTCTGCTATTTCTCTCCAATATTTACACATTATAATATGACAGCATAATGTATATTTACTCTGATTACTAGGTCATTTTCACTTCCCAGCTATTTGGCTGATAATTGCTATTCACTGTGTTTCCTAAATGCTAACTGAGGAACACACTAGTGCTGATAGAAGTTTTATGTGCCATTTTAATGCTGTGCCAGGAAAAGAAACTGGGCTATAGGGTGCCAACTGCAGAGGCTTACGCTGTACTGACCAAAGCTTAGGCCCTCATTTTTTCATCCGACATTTCAGAAGTTGTAGCTGCAGTTGCATATTTAAATCATAGAAATAATGATTTTTCTAGTTCATTTATGCTATGGGTTAGCATAGTCCAAAAGATCCTGAATTATCTATGTTTTGATTGGTTCTTTACAATGAATATGCAATACTAATAATTGTCAACTCTTCTCTGCTGTAAATTATATGCCAAAAAATTGGTTAAGGCCGGGCGTGGTGGCTCATGCCTGTAATCCTAGCACTCTGGGAGGCCGAGGTGGGCGGATCGCTCAAGGTCAGGAGTTCAAAACCAGCCTGAGCAAGAGCAAGACCCCATCTCTACTAAAAATAGAAAGAAATTAATCGGCCAACTAAAAATATATAGAAAAAATTAGCCGGGCATGGTGGCACATGCCTGTAGTCCCAGCTACTCGGGAGGCTGAGGCAGAAGGATCACTCCAGCCTAGGAGTTTGAGGTTGCTGTGAGCTAGGCTGATGCCACGGCACTCTAGCCCAGGGAACAGAGTGAGACTCTGTCTCAAAAAAAAAAAAAAAAAAAAGATTGGTTGTATTTCATGCTGGCTTTAAATCACTTCAGATATCTGTACCAGCTAGAGGAACACACTGCTACCCTATAAGATGTGGTATTTCCTGCCCAGTAAAAACCTTTTGAAAAAATATTCCTCCTAAACTCCAATTTTAGATGCATCCTATCTGCAACTTTCCAGGCCTAGGATAAAAAAAAAAGGAGGATAAAAGCTAAGGATATCATGCCTGGCTTTGTTCCTGAGGTTTGGGGTGAAGATCAGTAACAGCACTGGCATGACCCAATGAGTTTCATCCGCTCTGGCTTCAGGAGAGCGTGTGATCAGACATAGGTTTGCAGAGTTGTGTGGAATAAAGAAATCAGACACTGAGGAATTGAAGCAGAAAGATGAACTCATGTGCCCTTCATAAATAAAGCTCCATGTTTACCTGTTTTGCTGAAGTTTTACTTTCCCAGTAAGGTGCAGAGTGCTATGCTGACAAGAGAACCAGAGCCTAAGGCAGGCAGGATAGAGGGGGCAAAGCCAGGCTCCGTATTCTGAAAGTCTGTTCAAGGTAGGCTACAGAATGGATAATTAGTTCCGGTACTTGCCCCATGGGTTTGCAATTTAAATTATGCAGACATTGCTAGGAGTTAATTACAGGTGTTCCAGCAAAACTAACAGGGAAGAATGGGGGGTTCTGATTATGGATTTAGAGGTGCCTTGGAAGCAAAGATAATTTAATATAATTCTTTAAAGCCACAGGAGGAATGAGAGACAGTAAACAATTATTTTAAAAGTGTCATAAATTCAAGAATAAGTATGTGTTATACATGCTGTTTGGAAAGTTAGAAATAGGTACACGCCACTACCTATGACAGCAAAAACAAAAGCTATATAACAACACTAACTTTCACAACTTCCTCATTTGTCCATGCTTTCTACTCCAAGTTCATTCTTTCCATAGTATTGTCTTACTTAACATACAGAATATAATGACAAAGTAGCATCTGCCACCATTCTTTCAGTTTTGGACTCCAAATATTTCTGGTGTACCCGAGTTTAAACCTTTGTTTGTCATTGTTATTATTGGTTTGTTTGTTTGAAACTTTATCGAAAGATAACTGTGCTTGAGTAAGAACTCTGATTTCTATTCCTTTCTCACAAGCTAAGCAAGACATTAAAACTCCCTGAGACTCAACATCTTTATTTGTAGAATAACATCTGTCATGCCTAATTTACAGGATTATTTTAAGAATCAAAAGAGATGAATATAAAATATGCTTTATCAGTTGTGAAGCATAGGATCAATGGGTTGTTACTTTTTAATATAATATTTTCCTGATTTTAGAAAACTTGGAAAATACAGAAATATAAAAATGAACAAATTTCTTTTTCAGACTTACAGCTTTAAGTCACAGCTAAAGAGTCCAACTTTTCATTTTTGTGCAGCTGTTTACCTGGGACAGTTTCTCTCCACTAAGATGGCAGCACCTCTCACATTCATATCTGGATCTCTGATTCTCTAAATCCAGAAAACAAAAGAAAAAAATGAGTCTATTCCCACCATCTGCTACCCAGATCCTTCCTACTTTCCTTTAAGGACTGCATCAACCTAGATAGAATGCTCAACATTAGTCTACATACACAAATACTTCCTATTCTGATGTTCCATTGATTTCTGGATGCTGTCTCAGAATACATGTAGGACTGCTGGGAAATTGTGGTATCAACCAAAACACTGCAAAAAGCAGCATACCACGATGGATAAAATACTTTGGATTTATGGCAGGCACAGATTCTGGTCATTGATGGGTATCTTTCTTCAGATCTTCTCTTGTGTGGATCTGCTGTACGCTGTTGGTTTGTTGCTTGGTTGGCTTTCCTCAGTCTGATTCCCTCTGTGTTATAAGACATAAAGAGTGTCCGTAGACATAGGCATTAAGGTGTTTATCAGTCTCAGTGTGTGGTTGAGCTGTGTTTTCACCATTTCCTGTGTACTCAGTTTTTTATCATCAAATTGGGAGATGTGATATTTTAATTAACTAGTAAATGTCTTGCTTATTGGCCCAGAAAAAGGATTTTATCCATTGGTTTTCATCCTAGGATATCTGGACCTGTAATACCACAGCCTTTTTGTCCACGCACATTCTTCGTGATACCTGGACAGTATAGCCAGGAGAAGTTCTTGGAGTGGAGGCCATGATAGATGAAGGAGTAGAGCAGACGTTGGAAATGGAACGACAGTCCCAGATGCAGCACTCAACCCCAAACCCCAGCTCATATTCCAGTGCCTGCTTACTGTAATACATGGCTTCATTTGCTACGTGTATCTCATCTATCAGGTTTATTTTGTCGGAAAGAGTATTTTAAAATAATGAAAGCAGTGAATAGTTAAAGGCCTGATAATTATGCAGAAGACAGGGCTGATGGTGGCAGGAAGCCAAGACAGGATGAGCCCTTGTGAGCACTTCTGTCTTTCCTTGAGTAGCAGAAAGAGTTCAATCACATTCATCTAAGATTCAAGTGCTTTGAGCTGCCCCTCCAGAGCACTTGGAAAGAGTCATTGCCTTCTCCTCTCTCATCTAGAAGCAGCTTAAGTTTTTCCATCCAACTATTAATTTTCTACATCTGGTACAATTTTTCCAACTATCCACCAGAACTTCCTCTTAAAAGAGCATTGGTCATTTGGAAACATCTATTTCTCTTTCTCTGAAGAAGCTTTGGGAGCCTTCAGAGGCAGGAAGTGGAAAGAATGGGATCAATCTGTGAAAAATGTGAAGATAACTTTTTTCAGAACCCCTGGTTTCTTGTTCTGTATTATATATATCTGTAGAAACAGTTCTGAAAATTAAACAGAATGAGCTGTGGCAGAAAACCTGAGTCATTCAACTCTGAGAGAAAGCATGAGGCTGGATCAGGTTCACCTCAATTCAACAAGTATTGATTGACTGCCTAGGATGTGCTATCACAAGGTTAGCAGGCTGAAAAGCAGAAAACCTACAGAGAGGAGCATGATTAAGACTCTTTCATCTGTTGTACTTGGTGGCATTTGTTATACCTGAATCTTGACTAACAACTCATGAATTGTAGGAAATTTTTGTGAAAAGTTTTTGCTTTCACAGTATCCATTCCCCTAACCCTGCTGATAGGACCTGCTTTTCCTCAGGAGCATCTCCTTTCACTTTCAATCCATGGCACTCAGGTAAAATTGATTCCATCTCTGTAACAGAGGAAAGCATGTACCCAGGCTAAGGTGATCAGGGTATCATCTTCCCCTGGCTACAGTGAATGGTTTGGGGGAGAGCACATAATGATTTTAGAGCCTATCTGCAACTGTTTTCCAGAGCAACCAGAAGAGAGATGCCCACACTTTGCTATAGGTTCAGGAAGTATAGATTAAGGGCTTGAAGCAGCCGGCAATCATATTACTGCTAAAAGAAAGAGCCTGCCTGAGAATAGACAAGCGGAGAGATAAACAGACCCAAGTTCTAAAAGAGAAAACCCTAAAGACATGGTTTGGACCCTTAAATCCAGCTTTCCTGAAGTCATTCCTCTTAGAATTCCTAGTTAATTGAACCAGTAAATTCTCGCTTTTTTCTTAACCAGGTGCAAATTGAATTTATTGAATTTTGCAATTCAAAGATTGTTAACAAACATCTTATGTGATGAATCATCCCAAAAGATGCTAACTTTACTTCTTTAAACTTAGTTAATTGAATGCAAAGATAATTATTACAAAGTCATATTTATGATGCTTACATAAAATTTTATAAGCATCTAATTTATTTTAATATGCCTTACCATTGGGAAGGAGCTCACAAGTATAATATGTGTAGGTTCATTTGTTAATTTGGAATTAAAGGGAAGACTGTGTCTAAAACCATTGATCAAGAATGTAAATTCAATGGGAATGAGAATGAACACTAGTGTATGTTTATTAATTGGTATATTCATTAATTAATTTTTTCAACACTTTTTACTTGACATCTCCTGGTAATATAAGCTCATGTGGGTACTCATCTCCCCACAGCTATGTGCAGTAAGGGATTAATCAGATTCCAAGTGAGATCAGCAATTTTACTCACCTGGTCTAAAAAAAAGATCTTGGGGAATATCAATCTCCTAGTATAGTAGCATAAAGCCCACCTCTCAATAAATCTACTGTTTATTACAGAGTGTCTACTATGTGCCAGCCACTATGCCAAGAGCTTGATAACACAAACATTTCTTTGAAACGTCCCAAGACCCAATTATGAATCTTATTTAAGATCCCAAATTAAGCATCTCACCAAGGTCAGCTAAAAACAGATACCTGTATTTGAAATCTTATCCATATAATTTCAAAATCTGTGTCCTCCACCACTGTATTATTTCTTAGCTGATCATCTTCTCACTATCCCATCCCTTGCCCACCATCATGGTTTCCAATTGAGCTCAACAGAATCTTGGGCCAAGTAATTCAACCCAATTTCCTGAGGTTCTAGCCCTACTCCTCCCCTATGCTGCGCTCTTTTTATACCTCAGTGCTAGGATTCCGCAACTCCCCAGGCTTCCGTGGTTCATTCATTCCATCTCAGGAAACAACTGCTCAGGGAGACTAAGCCTCAGTGTGGGAAAAGGAAAGGAAGCATACACAAAGTCCTCAAGCCCTTTGTAACCGATGTGTCCTAATACAAGCTCATCTTCCTCTTTAAGCCAACTCCTCCAAAACAGACACCAAATCTTGTTATTGGGACAGTTTCCTCAAATGAAGTGTTCAATGAATTACTAAGTTCTTCAAATTCTTCCTGTGTGTTACTTTCAAATCCTACTGCAATATTTATTGTATTACCTGTTCTGCTTAGAACTAATGTAAGATTTTCCTACCCAGTTTCTCTGTCTCTGATCTTTTTCTTATCCCTCTTGGACAGTAAACTAAAAGACTCTTTTTATCCCATTAATTACCAGCTCAAATATTCTATCTGTTTCCATTGTTTACTGAATAGGTTCAAAAGTTTTAACATAGCTTCTAAGTACTTGCATAAACTGGCCTCTATCTAGTCTTCTCCCCTTTTACCTTTCTACATACACTTTTATTCTAAAATATCTTCGTTGCTGGCCCCTGAACTCAGTTTGCTTTCTCAACTCCATGATCTTATTCACATTGTTTACTTGGCATAATCCTACTTCCCCTTGTCTTAGCCCATAGTGATTCTGTTTTATCCTCAAAGAGGATTACAGATTATATACCATTTCTTTTGAAATCCCAACAGGAAATTTCTCCTCTTCCACTGAACAGCTGAAGAGCTTAATGACATCACTACTTCCATGATATTTATTCCACGTTGCCCTACACTGCAGCTGTGTGATTCTGTATTTCATCCTTTCCACCAGATATTAAGCTTTTAAGATCAGGACTCACACCTCACACATTTTTATGCCTCACTATAGCATCTGGCCTAGTGCCTTGGCTATAAGAGATACTGACAGATATGCTAACTGAATATATGAAATAGGTAAAATGCTATGATAATCAGCATCCAAGATGGCCCTGAAGGATTCTTGCCTCTTGATATCCATATTTTTGTATAGTCCTGTTCCACATGGAATAACCAACAAGATATTGCAAAAATGATAGAATGTGACTTCTAAGATGAAGTCATAAAAGATAGTGCGGCACTCCAGTCCTATGGAGTGGTTCATATGGTGGGAAACTGAGGCCTCCTGTCAGTAGCCAACTCCAACTTGTCTACTACATGAGGGAGCCATCTTGGAAGTGAATCCTTCAGCCTCAGTCAAGTCTTCAGATGCCTGTAGCCCCAGATGACATCTTGACTACCATCTTGTGAGAGACCCTGAGCCAGAACCATCGGGCTAGAAATTGTGTGAGATCATGTATATCTATTGTTGTTTTAAAACCTCAGGTTTTAGGGTAATTTGTTACACAGCAATAGATAACTTATACAAAAACCCTTCAGCTATAAATATGATAAGAGGAAAATTCAAAAAACTTCCATTGGGTTTGAAGCAAAAATATAAACATGATGGAAAGTAATAAAAACAAAACAAAGAAAAACTTCAAAAATTTGAATATTTGAGTTGTACCGGAGAGATTTTTCTGTTGCTAAAAAGCCATTAATGAAAGATTGCTTTCAGTTTCCAGGTCTCTGTGCATGTTTCTAATCTGTGAGCCATAACTTCTAGGTATGTTTGTAATCTTAATGATTAAGGATGCAATAAATATTAGTAGCTATCTTTCATTAAGCATTTCTATGTGACAGAAACTGTACTAAGATCTTTCCAACTACCCTAGGATACAGGTTCTCCTATTATCCCCATCTTACAGAAGAGGCCACTGAGGCACACTAAGTAACTTGCTTGAGATATCGGAGGTAGTAGATGGCAGAGCTGGTTTTACATCCAGGCAGCCTGGATTGACAGTCCACACACTGAATCACTATGCTATATGAGACATCATGCTTCCTTTATTAATTGATGTTATGCACAATCTTATATAAATCATTTAAAGTATTAAAATTAAGTTTATTTAAAATTAGTGACTATAATTAATTCATAGATTGGCCCCAGCAACCCTCCCTTGGCTATAAGATGTTCTTTTTTTTTTTTTTTTTAGAGACAGGGTCTCGCTCTTGGTCAGGCTGGTTTCGAACTCCTGACCTTGAGCTATCCACCCGCCTCGGCCTCCCAGAGTGCTAGGATTACAGGCGTGAGCCACCGCGCCCGGCCGGCTATAAGATGTTCTTACCTTGCTTCTTTTGGTAGTTAAAATTGTGAAATAAAGCTGAGAAGCTGTCTCATTCTGTACACCCTCAAGAGATACTCTTGAAGTCTTGAGTGTATTTATCTCCACACTAGTGGGATTTGAAGCATCTTTTGACTCAAGTTGGGTGCAGCAAATAGTGATGTTTGAATCCAGACTGCAATTGTTGATTTTCTAAATACAATAAAATCCATTTTACTCTTTTTTTCAAGTCTAGAAGGAATGTGGCAAATAAAAAGAAAAGTACAATTTGAGAGATATTTTCATTCAACCTATTTTCAACAGCTAAAGAATCTTGATGTTCAAGGTTTTCAAAATCTTGAGAAAGACATGAAAACCTGTCAGACCTGGCCCTCAAGAGCTTATGCTTCCCATTCCTACTCTCCTAAGCTAAATAGTTTATGTCTCTCTCCATACCTTTCCCCACACCCACACAAATATTTGCAAACATAAATATTATACATATACAAAGTGTTTCGTGGTGGCTGTCAGTGTTTTATAAAAATGGGATCTCAAACACTACATATCTATCACCCTTTAACTGAATATAGATCCTTAATAATATAGACATTCCATCAGATCCATAGATAAAAGTGTTAACCCATTTCTGATTTAAAAAACTGCATAATGTCCCAAAATTGTACCTTAAGTTATTCTACCATTCTTCTATTGATGGTCACTCAACTTTTCTGTAGAAACTTTTGCGACTACAACAAGCACCACAGTTAAACATTAATATGGCCTACATTCTATTCTTCTTTCTGCAGGACGAATCTCCATAAGACAGTTATTGGGTCATGGATATGTGTTTTTAAATTTTAATAGAAATTTATAGATTATTTTTCATAGGAAGGATATAGCACTTCACATTGCCAAGTGCCAAAGCAATCTATGAGGACGTCAGCTATCCTATATCTCTACCAGCATTAGATCTGCTTATTTTATATTTTTTGCTAATCTGATTAGTAGAAAATATCTTCTTCTTGCTTTACTTTTATTTTCATATTAATTTCATAAAACATTTTTGCACATGTTTATAGACGACTTATATTTTTCTCTTCCCATAATTACTTATTAATATTCTTTGCCCATTTTTCTTTCTTTTAGACTTTTTTTCATATTGATATATAGAATGAAATTATATTGGCTTTTTGTCTGTCATTTGAGTTGCAAATAATTGTTTATAGTCAAGTCTTTGGTTTATTATTTTGTTTATATAGTCTAATACCATCCAAACACTTTATTTTTTTAAGAACAAACTTTAATTTTTAGTTTACTTCTTTTAGTTGCTATTTTTTGTCTTCGGACTATTTCTTGGTGTCTTGCAAGCTTATCAATGTCTATAAAAAGCTGTGTTTTTTTGTTGTTATTGTGTATTTATTTTTATCTATTTTTTATTTCAGAATATTATGGGGATACAAATGTTTACAAACACTTATTTTTATATAGCCAAATATATCTGTTTTTTTCCTTTTTGGTTTCTCAGTTTGATTTCTGAAGGAGCTTCCTGCAAGTCCAAGATAACATAATAGTTTTATAAATTTTCTTTAAACACTTTATCCTTTTATTTGGATCACATTCCCTTTTTGTCATCATGATGGAGATATTGTTCTGTTATCTCCTAGCTTCCAATGTTGGAGATGAGAAGTTTCATGCCAGTCTTATTTTCCTTCTTAAATAAACTGGAAGGTCTTGTGTGTTTGTTTTGTTTGTATGTGGGTGGGGGTGGTTTTGTTTTTTAACGATACTACCTGAAAACTTGAATCATTTTTTCTTTATCTTTTTAATTCAATAATTCCACCAAAGTATATCTAATATATACCAAAGTTTATAAATAGGTCTATTTTTATTAATTTTACCTGGACTTCAATAAGCCCTTTCAATTTATAGACTTTATTTTAAAAAAACAATATATTACTTTTTAAGTTTTCAATTCTCCTCCATAAGTTGCTTTTCCTTCCCATTAGTTACACGTTAGATCTTCTGGTTGTTTACTCCATGTCTCGGAGCTTAGCATTCGTGATTTCTCTCTGTTTTTACTCTAAGATAGATGTCCACTGGATCTTTTAGTCATAAATTGAGTTTTATTAACTAACCCCCACTTTTTGGTCAACATTTAAAAAAAATTTTATCCCATAAAGCATTGTTCATAGTCTTGTCACATTTCTTTGAGAGTTTTATTATCTTTCTTTCCTAAAGCATCTTTGAACTCTTCCATCTACCTCAGTGGAAGTCAATTATAATAGAGCTCAACTAAAAATCCCTCTCTGTGAGTGACTTCTAGTGTGGATTATTTTTGTTCTTTTCCTACTTATGGTTTTATGCTCCTTCAGCAGCCAAATAGGTCAGGCTGTCCAAGTCTCCCATCCAGGGACAGATCAAGTGGGGGTTCTATTTAGATTCAGAGGCAAAAAAAAAAAAAAAATACCACTTATTGCATAATCATTTTAAAGATACCTTTCATGGCTTATTTTGTTTACCAAAAGGAGTAAGTTATAAATAGTTTTGATGTCTAAAGGTAATTTATTACTATTTCAATGTATGTTTGGGAACTCAGGAGTTCTAAAAGAATATAAATGTTGATAGTGAATAAAAAGAGTTATGTTTGGTATATGGGTATTACTCAGTAGAGGGTACTAAGAATAGTTGAGTCACTGTGGCTGATAAGCATAATGAATTAATGTCGCCAGTTTAGGATACTGCTCAAATTGATCCTTTTCAACTTCTAAAATATTTCTAGCCAAATAAGAAACAAGTTAAAAGCAACCTGATGACATTTTTTAAAAAAGAAAAGAGAAAAGGAATTATCAACCTTTACCTTTACCATGTGTTTTGGGAGAAGAATTTTATCTTCTTTTTGAAAATGTCTTCTAGTAACCAATGATGGATTAAGATCCAAAAAAAAAAAAAAAAAACAAAGTAAAGAAAAGAAAACAATGAAGAAAAAGATCTCAACCTGGAAAATTGCCAGTTCCTACTAGAGGAAATCATAGCCTGGTTTTGGTCTATATGATCATTCCAGTTCCAAATTGGAACACTAAACTACATTGTTCCTTATCTTCCAGTATGCTAAGAAACCAATTATGTTAAATAATATTGCCTAAAGGGATTTTTCAGAGCCACTGGAGAAAGATCAATGCAATAACCTAAGACTTTAAATGTCAATATTTAGTTTTAGAAAGCATACAATTTTTTAAAATATAGTTTTATTGAATATTATTTTTCAAAACATTAAACAATTAACACTTTACAACAACATTCATATTGTGATCCTTTGGTGAGCAGCAGTTAAAAAATATAGCAGGACAAGCAATAAACTATAAACACCAAATATTTATTGAAATAATATTTCAAGGAAAACATAAGACTCTTATCGTATCAATCTAAAGGGGCTTATTTAACTGACTACAACCTTTAATATAACTCTCAATCAGATGGGTTGAGAGTTCCTCCATTTCCTACACACTGCAAAAAGCTACACATTTCTATGACTTGCATAAATAATAAATCGTCCTTTGTACAAAGATGAGCCTTTATTGTTCGATCCCTCAATCAAAATGGAAGTGCCAAATGGAAAACTATATCCCCGGGCAAGAAAGAGATGCGCTTCAAGAGATATGGGATTTAAAACAAAATTAATGTTGCAAAATAAGAAAAAAAAGATTGAAATATATACCAGGAAAATAATATCTAAATAACTTAACATTAGCAAGGGATCCTGTAAAAAAAAAAAATAGCAAACTATTTAAAGCATATGTGCAGAACTCAGGCAGCATTTCCTCAAAGAAAGAAGAAAAGCTTGATCTAATCAGTGCAGTAACCCTAACAGTGAAAGCTCTGGGTTCTATTTCACATTATGCCACTGAAATTGTAGTGAAGATTTGAGCTGCACACTGTGTCTGTTGTTGGGTCCCAAGTATTTTCCATTCAAGTCTTTTGAATATTCATTCACTGAATCTATGTCATGATAAGCCCAGCTAAAGCCAGAAACACAAATGCTTTAATAGCAGAGTTCCCAATAGAGTATATCCAACAAACATGGCCTATTTCTTAAATTTTCATTATGCCAAGAACAACATAAAATATCTGGGGAGAATGAGTTAACTGTTGGCCTCTATAAGAAGCTTCTTGGTTGATGGAAATACATGGATAGTCTCTCTCTGCCTACCTTCCCCACTGCCTGCTTTCCTCTGCACCCTCAAACAAGACATAGGCTGATCCAAACTGGTCAAATAGAGGACACACTGGGCCTCGGTTCCAAGAGTTGAACATTTTAAAAGCAATTAGGAATGGTCTTCAGATTTCCTTTTGGACATGTATTGTTTCAGAAATTTGATGATTTAAGATACAACCCAAATATCCACACCACATCCTCATCCATTTTACTTAGACCTTGAGGCAAAAGTCTCTCAGCAATGTATTTCCTCTCATTACCAATGATGCGTGAAGTCGAAGATATAATATCAAAGTCTAGGTTTAGCTGGAAGGTGAAAATGAAGCAAGTGAGCCTTGTAGCCTCTTTAGTTTTAGGTCATTCAATATGCTTTATTTAAATGAAGGACTTATCAACAATATCCAGCCAAATCCACCAGAGTTCTGAATTGGAGTTTGGGTTCAAAGCCTCAGTGATAACATGTTAATTTTCCTTGATTTGCCTCCTCTGTGTAAATATTTTTGGAGTCTTTCTAGGCAAGAATGGCCAGTAAAGATCTGGGTGGAAATACTCTGGGTCTCTTGGCCAAATACCATCATAATGCTGTCTTAATAGCATAAAGGCATATTTACTTGCATGTCATTTTGACCTGACTGTGTTGTATAAAAAGTATAAACTCTACTGCCAACATTTGAGCAAATATAAATCCTCTAAGACATGTGGGTCGAGTCTACCATTGTCTTCGCAGGGAAGCTAGTGAGCATGTATTATGTAGTGGGGAACCACTCCTTCCAGTACTAGCCACCTTAGCACTCTGGACAGTTACATGAGAGAGAAATAAACTCTGCTTTGTTTAAGCCACTGTACCAGGGGCTTTATTTGTGACAGCAGTTTTAGTCTGTATCATAGTTATTTCACCTCCCATTTATCTTCATATGGACTCCTCAAATCTCATAGGTAGTAGAGCTTTACATGACAAATAAGTAAACCCAACTGTAATAATAATCCTTGATCACACAATTCTATCATGAAGGACCAAGAAGGGGACAAATAATAGCTTTACAACCCTCTGTAGTCAACAAAGACACAGACGACACTGCTCGTAACTGTTTTTATCTCTATTCTGCACTTCAAAATCAAGAAGTTTTCAAGAACCCCACATTCTTCCTTTACATCTGATCTAATTTACTATCCATCCTATGGCAGCAGAACTGCCAGGAGTTTTCTTCACTAGATGTGATTATCGGAAGAGAGAAACAACTATGTCTCCCTTCAAAAGAAATGTAGGCATGATCACTGGTCATACATTCCCCAAACACAATCTGAGGAGGAATCTCAATTTCATAACTGCTGGGCAGTTATGAAAATTGTTCTTTTACATCTGAGGCTGAGTATTAAGGTTGAGGCCCAATGGGAGAGAGCTGCATTGTTGTTCTGTCATTCCGTCCATTGATGAAGAGGGATGATATTTTCTCCCTGTGGGTTAGTAAACAGTGTTAATCACGACTCTTAACTGCAGTAATAATATTCCGTCTCAAGAAAAATGATTTCACATCTCTTTTTATCCTTTCCACTTTGTTCCTAAAGGGTCCTAAAGCATTACCTCATGTCATATAAATCATCCTGAAAGGGACCTATTACAACTTTGGGGGAGGTCCTTCTGGAAGTGGAAGAAGAAAATACAAGGGGACTTTTATAGCAGTCATGATCCAAAAACTATTGTGATGGCAACTCTTCAGGCACCTGGAAATATTCCCCTGAGATGTCACAGAGAATCCTAAGAGCCAGTTTGAGAGATCACTCACCTAGGGTGCACAGATTCTGCATCATCATTATGAAACATCACCGAATCTCATTGTGTGAATCTCCGTCTCCCTGTATTAGGAATTGTGACTGGAGACAGAGAAATTCCTTACCAAGTAACTTTCAAAGCAAAGGAAATGAAATGTAAATTTGTTCTAGCATCTCAACATCTGCTTTAGAAATTTGAGAAGCCTTCTAGGAACAAGCTAATATCCTTTCATCTCTCTTATCAACTTACTTATGATCTCATAACAACAACGTGGAGTTCTTTGTGTCACTCCACATATCATTCAGAAGAAGCCACCCCTCCCTTGTTACACTCTCGCCTCCCATTGCCTCCAGCACCATCTGTGTGTCCCACAGATTGATCTGAAACACACCTTTCTATTTCTATGCTGTTTGATCTATACTAATCACAACCAATACACATTGATTCCAACATGTTCCCCAATCTGCCATGCATATGCCGTTTTACTAAACATGCACAATAAATGGAAGAATAAATGGTACTTTTATTTTTTTAGCATTGAGTACAGGGTAACAACAATCATTGTTTTTTGCTTCCTGGTATTATGGCTGACAGAGATATAGAAAAATTAGTACTCCTCAGGGTGACAAGACACACTGGAGAGCATCATTTTGAAGAGGATACAACCATAAGCCAGCTCACTGTACTTCTTGCACTGCTATTAAGTACTAAACCTTTGGAAGCAGAAGGCTTTTTGACTGCTTTAATGTATATTCCTTTCTGACTTAATTGTCTTAGCCAATCATTCTAATGAAATGTTCCACATAGACAATAGATTTGTGAAACCAGTACCTTCATTAACATCAAAATATCACTATCCTTTAAAGACAATTAATAATCAACTCCATAAAGTAGATGAGAGTCTATATATTGACACCCATACTTACACACTTAAGGCTTTTTGCATTATTCATCTAAGAAGCAATTATTGAGCATCCACTGTACTAACACTATATTCTGCTAGGATCCTGAAATGCCGTATTCATTTAGCAATACCAGACAGAGTCATCAGCCCTATATCATGCTCTTTTGTTCAGCTTCTTTTCAATTCAGTGGCGTCTCAACAGTTCACTAGATGATACCTAAAGGGAAAATAGAGAAAGACAAATTTCTTTGTTTGAATTGTTCTCATAGTTGGGCTTATATACTATATAAAATAATGATCCTAACGAATGTGTATTTTAATATATTATGGTATTGAAATGCTCGATTCTATACTGAGACACATAGGACTAGAATACAAAGTGTTTCTAGTAGAAAATTGAAGAGAGAGACAGAAAAATGTTTTGCTGCTTTTAAATAAGCCAAATAGCTCAGTCTGAGAGGCTGTGTGTGTGTCAGTGTGAGATAATCCTACCCTCTCTCCTCCCCTCTCCTGCTTCTCTAGGGAAATGAGTCACACCTGGTCGCTGCCCTTGATATGATGTTTGATATTCTGAATTCCCATCAGCCCTGCACAGCCAGGATGATGTCAGCACAGTTGACATTGTTAGATCCCTGCTCTGCTTACATCAACTCCCTGTCGCTCAGGCATCAGATGAGTGTGGCGAAGGGAAGGAGGCATCATCTCCTTAGCAACCAAGCCCTTGTATCCAGGATCTAGAAATGACATCTGGCACTTTGCTTTGGGGATTTCCAGCGCTTCCCAGAATTTCAGCCAGATTAGAACACTGTTGCTCTGAGTTAAAAAGAAATTACTTCTCTTCACATGATAATGTGTGTGCTTTCACAACATTTCAGATCAAAATGTTTGTCACCAAAGTACATTTTACCAAAGATCTCACCTCATATTAGCTCAATACATTTGGGATATTCTTTATTAACTTTTTAGCAATAATCTTACTTCTGGTTAAAAAACAGGAAAATTAAAATGAGACCCTTCTGTCATGCTTCTACCTCAAGTCAAAGATATGCATAATATAAACAATAAAATTGAATAAAATAAAGATGATTTTGCTAATAATAATAATGGTCTCTTAAGATGACCCCAGATAAAGTATGGCAGTATTTCTAGGTCTTGTTTGCTAGATTATACCCAATTAACAAAAACTACAATAACACAATGGATTCAGGCAGATACAATCCACATAGACATTTAGTCATATATTGATTATCTGGGGGAAGAGAGAGGAGAGGACTTTAGGAAAGAAACCTAAAAGGGTTTTTTGGAAAATGCTACCATGGAAGAACTATAATAGTACCATGACATCCTGCAAAAGCTGTCAGAAGCTCCCAAAATGTAGGTTTAATGTCTACCTTCCCATAGCAATCTCTTCTAGTTATTGTGGGTTTCTTGGCTGCTTCATATAAATGATCCCAGTTGTTTTATAGTTCTCTGACAGCTTATTTACTTATTCATCCCACAGACATTTCTGGGTAGGAACCCTGCCTCTATGACACTTAGAGGCAAGTACGAGACGTGCTACAAGATGCATGAAAATTGAAGACATTATGCTAAATGATACAAGCCAGTTACCAAAAGACAAATGCTATATGATTCTGCTTATATAAGATACCTAGGGTAGTTAAATTCACAGAGATAGAAAGTAGAATGGTGGTTTCCAGGGGATGGAGGGAGGGGGTAATGAGGAAGTTATTGTGTAGTGGTATAGGTTTCAGTTTAGGAAGATGTAAAAGTTCTTGAGATGGTTGGTGGTGATGGTAGCAGAACAATGTGAATGTAAAATGTCCACATCTGTACACTTAAAAATGATTAAAAGGATATATTTTATGTTACATATCTGTTACTACAATTTAAAAAGTATATCTTTATAAATGGCATTATTCAAAACACTAAAAATGATTATAATTATTACTATGACTATTTGTGGAATGACTAATGGAATGATTGGATGCACTGTTATATGTCCAGACATCATGGAAAGACACTTTATCTCTCATCTTGCAAAATTGAGATTTGTCAATAAGTGTTCATTAGTCCCACCACCAACTCCAGCTCATCATTACCACCACAATATTTGTTGTCCAGATGGGTCCCTAACATTCCACACATTAGGAAATTCTCAAGTCATTTCAGAATGGATCTCAACTTCTTTGTCTTAAGCACAGACTCATACACTTTTCAATTCTCACTCTTGCCTTAAATTTTTAATAAAATGTGATTGATTAACATTTAAGAGGAAATGCAAAAGCCTTGATCGACCTGCACTTATACTGATCAATGCTTCCAAGAAATGCAAAGCTCTAGTCCCTTGAAGATGGAACATAGCTTTGGACTGACAGATTTTCATAGCATGTCTAGCGTTAGATTAATATTTCTCTCATGATTGGTTTATACAGCACATCACAGAATTTAATACAACTCAAATGGCCTTTTCTTTTGCTCATTTCATATCCTGCTTTTCCAATGTAAAAATTGCACATTGTTTTTATTTCACCCAGATTCTATGCCTTCTTTCATATATTTATCTTAGAATCTTAATTTAGAGCACCATTTCTCATTCTTGGATAAGGATATAAAATTGAGGACAGGTTAAAGGGGTAGTCTTGTTGGGAGTGAGCAGAGACAATTTTACAGTCACAGAGAATGCTACAATAAATCCAAGAAAAATGGTCAGGAGCATGATCATCCTAGGCCTAGAAACTATGTTTAGCATCTTAATCTCTAGAAGACACAATTGTGACAAAATAATTTGGAGCTATACATACTTCAGCTACCCCACCATTGTAGCTTCAACCCCTGTGAAACTGTCTGACACCTAGTAGCCCTTCAATTCCACTCCACTGCACCACCTTCTTCTAATCAGTAGGTGATACCAGTTCCTGGCAATGAGTTGCTTAGTAGAGGGGAATGTAGATAGGTAAAAAGTTGATTTCAATGCTTTCTACTTCACTGAAACCTGGCCCTGGTTAGAAAAGGTTTCCTGGAAGAATTAATATCCACATTTAAAAATAATAATTATTATTATTATTAGGGGAGAATAAAGAAAGTTTGAGCTTTCTCCTGAGGCAATTGAGCTATACTCGTGTGTGTGTGTGTGTGTGTGCATGTAATGAGATTAATGATGTCTTTTTAATCCAGGTGCTTTTGGATAAAGTTTTGGAGGATAAAATTTTTGTCATGAGGAACCCCTAAAGGTTCACAGTGTTTTGAAATTAATCATGATCTATCTCTGATCATAAACAACTTCAAACCCTAAATTACTCCACACTAGACTTAGCTCCTAGAGGGATTCTTTGCTTTCTAGCTTCTTCCGGCAGTCCCTTCCTATATATTCCATAGATGATTCAAACTCAACATGCCCCCAAATCATGGCCTTTTTCTGTTTCCTCCCCCTCCTTGACCACAAATGTGCATCCTGTATTCTTTATTTTAGTAAATGGCATTACTTCTCTACCAGACCTTTAAAGCTAGGAAACTTTGCTCTCCTGGATTTCTCTTCTTTTATACCAACTATATGTACCATCCCAGTTTTTTTTTTTTATTTTAAAGCATTATGGAGTTCAAATTATTTTGGTTACAAAGATTACTTTGTTAATGGTTGAGTCAGGGTTATAAGTATTCCATACCCAAATAGTGTTCATTGTACCTTTAAGTAGGTTTTCACTCATTTCCTCCTCCCCACTGTCCCCTGATTGACTCCCATTGAGTTATAATTTCCTCTGTACACATGTGTGCTCATCAGTTAGCTCCAATTTAATACCGAGTACATGTGGTGTTTGTTTTCCCATTCCTGAGATACTTTACTTAGGATAATGGTCTCCAGTTCTATCCAAATTGTAGCAAAAGGCATTAAGTCATCCTAATTTATGGCTGAGTAGTGTTCCATGGTACACATATACCACATTTTGTTAAGACAGTCATGAATTTATGGACATTTGGATTGATTCCACATCTTTGTAATTGCAAATTGTGCTGCAATAAACATTCAAGTGTGTGTGTCTTTTTGATTAAATGATTTCTTTTCCTTTGGGTCAATACCCAGTAGTGGGATTGCTGGATTGAATGGTAGGTCCACTTTTAGTTCTTTTAGGAATCTCCATACTGTTTTTCATAGAGGTTATGTTAATTTGCACTCCAACCAACAATGTATAAGTGTTCCTTTCTCTCTGCATCCATGCCAGCACCCATTGTTTTTGGACTTTTTAATAAAAGTCATTCTATTGTGGTTTTAATTTGCATTTTCCTGATACTTAGTGAAATTGAGCATTTTTTCATATATTTATTGGTCATTTGTCTATCTTCTTTTGAAAAATTCTGTTTTTGTCTTCTGCCACTTTTTTTTATGGGGCTGTTTGATTTATTTCTCCTGATTTTCTTGAGTTCTTTGTAGATTCTGGTTATTAGCCCTTTATCAGATACATAGGTCGCAAATATTTCTCCCATTCTATAGGAGAGAATATATTTGTTCTGTCTATTTGTTCTGTTGATTATTTCCTTAGCTATGCAGATGCCTTTTAATTTAATCAAGTCCCATTTATTTATTTTTGTTGTCATTGTGATTGCCATTGGGGACTTTTTCATAAATTCTTTTTCTAGGCTGATGTCTAGAAGAGTTTTTCTAACATTTTCTTCTAGAGTTCTTATGGTTTAATGCCTTACATTTAAGTCTTTTATCCATCTTGAATTAATTTTTTTGAATGCTGAGACAAATAGATCCTGTTTCATTCTTCTGCATGTGCATATCAGTTGTCCCTGCATGATTTATTGAATAGGGCTTCTTTTCCCCAGTGTATATTGTCTGTTTTATCAAAGATCAGTTGGCTATATGTGGATGGTTTTATGTGTAGGTTTTCTATTCTGTTCCATTGGTGTAGGTCCCTATTTTTGTACTTATACTATGCTGTTTTGGTTACCATAGCATTGTAGTATAGTTTGAAGTCTAATAATGTGATGCCTCCAGATTTGTTCCTTTTGCTTAAAATTGCTTTGGCTCTTTGGGCTCTTTTCTGGTTCCAAATGAAGCATAGAATTATTTGTCTAGATCTGTGAAATATGACTTTGTTATTTTGATGGAGATTGCATTGAATCTGTAAATCACTTTGGGAAATATGGACATTTTAACAAGGTCAATTCTACCAATTTATGAGCATGATATGATTTTCCATTTGTTTGTATCAACAGCAATTTCTTTCTTCAGTGTTTCATAGTTCTCTTTGTAGAGATCTTTCACCTCCTTGGTTAAGTATATTCCTAGGTATTTTATTTACTTTGTAGCTATTGTGAAAGGTATTAAGTCTTTGATTTGTTTCTCAGTTTGACTGTTTTACTGTATAATAATGCTACTGATTTGTGTACATTGATTTTGTAACCTGAAACTTTGCTGAATTTATTTATCAATTCCAGTAGTCTCTTGGTGGAATCTTTGGGATTTTTGAGATCTAAGATCACATCGTCAGCAAAAAGTGATAGTTGATGTCCTGTTTCCTCATTTGGATAAGTTTAATTTCATTTTCTTGCCTGATTACTCTGGCTAAGACTTCTAGAACTATGTAGCATAGAAATGGTGACAGTGGCCATCCTTGTCTTGTTCGAGTTCTTAGTGGGGATGCTTTCAACTTTTTTCCATTCAGTATGATGCTGGCTGTGCGTTTATCATATATGACTTTTATAATTTTGAGAGATGTCCTTCTATGCCAAGTTTGTTGAGTATCTTTATCACGAAAGGGTTCTGAATTTTGTCGAATGCTTTTTCTGCATCTGTTGAGATGATCATATGATCTTTGCTTTTGCTTCAGTTTATGTAATGAATCACATTTATTGATTTCTGTATGTTAAACCATCCTTGCATCCCTGGGATGAAACCCACTTGGTCATGGTGGATTATTTTTTTATGTGCTGTTGAATTCAGTTTGCTAGTATTTTACTGAGGATTTTTGCATCTCTATTCATAAAGGATATTACTCTATAGTTTTCTTTTCTTGTTGTGACCTTTCCTGGTTTGGTATCAAAGTGACATGGGCTTCATAGAATGATTTGGGGAGGATTTCCTCATTCTTGATGTTATGGAATAATTTCTGCAGTATGGGTACTCTTCTTTGTAGGTCTAATAAAATTCAGCTATGAGTCCCTCTGTTCTGGGGCCTGTTTTGTTCGAAGGTTTTTATTGCTGCTTCAATCTCATTGCTAATTATTGGTGTGTTCAGAAGTTCTATTTATTCCTGATTGAGTCTTGGGAAGTTCTGTGTTTCTAGGAATTTGTCCATTTCTTCTATATTTTCAAGTTTGTGTGCATAGAGATTTTCATAGTATTCACAGATGATATTGTGTATTTCTGTGGCATCAGTTGT
Organism: Cheirogaleus medius; assembly: GCA_008086735.1. Taxonomy (NCBI): domain Eukaryota; kingdom Metazoa; phylum Chordata; class Mammalia; order Primates; family Cheirogaleidae; genus Cheirogaleus; species Cheirogaleus medius. The sequence goes on from VBSM01000272.1 coordinate 57,721,820, forward strand.
AATATCTCCTTTTTCATTTCTGATTAAGCTTCTTTAGGTCCTTTCTCTTCTGTTCCTGGTTAATCTAGCAAGAGGTCTATCAATTTTGTTTACCTTTTCAAAGAACCAAATTTTTGTTTTGTTTATCTTCTGTATTATTTTCTTGTTTTAGATTTCATTTTGTTCTGCTCTGACCTTAGTTATTTCTTTTCTTCTCCTGGGCTTGGGATTGATTTGCTCTTCCTTTTCTAGTTCCTTGAGACATGTCATTAGATTGTTAATTTGTGATATTTCCGTCTTTTTGATGTAGGCATTGAGGTTATGAAATTTTCCCCTTAGCACTGCTTTTGCTGAATCCTGTAGATTTTGATAGCTTGTGTTCCCTTTGTCATACAGTTCAAGAAATCTTTTGATTTCCATCTTAATTTCATTGTTGACCCAATACATGATCAGCAACAGATTGTTTAATTTCCATGATTTTGTGTAGAATTGAGTGTATCGAGTGTTTCTCTTGGAGTTTATTTCCAGTTTTATTCCACTGTGGTCTGAGAAGATACATGGTATAATTTCTATTTTTTGAATTTGTTGAGCCCTGTTTTGTGGCCTAAAATACAATCAGTCTTCAAGAATGTTTCATATGCTGATGAGAACAATGTATATTCAGTAATTTTGAGGGTAAAATGTTTTATAAATATCTATTAGGGCCATTTGTTCTAGAGTCCTGTTTAAGTCCAGTGTTTCTTTATTTATTTTCTGATTATATGATGTGTCTGGATCTGTCAGTAGAGTGTTCAAGTCCCCAAGAATTATCATGCTCCTGTTTATTTCTTCATTTATATCTAGTGGGGCTCGCTTTATGAATCTGGGTGCTCCAGACGTGTTAGGTGCATAAACATTTAGAGTTGTTATGTTTTCTTTTTGAATTGCTCCCTTTACCATTGTATAATGACCGTCTTTTTTTCATTACTATTGTTGATTTAAAGTCAATTTTATCTGATATGAGAATAGCTACACCTGCTTTCTTTCACTTTCCATTTCCATGGAATGTTTCTTGCCATCACTTCACCTTGAGTCTGTATGAATCCTTGTGGGTTATATGTGTTTCCTGGAGACAGAAGATATTTGGCATGTATTTTTTTTTTTTTTAATCTATTGTGCCAGCCTGTATTTTGAGTGTGGAATTCAAACCATGTTGATTGATAGAACTGATATGTGGGATGCTGTTCTTTTCATCCCATTAAGTAGTACCTTATTGCTTTGTTTGACCTCTTGTGCTAATGTTTTGTATGAGCTCTGAGCTTTAGCTTTTGGATGGTTTTACACTGATGGGTGATGCTTGTACTGATCCATGTATAAAGCAGATCTCAGTATTTTCTGCAGGGCAGGTCTGGGCTTTACAACTTCCTTCAGTGTTTGTTTGTCTGAAAAAGTCTTTATTTCTCCTTCATGTATGAAGTTTACTTTTGCAGGATACAAAATTCTAGGCTGGCAGTTGTGTTTAAGAAGACTAAATATGGGGCCCCAATCCCTTCTGGCTTGAAGGTCTCAGTTGAGAAGTCCGCAGTTAGCCTGATGGGTTTTCCTTTGTACATTACTTGATGTTTTCATCTTACAGCTCTCAGGAGTTCCTTCTTGTGTTGAATTTGGTCAGTCTGATGACAGTGTGTCTTGGAGATTATCTCTTTGTAATGAATCTCCCTGGTGTTCATTGAGCTTCTTGTACCTGGATATCTAAATTTCTAACAAGACCAGGGAAGTTTTCCTCAATTATTCCCTCAAATAGGTTTTCTAGCCATTGTGCATTTTCTCTTCACCATCAAGGATGTCTATGATTCTTATATTTGGACATTTCACATAATGCCATATTTCTTGTAGGCTTTGTTCATTTCTCTTAATTCTCTGTTCTTTATTCTTGACTGACTAAAAAAAATTCAAAAGAGTTGTTTTCAAGCTCTGAGATTCTTTCTTCTGCTTAGTCTAGTCTATTCTTAAAACTTCCCACTGTGTTTTGTATTTCCTTAAATGAATTTTTCATTTCTAGAGTTTCATTTTTTTTTTAATTTGTTAATGTCCCTAGTGAATTTTTCATTCATTTCCTGAATTGTTTTTCTGGTTTCTTTTAGTGGTTTTTCTATGTCTCGTGGATTTTGTCGAGCTTCCTTACAGTCCATATTTGGAATTCTTTATCTGTCTTTTCAATATATTTGTTTTGGTTGGTATCCATTGCTAGAGAGTTGGTGTTCCATTTTGGGGGTGTCCTTTTGCTCTGATTTTTCATACTTCTGGAGCTGATACACTGATTCCTCATCTGGAGCATCTGTTCCTTCTTATTTTTGGTGTTTTTTTTTTATTTAGATGGGGCTTTTTCCTCCCCCTTCACTTGCATGGATGTGTTTATAGCATATTTTAGGTAAGAAACTTTGGCTTTGCTTGTGGGTGCTTTGATGGTGCTCTAGTTTCTGGAGGGATGCCTTGGTTATAGATTCTTACTGTGGTGGTTTTCTCAGATGCTAGTTGTTTGCAAGCTATACCTGTGGTGAGCTATATGAGTGGACATATTCCCTGTCTCTCTTTGATGAGGAAGCATAGAGGTCTTTGAAATCCTTTCTCTTTCCCCAGCCATGTGTTGTAATTAACAGTATGAATTGTATTGACACACCCAATTTAGTCTCTGAAACAGTGGATGTTACTTGTGGGTGAGAATCAACCACACCCTGTATGGTCGAGTCAATAGATGTTGTAAAGTGAAGTACAAATTGACCTCCCTGTCAGTAGGTAGTGCTTGCTGGAAAGCATGGACTGCAGTGTTGTTTTGGGGGCCTGTGACTGGCTCTAGTCCCTCAGGAGAAACACGCAAATACTCCAGGAGATGGGTGGAGCCCAGGAACTTCCAGGTGTTTCCCTATTCTCTACCACAGCAAAGGCAGGTAGGGGAGTGAGGCTGGGTGGGGCTGGGTTGGGTGAGCACACCTGCAATCTCCACAAAACCTGGAAATGAAGCTGTTTTGTCAGGGGTCACAGGTCCACTTTCAGCATCCGGAAAAAGCCATCAGGGAGGGTCTGAAGTGGCAACACCCAACCAGAAAGCCTGCTTGTAGAGGCATGGCCACCTGAGATTCACAACCTGGCTGTCAGGGATGGGTTTCACTCTTCTTCCCACTATCCTGCTCTGTGGTCCTCCTCCAACATCTGCTAGCAGGCAGGAGGTCAAACTTCCTCCATGTTATGCTACAGGCTGGGGAACTTCTCCACCCAGGATCCCAGCCTGGGCTGAGAGAATGGCCTTCCTGTGGGGGGAGGAGTACTCCATGAGTACGCCACAGCTGGGACCCACACTGCACTCTCCTCTAACTTCTTCCCATGTGGACTCTCTCATCTCCTGAGATTAGTTCACACATCTCTCCTCTATGACCCCAAGCAACACAATTAGGTCCTAGAGGTACAGAATCTGGCCTGCAGACCTGCCCCCAGGTCCCTGAACTTCAATCCCTAACCATGCCAGGGAGAAGTACAGTGGTCCTAAGTTGCCTATGGGGTGCTGAAGCAGGTTTGATGTCCTGCCACTTCAGGGTGTTCCCTGCTCTGATGGAGCCACCAAGCATGTAGCACCAGGGAGGGCCAATGAGCAGGGAGCTCACAGTCCCAGCACCCCTTAGTCCACTGCAGAACTTTAAGAGAAAATGGTTAGAGCCCCACTCTCTATAGAAGCCTCAGTGTGGTGGCTCAATTGTCTCTCTCACCAGCCATGGGTGGGGGAGGAAAGGGGGAGGAAAAGAGCCTGGATGAAGGAAAGCTAGCACTCTGGTCCTTTCCAACCCCTTCTCTGCAAGGCAGCCCACATGCATGTCCAGACTCTGGGGTCATGCAGATCCCCCGGGACCCACTGGACCCCTGTGGCTCCCACAGACTGGGCCAGAGTTGGGGAATGTTTGTATGGGAACAAGAGAGCCAAAAACTATGAGTATGAAGTTCCCTGGGGAGGACATAGGCACTTGGTGGTAGAGAAGCAATATGGCACCTGGTGGCTCAGTTTGGGTCTGTGGTGACAGGAAATTCCCTGGGGGGCTGGGAACCTGGTAAGTTGTCCACAACAAGCTCCCAGTTCTCTGGCAGCAGCAGCTATCGGGTTCATTGGGGCAGAAAGTCTCTCCAGCAGCTCAGAAGCCCGCCGGCTGTCAGAGATGCGAAAGTGGGAGAAATAAATTGCTCCACCTATCCTTTTCGCTGGACTCCAAGCCTCTTGGGGATTGATCTCTGCTGAAATCTTGCTCCTCCTTGTTCTGCTCTATAACCTCCTCCTGTGGAGCCCCCCACAGGTTCTGGCACTCTTCCCTCAGAATTACACTTGATCTATGTTTATCTGTTTGTTTTTTTCTCTTTCATCTAAAACCTTTCCTTCCACTGAGATGCTCTAGAAGCTAGTGTCTCTGGTCTGCTATCTTCTGCTCATCTTCCACTATCCCATTTTATCTCTTAAATAACTGGCCAAATCCTTCCCTCTTTTCTTGCTTCATTGATTGTGCTCTGTTATCATTTAGAGATAGTGTCTCACTCTGTCACCCAGGCTAGAATGCATTGGCATGATAATAGCTCACTGCCGCCTCAAATATCAGAGCTCAAGTGATCATCCTGCCTTAGCTTCCCAAGTAGCTAGGACTATAAGCACACATAACCATGTCCAGCTTATTTTTATATTATTTTTTTGTAGAGATGGGGTCTCACTATGTTGCCCAGGTTGATTTCACACAAACCTGGCCTCAAGCAATCCTCCACCTCAACCTCTCAAAGTGCTAGTATTACAGGCAGGAGCCACCACACCCAGCCGTGTAATCACTTACATCAACTAAGAATTGTTTGCCAGGCCTCTTTGTGTCCAGTCTCTCTGCCTGGAATTCCCTCCCTACGTTGTTGCTCCATTTAACTTTCTCATATGAAAATGTGATCATTTCACTCTCCAGTTTAAAACTCTGCAATGACTGGAACAAATTAAAACCAAATTTCTTCATACAGCTCTGTGTAGCTCTTGACCTCCTAGACAAGCTGTCTTTTTGCACCATTTCTTATCACACTCAACTTTGGCATTCCAGCCCCAGTCACCATCTCTGATTGACAAACTCTTAATCAAAATGTACTTTCAATGTCACTTTCCCTGTTACTGAGCAAAATTAGCCACTCTTTTGCTCTGTGCACAATAGGACTTGGTATATGTCTGGCTTTAACATTATCACTTTAGATATAATTATTCATTTACGGTCTTCTTCCTTTTCCCTAAATCCTAGGTCTTAACTCTGGTTTCATTGGTTCTAGGATGAGTTTTATGTGTTTCAAAACATAAATTGCATGAAAAATGTTGTGGCAAGTGTGGATGTGTACATTCAGGCAGTTTTCTTCAGTTCTCAAAGAAGTCCATGACCCCAAAAAACTTAAGTACCACTATTGCCCTAGACTGTGAGCTTTTTTAGGGCATAGAATATATTGTATTCCTCTTTGTATAACCAGTTTATTGAAGAGTCTGATCTCAGTAGGGCCTAAACATGAAACAGTTTTATTTTCTTCTAATCCTTACTTTGAACTACCTTCTGTCAAATCTGCCTCTCCTGCTCTTTAATGACATCTCAGATAGATCTTATAACTTTCCAGTCTCTTTCAGTTATTTAAAAGACCAATTCACTTGTTTGACTCCTGATTCAAACAAACCAACTCTAAGAAGACACCCTTGAAACAACCAGAGAATTTGAATATGGACTGTTATTAAAGAATATCCCAAAAGTATTATAAATATTATTTGGTATAATAATGAAATTGTGATTACATATTTTTTAAGTGCCTACGTATTAGAGATGTGTCCTGAAGTGCTTTCAGATAAAAACTATAGATCTGAGGTTTGATTTATAGCACTTCAGAAAAAAAGTGGGAGTAATAGATTAAGCAAGTTTGACAAATTATTGATAATTATTGAAGTTGAAGAATAGGTTTATGGGTATTCTTAATAAAATTCTATTTTGTATATATTTGTAATTTTTTTCTAATAAAGTATTTTTTCTAAACTCAGCCTAGTTCAATTTAAAACTACTACTCATATTCAGTGATGTGTTTGTATATGTTTGTAACAACCAGCTCTAGAGAAAAAAAAAGAAAAGAAAGCCCTGATTTGCAGCATTTTCTAATTTTCATGATGTAAATATTCCTACCATGGCCAATTTCGATGCTGCTTAATGCAGAATTGCAAGGAGATGGGCAGTACATATTATTTATAACAACAGCATAAAGTCAAATGTTGTAAAATAATTAAGAAGTGATGAACTTTGAGTATGTACTGCCTTTGTTTTAATATAATTTATTTATTTAATTGTATGTTAATATAATTTATTTTTTAACAATGACCATGTAACAACTGATTCACAAGATTTCTGTAAATTTAATAATCTGCTCTCATGAACTGATTTGAGACAGCTCCAGAACACCCTCCCCTTCCTCAGTCACCTAATGCAGCCAAAGTTGAGAACCACTGCTCTAATCTGAATTGACACATCTCCACTCCTTACTCATTACTGTGCGCACACCCAACTCTTCTTAATCAGGTATAACCAGACAGGAAAAGGGAGAGGCAAATAAACAACCCACTTTCCTTCTACCACTTTCCCCTCATGCTTCCCTGAATCCTTGCTTCAGGTTTGCCCCTTGAATAATATTCCAATCTGCTATCTTCTTAAACCCTGTGTTTGCTTTGAAATATTTAATAGTTATGCACATAACTCTACAGTATTTAATAAATACTCCCATCTCTCATAAAGTAATCACTTGATTTTTCATCAGTGTATTTTAAAGCAAGAGGATGAGAGAAATATTTTTATTCCTAATAAACTTTGTTAGAGTATTGATTCCTTAAATTACTGAATGAGTACCTTCTTGGCTTAAGCTTAAGTACAATATATCCATCCATTATTTACAACCATTTAAAAAACTTTAGTCCAATCCATGCTGTTACTCTCACTTGTCTTTTCTGTATTCTAAATCATGTGGCTACAGTTTAACAATGACAAACCATAATACGTATTTTCATATCCCTACTGAGAAGACTAAATTTTGGCCACTTTTTCATATATTTTAGATAGAAGGAACCGACAAAGCAGAGTAATTTTAGCACAGAAATTTATCATAATTAAAACAAAAATAAAATACTACTTAACAGTGTGTGTACATACACACATACACAAACATCACCCAGCTAGTTAGTAACAAAAAAGAAAATCAATAATATTTATTAAGCACTTAATAAGTCCTATATCTATCTGTATAAATCTCATCTAATACTTGTAATTCTATTAAGTATTATAATATCCATTTTGCAGATAAGGAAACTAAGATTTGGCATGCTTAAAAACTTTGATCACCCAGATAGGAAGTCAGAGAGCCTAGATATTATACAAAGAGAATTTGACTGACTCCAAAGCCTGTAGTCTTTGCCCCAAATCACACAGTCTTCTAAATCTGAGGCTTCACAGTGCTCTGCTGACACTAATGATCTTTCTACCACAACCAAGCACTATCTCAAAGCCCATATTTAAAAGATATTTAAAGCATCATTAATACAAATCCAGAAGGAGGAAGAAATAAGCCCTGATGCTTATAAAAGTATGATGCCCAGTAAAATCTCAATCTTTTCCATCTCTCATGCTATCTCTCCTACACCAAAGTGAAATCGGAAACAAAAAAGCAAGAAACTATTTTGATTCTCAGGATTCTTGCCTGTCACTATTACCTGACTAAAAATATCTATAAACTAATCTACACAATGCAAGAGTAGGGAATGAGAACTGTCTTGTCTTCACCTATCCTATGTTCAGGGTTGAGGCCCCTAGAACAAAAGATAGTATTAACAAAAATATTAACAAAAGGAAAGCATACAGGTTTATTTAAGTTTTACATGACATGGAAACTTTCATAAGGAAATAAAGACCCAAAGACACAGGTAAACTTAATGTATTTTTGATGCTAGGTTTGATGACGAGTGGACAGTTTTGGAGGAATATGACTAGACAAAGGGGATATGATCTAATGGTAATTAACTGAGGAAAACTTACCAAGACCTATTTGCTCAGACTCTGCTGTATCTCTATGTCTCTAGCTCCTTTCCTCTATGTATACAGAGGGCACCTCTCACATGAGGGTCATTTGTCTGGCTTCAGAGGAAAGTCAGAAAATCTTTCCAAGGTTTTAGAAAATGCTCAGGGGAGAAGTACAGAGGGGAAGGTAAGGGTGATTTTCCTACTTCTACTGTTTTCTCAAATGCCACGGTGCGTATTTTGGGGTAGCATGTGCTATCCCATCAAAAGGGAAGAGAATCTGTTAATCTTTCCAGATTCTAGGCTTTAACTCTCTGGTTCACTGCTGAAGGCCCAGCACCTAGGACAGTGCCTGGACCATAGTAGGAGCTCTAGAAATAGGTTGACTGTGTAGAGCTAATTTGATGAGTAGGATTTTGAACATAGCAAGTCATCTTAATGCAAGATCCACAGCTCTTCTTGCACTGATTTTAAAAAGAAATAAAATGTCCTTCACAAAAGAGAGTGAACATAAGAAAAAGATGTTCTGCATTGCAGGAGTAAAGGCTCAGAGGTTGAACTGAAAAGCACACCGAAGTAAAAATGGCTTTCCTTCTTAAAAACAAATGTCTCTTCCTTTTTGGTACCTTTAGGCTGAGATTATTTAAAATATTATTTAAGAATGCAGCTAAGCTGCTGTGAGAGTCATTCATTGTTGAGAACTCCCCAGAGGCTTCTCTAAATAAGCATGCATGGCAAGTTTTGTTTTATATTGTTAGTTATTTATTTTTGATGGAGGCTTTCAAAATATGTGCCCTTTTCCTTAGCAATTTTCTAATTAGCATATCTGTTACATCTGAGTGGGACAGTTGCAACAATTGCTTGCTATGGCTGCCTCATTGACATGCAGGAAGGATATCAGAGACACTGAATTTAAGAGAGAACCTGCATAGCTGGGAATAAATGGTTCTGAGTGAACGTCAGGTGTGGGCAGTTCTGCCACAGAAGACGGTGGTGAGCATGGTGGGAAAATACTCTGGAAAGTGAAGTGATTCAAAAAAGGAAGCATTGTTATTGAAGTGTTAATAACACTTCAATGTTATTCAAATGCCAGATTGATGCATTTGCTACCATCATGGATATCTTCTTTAACATAAAATAATAAAAAACAAATCACAGGCAAAAATGGAAAGTTGAGCTAACAGTCCACGCAAAGAGATGCTAGGCTCTTATCCAAGTCAGTGCATGAAACTGCACAGAGCAGCAGGCAAATGTTCATCTTTCTAGGATGACCATGATGTTGCTAATGAACTGATAATCACAGTGTGATTTGTCTCTTCTTTCCCTGTTTCAATAGTACCTCACTTATCAGGAGCACAGTAACAGCTATTTTTTACCTAACTGAAATATGAACAAGGTTGGTATGTACAGGGGAAAAAAGAGTAGCCAAAGTCAATGTGACCAGATTCTGTGAGCTAGAACCCTCTTTTATTCTATCCTCCTGACCAGAATCTAATCACTCTCTGTTTGTGTACAATTCTAACAAGCTTGTCTTTATAGTTTCCAAGACTACAGCAGACTATAAGCAACATATTTTTATTAGGGAAAGGGCCTACTTAAATCAGATATACTGTGAATTGATAATAGCAGAAAAAGGTATGCTTGTAATGCCTGCCATATGAAAAGTAATTAAGGGTAGATACAAACACAAAAATAATAGCAATCTAGGAAGAGTGATGTGAACAGCCTGGTATTCCCTGATGGCCCTTGCAGGCATCATTGCTTTACAGAATAATCACTGACGTGCATAATGATGACCTTGAGTCATTAAGAAAAGGTTAAATAATGTTTGGCCTTCTCTAATTAAGGCAGCAGCAAAGTATGCAATCCATTTTAGAATTATTTCCTTAATAAATGCCTAAAATCTTAAATAAAATTTTAAGCAGACAAACCTTCTGTTATCTAAAATGACTTATTTCCCAATAGTTCTGAGTCTCTGAAACTTCCACAAGTCCTACATCTTATACTTCAATCCTCCTTACCCCATGTAGATAAAGCCATGAGGGTAGGTTCATCATGATGGGATTAGAGCACTTATAATAAGAGACCAGAGAGGTTCCTTCCTTCTTCTATCCCATCATCTATATAGCAAGAAGGATGCTATCTTGCAAGCCAAGAACAGGGCCCTCACCAGAAACCAACCATGCTGGCACCCTGATGTTGGACTTCCCAGGCACTAGAACTATGTGAAATAAACCACTGTTTGAGCCACCCAGTCTATGGTATTTTGCTAAGGCAGGCAAGTAGACTAAGACACAGCCATTCCCCAGTACTACACCCAGCAACCATTATTCACCATCTGAAATCACTCCCTTAAGTAAGGGTTTTAAGTTTTTACCTTTCTACACTTAGGACATCATGGAGAGAAATCAGTCTCTTCATGGTGGGAGGAGGAAGGAGCGAATAATGAAGCTGTTCATTCCACACTTCCTTTTATCAACTCCTTGCTTCAGCAGGCTTTTGCTCTGCAAGGATATTTCCTCTGTGGACATTAGCACCAGCAGTCTGAGCCTCTGCAGTAAAGGGGATGATAATAATTATTTCTAAATATCTTAGGAGAGAAGAAAGAGCAAAACTTAAACCACAGATAGAGACAGATAGTACTGGTGTGGATATTAAGGCAGATTTCCACCAAGAATAGCAGTTTTTTTTCAAATATGATCAGATAATCAACAAGATTTCTAAAAAGCTTTTCTTACTCCTAGAAGAAAAATAAACTCAGTATTTGGAGAGCTCAATAAAAGAAACTAAAGTTCAACCCAATACAAAAGGTCAGAGAGCCCTCAGGAGGAAGCTCCAAGGGCCGCAGATGAACAGCTATATCCAACTCAAAACCGAGTGTTAAGAAGTCCCCATTTCAACTGGATCTCACTGTGGCCCCTACGCCCATCGAATGTTAGCACCCAAAATATCAAAAACATTAACAAAACAATCTGTTGATAAGACAAAGCTCACTGTGGTAAGAGAAAGCACTGCCTCTTGACAGTCTTAGTAAGCATCTCAGAGGGAAAAGAGAAAAGTTGAGATATTTATTGAGATTTTAAAGTCTGGACAAAAGCAGGTTTTTCAATGCAGGGGCTTGGTTAGAACTGAGTAAGTGTCATCATATGGTAGTTTGGGATTGGTAAACACAGCAAGGCAGGTATTTTGAGGTGAGAAGTTGTGAGGGTCTTAGGGTATACAATGTCTTTCATGCTTTCTATTATAGAGTTGATGAGTCTTTCAGAAAGTTACTGGAATGAACAATAAAATTATTTGTAACTTTTATCTTCCAGGGCAGAGCATCCTGGAGTGGTAATATGCTATTGATGACAACAGTGAGTAGTAAAGTAGGCATAAGCTTTGTGGACAGTTTCCATTCTTATTCCATGATTCCTTTGATTGTATTCAGTTGTGTACAAGTCTGTTCCCATGCACTCCTCATAAGTTTTAAGCTTTTTCAGAACAGAAATTATATCTGCCCTTGAAATAGTGCTCATTGTATTTTCTGTCCTCCAAATTGTTTTACCTTCAAAATCATCATCATCTCTAAGACATGTATATCTTCTAGCAGTTTCTATTATAATTTCCAACCCATCTGTAGGCAACAGGCTGCTAAACAAGGTAATGAGGAATGCCAGTTGTAGAGTTTTCTAAATATACAACTAAAAAAACTAAAAATCATCTTAGATTTCCAGAGCATTTTCAATGTAATTCATTTAGAGAGTATGTTTGAACTAATTTAAACATGGATTGATTGTCGAGCTTTCCCAGTGGTTTGCAAAACTGTCCTAAAATAGATAACTTGTGTAAGTGCATTGTATTTTTTTTCCACAGCAGTGCTAACTGTTTAAGAATCACAATTGTAAAAATTCCATTTCAAAGTGTCTTTTATTTTATTATACCAGTTTGTCATCAGCAAAACACTGTGAAGTTTCCTGAGGAGAAAGGAGTTTCTTTGCATTTGAAATGTCTCAAAAAGAAATGTTTTTAATTATCACTGTTGTTATTTCAGATGCTGTGTTAGTAGTAACTGGTACACCACTGATGACCTCTCCTACGAATCTGCTTGTATGTATATCACGTAAAACACTTTTTCTCTTTTAGAAATCATGTTGCTCTTCCTTCTCTCACTTTCCTTGCATTTTATGTATCACTTCATCAAATATTATAAGGAAGAGAATTGGAGGTAAATTATAATTTGACAGGAAGTTTCTCAGAGATATCACTTGAAGCTATTAATGCAATCAAAATGCTCTATGAAGACAGCAATAAGATAACAATGGTTAGACCTTTTTTCTGCTGTACTTACCACATCCAGAGTTATACCAGACATGCTGGTCATTTTCTCAATTATTTCTAAAGCCTGTTTTACATTCCAGATTCAAAAATGACATCCTTGGGTGACTGTGCTGATGAGAATGTGAATTCTACTTCTACCTCACATTATCATCTAATAACTCCCAATTTTCTTAAGTAATCTGTTTGAGTCTCTTTTGGGGAGAGTCTCGGGCATAGTAGTAAGCCAAATGGGAAACTATATTCTCCACAGCTGTCAAGTGATGGATTTCACAGTCTCCTGGAGGTAGCAAAATAGTGTTACATGGGAATGCATAAGTCCAAATTGACCCAAACTTGCCCCTGCCTCCTAACATTTTATAACTTGTTTTCAGACCATGAGCTGTATCTTTGCAAGTGTAGGAGAGAAGAGGCTGAGAAATTCACCCTGAAGAGATATAGGAGTTAAGGTGAGCAGTGCCTTTCATCCTGCTATTAAACTCTTGAATGGGAGGAGATTAAAACCAACCTAATGGGTATTATGAACACTATTTGGGTGATGGGCACACATATAGCCAGGACTCAAGCATCACAAAAATGATCCATGTAACTTAAAACATGTGTACCCCCTTAATATTTTGAAATAAAAAGAAATGATAAGAAAAAAATCTTGAATAGTTTAACTACAGTTAGGCAGATAAAGGCCCACAACTGTATTTCCAAAAATGTGGTAGATAGTAATCAACACATGTGTTAAAAAGGCACCTTCTTACATACCCTTGAGAAAGTGGGATTAAACAAAGTTAAGTAAATTTCTTTTTTTTAATTAATTTATTTTTTTATTTCAGCATATTATGGGGGTACAAATATTACAGTTATATGTATTGCCCATGTCCCCCTCCCCCCTCGAGGCAGAGCCTCAAGCATGACCATCCCCCAAAAGTAAATTTCTTAACTACAGGATTTCTAGACCTGTTACTAAGTTCTGAGGGAGATATGGTATGCAGTGTTTTCCCAGTTAATGTCTAAAACAGAACACTGTTTTACATAGTGGAAACTCATTGGGGAACATAGAGCTATAGGATTAATATCCATTAACAAAGGATTTCAAGGAGCTTCTCTTCCATCTTTTGTCAAAAGTAGATGAAATTAATCTTCTCCTATTGATAATGCCCATCAAAGTCATGGGACTCAATCTAAATAAATGCAAGTTTCATACCTATCCCACACCATTTGCTGTAGCCAAGGGAAAAAAGAATATGCCTGTTAGATGGCCTGGGACCTTTGCCCATCCCTAATATCCCCACCTCTGGGAGGGTGGGAAAGGCAATGGTGTCAGCCCCACCCACATGGACTAAGTGGGAAATCACTGGCTACTACATTGTCATAATAGTACCTACTTTATATGATTGTCAGGATTAAATGAGGAAATGCATTTAAAGCACTTTCACACACTGCCTGGCTCATAGGGAGTGGTGAGTGAGTCGTAACTGCTATAACCATAAAAACATCCACATCATCACACCCTTTCTATCTATGCAAGGCATAGTCATCCATAGACCTTTTAATCTAGAGCAACAGCTAGCTAGCAACTAACCTATTTTTAATCCTCTCTGATAATTCCTCAAATTGCATATTAATTATCTTCCAAAAATTCTTATCTGAGCATGCCACTCCCCTACTCTTTCTAGAACTCTCTATGGAATAAAGTTCAAACCTTGAGCACGGAAAGTTCTCTCTGCTGTCTGGTAAAAGTCTACCTTTTCAAGTTCATCTTCCACCACTTGCTTGGTTCAATGGTCTCTACATGTCAGGCCCACTGTACCTCTTATCCCTGATGACACCACACACTTTCATCCATCCATCCATCCATCCATCCATCCATCCATTTATTCATGTCCTCTGCATGTGCTCCTGCTGTTTCCTCAAACTGGGAAGTGCTTCCCCTGACACCAACTGCAAAACGTCCTCAAGATCAACTCAATTACTGCCTAGACCCCAGTCGGACTTAATCACATCCTCCTCTTCGCTCTCATATGCTTTTTACCTGTGTTATGTATAGCACTTGTCACACATCTTCCTGTAAGAGTGACTTGTGCCAATGTCTATTTCCATGCATTGCTCAGGACTGTCCGTCACAGGTGATAGACACATTATTTGAACTTACTTGTGAAAAAAAATATGGAAATTAAATTGGAAATGTCCTGGGTCATTCAAGTAATTCATAGAATATATCCAGGTACTTCTCTTCCATATTTTATCAAAAACAGATAAAATTAATCATCTTTCCTAACAACCAAACTCTAAAAAGAACAGAGAGAAGTCTGGATCTCTGAAAAAAAATTACAACCACAGGCAAAAGCACCACCAGAACTTCATTTCAAAGGCAAACCCATATCGCAGTTTCTCTCTGTTTGTAGGATTTTCTTTTCTCTGTGAGGCATATTGAGGTAAAATTTACATACAGGAAAATACATTATTTCTCATGTTCTGTTCAACTAGTTGTGCCAAAAACATATAGTCATGTCATAACCATCATAAACAAGATATAAAATAATTCTATCACCCTCCCAAACCCCCCATGCCCTTTTGCAGTCAAACTCTTCCTGCAACCACAACCCCTGCCAACCACTGATCTGTTTTTTGTCTCCATAGTTTTGCCTTTTCCAGAATGTCATATGTAGTCACACAGTATGTAGCCTTTTGAGTCTGATTTCTTTCACTGAGCATAACACATTTGAGATTCATCCATGCTATTCCATGCATCCAGAATTTCTTGTTCTTGCCTTACTGCATTAATCAAGACCTTTTGTGTTGAATGGGAGTGATGTGAGTGGACATGATTGCTTTTGTCTCAATCTTAGGGGAAAAATATTCAGTTACTTATTAATAAGAATTATATTAACTGTATGTTTCTCATACATGACCTTTATCAGATTGATGAAGCTTCATTCTATTCATAGCTTGCTGAGAGTTTTTGCTGATGTTGTTCTTATTGTTGTTTTAAACCATGAATAGATATTGACTTTCTAAAATGCTTTTTTTTTTTGGTATCCATCGTGAAAATTATATGATTTTTCTCCATTAGTCTGCTGATATGGTGAATTGCATTGATTGAGTTTTAAATGTTGAACCAGTTTTGCATTTCCAGGGTAAACCTCACTTGGTCATAATGTATTTTTTATATATTGTTAGAGTCTATTTTCTAATATTTTATTGATGATTTTAGTATATGTTATAAGGGATATCAATTTTTAGTTTTCTTTATTTGCAATGTTTTTGCCTGGTTTTGGTAACAAGGTAAAATGAGTTAAGTGTTCCTTCTTCTATTTTCTAGAAGATTTGTATAGATTTGCTATTTCTGTCCTAAATGTTTAATAAAATGTTTTTAAACTATAAATTCAATTTATTTAATAGATACAAGACTGTTCAAGTTATCTACTTATTCTTGTGTAAGCTTTGATATTTTTTGTCTTTTAAGGAATTTATCCATGTCATCTAAGTTGTCAAATATGTGGGCATATAAAAGCTGTTTGTAATAATCCCTGATTCTTTTTAGTGTTTAAAGAATGAATAATGATGTATCTTTTTATAATTCTGATATTAGTAATCTTGTGCCTTCTTTTTTTTCCTCCTTGCTCAGTCTGGGTAGCGGTTTACCAATTGCATTGATCTTTTCAAAGAACCAACTTTTTGTTTCATTGATGTTTTCTATTTTTCTCTGTTTTTTTAGTTTTTTTTATTCCTACTCTCATCTTTACTTTTCCCTTCATTTCGTTTACTTTGAGATTTAATTTGTTGCTCTTTTTCTATATTCTTAAGTCCTAACTCATGGATTTGAAACTTTTCTGCTTTTCTAATATAAGCATTTAATTCTATAAATTGCACATGTCATACTGTTTTAGATGCATCCCACATGTTTTGATGTGTTCTTATTTTAACTCAATTCAAAATATTTTCTAATTTCCTTTGTGACTTCCTTTTAATCCATGGATTATTTAGAAGTGTGTTGTTTATCTTGCAAAATGTGTGTGGATTTTCCAATAGCTTCCTGGTAACTCCCGGATATCTTCCTGTTATGGATTTCTAGCTTAAATTTTTATTGTCAGAGAAAGTACTCTGTATGATTTCAGTTCTTTTAAATCTCTTTAAATTTGTTTTATAGACCAGAAGATGATCTACCTTGATGAATGTTCCATATGCATTTAAATAGTATGTATATTCTTCTGTTGTTGGGTAGAGCATTTTATAAACGTCAATTTAAGTAGGTTGATAGTGTTGTTCATGTTTTCTGTATCCTTACTGATTTTATGTCTCTTTGTTCTTTCAATTACTGAAAGTACTGAATTCTCCAGCTATAATTATGGATTTATATATTTATGCTTCCAGTTCTACCAATTTGTGCTTCATGTGATTTAAAACTCTATTGTTAGGCACATACATATTTAAAATTGTTATGACTTCTTAGTCATTGAATTCCTTTTCATTATATAATATGCATCGGTAGGTTTTGATGTCCATTATGATTTCCTCACCCACAGAAATCGTGATCAATGCCAGATCCTGACTTTCACATTTTGGTTTCTCTCACCAGAGATTGACGTGTTTCCCAGGTAAACTTAAAAACTGACTCAAATTTATCCAGGTTATATTTGCACTTAACCTTGAAAAAATAACTGTGACAAGATGGCAGAGTCTGTAAGAACACAGCATCTATCATGTAAATTGAGTGTTTGGAATGAAAGAAAGAGCAGTTCACAGGGGGGAAGGATGCTAAGAAGATAGCACCATAGGTGTCTACTATATTCTAAATCATAAACACACTGAAGTCATTAAACCTGTCATATGGGTCATGTTTATCCTAAAAAGTCTAGCAAAATATTCACCAGAGAAAGATTGGCTGAGGACTCTGTTTTGATTGCATACAGCCCAACTTCTCCTTTGCCCAAACCTATTTCTTTTCCTCCCTTAATAGGTACTAATCATAAGAGCATTCTCTTCTGTGCAGAGTATACTTCTTGTACATTAATCTCCATCTCAGAGTCTGCTTCCCAGTAACTTAACTTGCAACACAATCCCCTCTATGAATCTAATAAAAGATAGAGCTAGGAAAAATGACCACATAAAAACTCAATTTCATATAAATTTAGGACAATCACAGCACTCTTTTTCTCACCATGGACCCTAAGAGGACAGTTTAACTATCTCATTTTGCGGATAAAGAAAGTTATGCTCAGAGATATTTCTAATTTGCGTAGGGTCATATGATGACTCGATGGAAAAAATAAGACTAAATTCTTGTCTCTAGTCACATATATTTTCTACCATCTTGAGAAATTTGTGGCATTTGACTGTGCTTACATTTTTAACTACTCAAATTAATAACCTAATAATTATGGAAAATATATCATGTTCCAGATACCATGCTTAATGTCTATCCTGTATTATTTCATTTAATCCTCAGAGGAAACTTTTAAAGCTGACACAATATTACCATTGTTTAAATGACAAAACCGAGGCTGACAGAGTTAAATTTTCAGAATTAGTATAAAAGCCAAGATTTAGATCTGATAATTTTTTTACAGAGTCAGTTCTCATAACAACAATACTATACACACACATTGGAAAGGTTTTTGCATATGATATATTTTATTGATTTTTCCACATATTACAGATCTATACAATAGGAATCTTACACAAAATCTGAAAACCAGAACTCATTCCAAATGGTTGACTTAGCCAATAACATTTATTGAGTGCTTACTATGTTCCAGGAGCTTCAACAATGGAGCTTCAACAATGACTAAAAAGATATGGTCTCTGCTTGTAAGAAATTTATAGTCTAGCAGGAATACAGATATTCAATTATTGTAAGTGTAATTTTGGTTTAATTCACGACAAACTTCTTTTTTGTATCAAATTATGATAAAGTACACAGTGCTTTAAAGGTATTTAATAAGAGGACCTAAAATAGTACCAGGAGGTTAGAGAGACTTTTCTTAGAGAATGACATTCAGGCTGAGCATTACAAATGAGTTCCGGGGAGTCCAGTGAAATGAGATGGAGTAACATGTTTGGCATATGAAATAGCAATAGGAGAGGCAGGTCTCTATTTCAGTGGAGAATAACTTCATACCTGGATTCTAAGTAGCTTTGACTACACTTGCCTCCATCTGTTCTGTTTTGAGCATGTTTTACCTTATTTGTACTATGTTTTTGCCATGTTTGCTCTCTCTTCTTCAGGTTTATGATATTTTCTTTGATGAATGAAAATGAAATATTATTAGTAGTTCTTATTTTCCTTCTGGTACAGGCAATTGTTTCTGTGTAAGGATTTGAAGAAAACACTGAAAGCAGTCTATATACCACTTTACCACTTAACTCCCCACCCCATGTGCACATATAATACCTCTCACTCAGTCTCTTTATTCATTTAATTATTACCCTTTGTGGTCCTCATTTGGAAAGGCAAATCCTCCTTAAAGTGACTATAAATGAAGTCACTAAATCAGGCGCAATGATTTTTTTTCTTTTCTTTTCTTTCTTTCTTTCTTTTTTTTTTTTTTTCTTGAGATGGAGTCTTACTGTTTTGCCCAGGCTGGTCTGGAACTCCTAGGCTCAAATGATTCTCCCACCTCAGCCTCCCAAGTAGCTGGAATTACAGGCATGCACCACCACATATGGTTTGGCTTAATGATTTAAGTACCTTTTCCATTTTCCCTATGACCCAGAAAAACAGGTGTCAGCAACCTGTATGCCACTTTTGAAAGGTCTGACTCCATGACAGAGCCCAAGTCTCAGAACCCAGTTGCTATGAACTGAATGTTTGTGTTCCCCCAAAATTCATATGTTAAACCCTAACTCCCAAGGTGATGGTATTAGAAGGTAAAACCTTTGGGAGGTAATTTGGTCATGAGGGCTCTGCACTAATGGGATTAGTGCCTTTATTAAAAAGATCCCAGAGAGTGGTGTCACTCAGAAAGGTACAGAAGAGTGTTCAAACTATTGATAAGGGTGTTCCCTGCTCTCCTGGAAAAGTGGCCAGGCATTCCCACAGTTAGCTAAGTGACCTTCAGAATGCCACACTTGGAGCCACTCAACCCCATGCTCAACTTCACCCTAGGCACACCTGATAAGGGCCATTTGTTTCTATTACATGATCCTATGGTACGAATTTAATACATGACCCGAGAAACTGGGAAAAGCAAAGACATTGACAAAAATTAGGGAGAAAAATAATTCTGCAAGGATCTGATAGTTTCCATAGGCCTCAATTTCCTCAGCTGCAAAAGAAGATAATTGGACGATATGGCCCAAAGATCTCTTCCAGCTCTGGTGACCAGCTTGTCCCAGTTTTCCTCAGATGATTGTGATGTTAAAACTGAAAGTTTCATGTTTTGGAGACCCTCTCAGCCCCTAGCAACCTGGGATAGTTGGTCACCCAACTTTCCTCTCAAGTTCATGAGAAAGTCCTAACTCATTATTTGATATACACATGTTTAAATTCACTGCTTTGTTTAAAAAGTAATAGTTTCAATATTTCTGTCTCATTTCTCATATGGACTTTAGACTTGCATATTGCTCAGTGTTTGTTAATTCAGGCAAATGAATGCTACAAGAGTGAAAATGAAAGGTTTTGTTTTTTCCTTTGTGAACTTTTTTGGCTATGCCCCACTGCATGTTTTGAGCCTGTGTGTGGCATGGCAGCTGTGTTGTAACCTCAGAGCACGGTGACATGATGTTATCAGAGGTCTTCTCAAGAGCTGCTCTCCCAGCATCATTTATCTGACAGAGCAAAGCACTACACAAGGTCTAAAATCAAGGGTCGCAGTATTTATAAGTGCTACACAAATTATGAGTTGTTATTTGATATTCATATTAATGTAATTATTTCTGTGATTCTCCCAAATTCATTTCTTTTGCAGTTTTTGCTTAGTAAGAAATCAATGACCTCATCCTTAGCTACTATTCTGAAGTCAGTCACAGTGACTAAAACCCCTTGTTTTCTCCACAAAAAAAAAAAAAAAGAAATCAGATGCCCTTTGCTCTGACCTTTGACTTGACATTTACAAAACCTAATTATGGAGTGGGCCAACTCTCCTTTATCAATCAGGGACATTTAGTTAAGGTCTACTCTTTAAATTTTTTAAAAAAGAAAGTCATTCAGAGTGCTATTTAGGGCTGTCTAAAGTATGATGAAATCTAGAAAACATAGTTAGTTTGGAATTTTGGCCATCAACATTGATTCTCTCAAAACCAATCAAGTAAAACATGGAGGCTGTATAAGTCAGCCATTAAAATCAGTGTTTCACACAAAACAGACTCGGTTATCTGGTGGTCTGGTGGTTAGAGGTCGTAGAGATACACAGTCATGCAGTCTGACAGCTTCAGCATTAAACCTCTCTCAATTTCCACCACCATTCTACTCCTGCATCAGCAAGAAAAGAACTGCAGGCAACTATGCAGTACTTAAACCCTAAAGGTTACTTGGTTAATAAAGAGAAGAATGCCCTCAAGATAGAGCACAGTTATATATCCTCATAGTGCATATAACTTACTTATTTACTTTCATATAATCTTTATGCTTATAAATATAGGTTTAAAAAGGATAAAATTCAGAAGAGAAAAAAAAAAAGCATTAGGTAATTAAAACAACAACGGGGGGCATGCAGTACTTCTCTTTCTCCCTAGGCTTTCCCTGGCAATCTTTTTCTCAGGGTAAAAAGTAGAGGTCTGATTCCTTTTGTTCATTCCAGCCACCGCCCTTTAGCAATCTGAGTCTGAGAAAGACTGCCACGCCCAAGCAAGGGACAAAGGCAGAAATAAGGGGAACTCTGGGCACTGAGACAGCCCGGCTTTATTTATAGCTGTGTAATATATTGGTCTCAATGACATGAAAGTGCAAATCAGTTGCTATCTCTATGAACAAACAATTAAAACACGGGATTTAAAATACATGTATGTTCTAAAATGCTATCTGATAAAAGTATTATTTTCCTAGAAAGAAAGGAATGTGGCCAGAGGGTTTTCTGATTTTCAGAAAAAGGGTGAATGCTGCCCCCTTTTGACTAAGAGCTATATATACTCTACACTCGTAAACCTGAAACAATGTAATGGACAGACAGTGGGAATAAAGATCTTATTTCTGTAATGACAAATCTGATTACATCTTGGAAACTGGAAGGTAGAAGAAGATTCAAAGTGGATCTAGTAAAACTACGAATGAGACTTTTCTAGCTTCCTGGCAGATCCGTCATCCTTCATTCAGGGTTCCAGCTCATTTCATTTGTGCCTCTTTTGTAGACTCTTAATTCTGCCTGGAATGATCATTTGAGTTTACTGCTTTGATTCTCTCACTAGTGATAGACTCCTTGAGAGCTTGGTCTATGTCTTTTTTTGGCTATGTAACTGTCACAGTACCCACAAAGACCTGTGCAGAATGAGTTCTCAAAAAATGTTTATTAATTGCAAATGTATAGCTGAGGTCATCATAGTCTGTAATTATGAATTGTTCTCTCTGAGAAAAGCTAATTAGTCCATCTGGGATTTAAAGTTAAGACATCTACATAAGTGGTGCCATACTTTAATCCAGAAACTCCAAACTTTTAAGCACATATCCATGGTTTTTCTTATATAAATTATATGCATCTACTACTGAACTGTTGTGTAAATTAAAACATATACAAAAATAAAAATTAAACAAGAGGAAAAAAATTAGTCACACTACATACAGACATAACACTGAGTGAAAGAAACTAGACATGAAAGAGAACATACTGCATGATTCCATTGATATAAAACTCGAAAACAGACAAACCTAATGCACAGGCATTCCTCAGAGATATTTTGGGCTTGGTTCCAGACCACCACATACACAAAAAAACATTGCAATAAAGCCAGTCATACAAATATTTTGGTTTCTCAGTGCATATAATAGTTATGCTTACACTATAATATAATCTGTTAGGAGCGCGATAGCATTATGTCTGAAAAAAACAATGTACATACCTTAATGAAAAATACTTTATGCTTAAAAATGCTAATGATCATCTGAGCCTTCAGTGAGTTGTAATTTTTTTGCTGATGGAGAGTTTTGCCTTAATGTTGATGGCTGCTAACCGATCAGGATGGTGCTTGCTGAAGGTTTGAATGGCTGTGTCAATTTCTTAAAATAAGACAGCAGTGAAGTTCTCCACATCAGTTAACTCTTCCTTTCACAAAGGATTTCTCTGTCACATGCGATAGTTTTACCCAGAGTAGAACTTCTTTCAAAATTGAAGTCAATGCTCTCAAACCTTGCCACTGTTTTATCAACTAAGATGATGTAGTATTCATCCATGAGGGTTAGAATCAACTTCTTCTGAACTCCTGTTAATGTTGATATTTTTACCTCCTCCCATGAATCACAAATTTTCTTAATGACATCAAGAGTAGTCAATCCTTTCCAGGTTTTCAATTTACTTTGTGTAGATCCATCAGAGGAATCACTATCTATGGCAGCTATGCCCTTACAAAATTTATTTCATAAATAAGAAGACTGAAAAGTCAAAATTACTATTTGATCCACGGGCTGCAAAATGAATGTTGTATTAGCAGGCATGAAAACAATATCAATCTCCTTGCGTAGCTCCATCAGAGCTCTTGGATGATCAGCTGCATTGCCAATAAGAAGTAATATTTTGAAAGGAATCTTTCTTTTCTGAGCAGTAGGTCTCAATGGTGGGCTTAAAATATTCAGATATGCTACCAGTCAGGCTTTGTTGTTCCATTTAGCTCAGGTAGAGTAGATTTAGACTTAAGGGCCCTAGGATTTTCAGAATGGAATGAGCATTGACTTCAACTTAAAGTCACCAGCTGCATTAGCCCCTAACCAGAGAATCAGCCTGTCCTTTGCAGCTTTGAAGGCAGGCATTGACTTCTCTCTAATAATGAAAGTCCTAGGTGACATCTTCTTCCAAGATAAAGCTATTTTGTCTATATTGAAAATCCACTGTTTAGTGTAGCCACCTTTATCAGTTATCTGCTGGATAACTTGCTGCAGCTTCTACATCACGTCTTGCTGCTTCACCTTGCACTTTTATGTTATGGAGATGGTTTATTTCCTGGAACTTCATGAACCAACCTATCCTGGCTCCAAACTTTTCTTCGGCTTCTTCCTCATCTCTCTCAGCCTTCAAATAATTGAAGAGTATTAGGACATTTCTCTGAATTAGGCTTTGGCTTAAGGAAATATTTTGGCTGGTTTGATCTTCTATCCAGACCACTAAAACTTTCTCCATATCAGTAACAAGACTGCTTTACTTTCTTATCATTCATGTGATCACTAAAGTATCACTTTTAATTTCCTTCAAGAATTGCTTCTTTGCATGCACATCTTGACTAAATGGTTGATGCAAGGGGCCTAGCTTTAGGCCTATGTCAGATTTAGATATGCCTTCCTCACTACACATAATCATTTCTAGCTTCTGATTTTAAGAGACATATAACTCTTCCTTTCCCTTGAACACTTAGAGGCTATTGTAGGGTTATTAGTTGGCTAATTTTAATATTGTTCTGTGTCAGGGGACAGGGAGGCCCAAAGAGAGGTGAAGAGATGGGGAAATGGCCAGTTGATGGAGCAGTCAGAACACACACAATATTTAGCCATTAAGTTCAACATCTTATATGGGCGTGGTTCACGGTGCCTCAAAACAATTACAAGAATAAATCAAAGATGTAATTAAAAAGTATGAAATGCTGTGAGAATTACCAAAATGTGACCTAAAGCAAGTCTATTGGAGAAATAGAGCCAGTAGACTTGCTAGAGGCAGATTTGCCACAAACCTTCAATTTGTAAAAAAAAAAAACACACACACATTATCTGCGAAGCACAATAAAGCAAAGTACAATAAAAACAAACTAAGCCCATACAGAGTTAAGAGTTAGGATACTGATTGCTTTTGAAGGAATATTGATTAAAAGCAAGAACATGAATGACTTCTAGAATGCTACTAATATTTTATTTCTTAATCATGACATTGACTGCACAGGTGTGGTCAGTTTGTGAAAACATATTAAGCTATACACTTATAATGTGTGCACTTGTCTGTATATGTTACACATCATGAAAAATTTTTAAGCAATATTTTTCTCAAACTCCAGGAGAAGAAATTGCATATTTCCTAGGGTGCATGCTCCCCATTTTAAATACCTCTGCTTTAATTAATGAAGCTAATCAAACTCTTTCAGCTATTGGTCAGACAGGAAGACACCTCCAATATGTGGAAATTCTCTAGCATAAATGCCTGTACATCAGTTCCCAGTTGCTATAGCAACTACAGGGCACCTGTTCTCCGTGAGAAGAAATATGTTCATCTTCCTGCCCCTCGCAGGTCCCTAATACATTAATTCTCACTTGGGAATGTCATTGTATGCGTGTAAGCCTATCTTTTGGGGTGAAGGAGAGTGACTTTACAATGAAGAATTTCATGTTTGCCTCCCTCAGCCTCATATTTCTTATCTGTAAAATGGCCTTGTAAGGCCTTGTGAGGAGGATTTACCACATTAAAATTTGAAGAGAACAGGGTCTAGCACTTTTTTGACCCTTAATAAATTTCAATTGTTAGGAAACATTTTCTGCTCATGGAGTCAGACGACCCACATCCTACACTTGGTTCTGCCAATCATTAAGGTGAAACCTAAGTATGTCACTAAATCTCTCTGTGTCTTAGTTACCTCAACTGTAAAATGACCACATGCCTTTCAAGTCACAAAGGTATGCACTTAGATGTAAATAAAGAGTAAAAGGACAATACAAAACTCTGCCAGCCAGGGAGTAGCGGTTGAATTTATCTCTGCTGCATGATTAGAATTTTATGACTTGTTGTTGGCCAGTTGCTGCCTTGGCTTTTCACTTTATTACAACAATTTCCTGTAATAGTATAATTTCCTGTTTTTTCTCCTGTGTTCCTTTTACCTTGCTTTACCATATTGTGTTGTTGGATCATGAAGTTTTAAGGAAAGAACTCTGAGGAGACTTTTAAATCCTTTGTGATCTAGTGGTTAGCTCTGCTAACAGGAAACGTCCTCTGACACACTGGATGAAAATTACAGTAGTAAGAGCAGACAAAAATGGTTTGGCCTGTGTTAAAAGGTGCAGCAGGGACAGGATATTTTAAAAGGGAGGATGCCAGTTATTAAATTTGCAGAAGCAAGGTAGAACATTATAAGCCAATTGCTAAAGAAAAAATCAACTAGAGATGATGCTATTCAAGAAAAATCTGTGGAATAATTTAAACAGAAGAAAGGATAGCTAGAAAAACAGGCGATTAGACCTCAAGTATAAATCTGCTTTTAGAGAATAATCAAGTTCTCAAAGCAAGGAGTAACACTGCTAGAGATAGACAGACATGTCTTCAGAAAATACACTGATGCCTAAAACCTAAATATTTAATAATAATGCACATATGAAAAGACATAAAAGGGACTTGAAGATATATAATGATGCTATGACTGTTCAAAAGTCTGGGACAATTAAAGAGAACTAAAGAAAAAGCAAAGGTCTATGAAACTGTTGATATGCAGCTTTTCACGCATCAATATTCTTGAGGCAAGAGCTGAGTAAAACTAAGAGTAGGCTGTGTTAAGGACAGAGTGATGGATGAATATAATTGCAAAGAAGAAATATGAGGAAGAGAAGAAAATGGGAAATTAAACTTAGCTTTCAAAGACAATAGAAGTAACAAAGAAAAGCCAACCTGAGATAAGTATCTTGCAGAGAAGAATAGATAACATGCGAAGTAGATATCTTCATCTGGGCAAGGCAGAGAGGCCAATGCAAATGTCAAAACTGTCTCCAAGAGAGATCAGGGCTGTGATGAGTGAGGCTGACTCACACTCTGAGGGTGGTTGTTTTAAGCTTACCTTGGCGAATCCACCATATGAATCTGTGCCTAGATGCAGGCACAGAAATTGCTTTAACGAATGATGAAGATTTCTTTAAAGAAATTAACTTTGTCATGTAAGGCAAGGTTTTCCTGGCTAGTGGACAAAGCTCATCAACTCTTAAAGCTGCAACTCCATTGAAGTATGTCTGTGAGACACTGGTGTTTCCTGAATAGCCTGAATGCAGATAGAATTATTAGATGAAATATCTCCCAGCCCCATGCTTCTCTAACTATATTATAATATGAATCACCTGGAGATTTTATTAAAATGCAGATTCTTATTCATTACATCTGGAGCCTGAGATTCTGTATTCCTAAGAAACTACTGGGTGATGCCCAAACCCAGGTAATGCCCATACACAAGTAATGCCCATGCCTGAATGATGATATACTTTGTGCATCAAAGTAAACATGCATATATTCAAGAGGGGAAAGAACAGTAATAATATGAGAAATATACCTAATCATCATTAATTCTGACTAGATATTGAATTATTCAGTTAATAGACAAGGATAGTTGGATAGAATTACAGCCCTCTAGAAGTTCACTGTCTACTTGCAGAAACATTACATTGCAGCTGTCCACATAACTAAGCACTATAACACAGATATTATTATGATGCTTTGAAGCACAGAGACAGGGTAAGCCAACAGACAATGTGAGGAAATACAAAGGAAACACCTTGTGCAAAAGCACAGAGGCCAGGCAAGTCATTTTAGAATTGCTTAAGTGCAGAATTTATTTAGAAGAGGTAAGATGATGAGGCTGGATAGGTAGAGAGAAGTCACTAAAAGCTTGGTCCCCTATCTTGAGGTATTTGGACAGTAATAAGCAAAGTTTAGCCATTGAACAGAACAAAGTGACATAATTAGATTTATGTGTTTAAAAAGCCACTTTTGCTACAGTATAGAGTATGGATTATAGGCATGGTTGGAGCCAGAGGTGGGGAAACTATTGTATTCATAATAGTCCCATCAGAAAATAATGATGGCTTAGCTGGGTGCAGTGGTATGTGCCTATAGTCCCAGCTACTAGGAAGGCTGAGGCAGGAGGATCACTTGAGCCCAGCATTTTGAGGCTGCATTGAGCTATGATCATGCCACTGCACCCTAGCCTGGGCAACAGAGCAAGACCCCCATCTCTAAATAAAAGTAAATAAATAAAGATGATATAATGAAGTCTTGAAATAAATCAGTGGCTGTGGGAATAAAGAGGAGGTGAGACTAGGAGATATGCATTTAAGCAAGCTGCCAGAGTACAAACCAAGGTACCAGATGAAGTACTCAGCAAAGAAACCTTCAAGTAAAGAAAGGAGATTCTTCCTGTGCTTATTCTCAAGAAACTAAGTTGAGAGAGAGTCATACATTTGTATTTGCATCAATGATATAATTACCAGTTTTGAACAAGAGGATGATAATGACAGAATAATACATTAAATGAATTAGACTTTTAAGATAAACAAGCTAGAAACAACACAGATATCTTGGCATCCAAAAAAAGATGTGTATGGAAAGAAGTAAACATATTCTGCAATGTAAACCAAGAAACCCTTTGTCTTAAATATTCAAAGGAGGTGAAAGTCTACTTAGGAACAAACTACAAGACTTGAAGAAATAGTGAGAGCCTGAATTAACCATCAAACAATGAACAGTTGGGACAGGGATTTAGGAAAAAGTATTAATACCTACCAGATGCTGCTCCAGGCTCTGTTGATCTGAAAAGATTTTTTTTTTTTAAATTAAGGTCATGACGGCAACTAAAAACTGCTTTCTGTATCAGGCCCTCATTCACATCATTCATGGAAGACCCTTTTTCAATTCCCTCCCAGAGAGTCCCAGAAGTAGTTCATGAACAACTAACACCATTAAATTCACCATTTGTGGATGTGGGCCAAGCAGCTCCACGTCCTGGCCTCTCCTTCATGGCTGCTTCCTTCTCTGTTAATACAGCCTCCCTCAGTATTAGGCTGTGTCACCAGCACTGCAGCTACATTCATCCCTCCACTGGCACCCCAGCTACTCTCCTGAAAGCCAACGCCTCTCCCAATCACTTGTAGGCATTGCTCTTCTCCCTGTTACTACTCTGAGACCCCAAGACACACCTGCTAGCCTTGACTGGGTAGAAGGTGAGTAGAGTCCCTTCCTCCTACTGCATGCAGGCCTTCGTGCACTCTTCTCTGTCACAGGGCTCTGCCCTCACTGCACCATAGCTGCTTAGCAAAATTCCACTCAAAATTCCTCCTATTGGGACTGCTATTGCTACAGCAGATGCAATTTTGATTGGGGAAAGACCCAGTACTCAACTGAAATTATTTAAATGTATTCCAAAAGATAAAATACTCTCTATAAGAAATGATTAATGTCAGGCTGAGTCTACTGGGTATTGTACTTCAAATTCAAGCTATTAAGGCATGTGGTTACATGAAGTAGCCCTGGTCATAAGTGCACCTTATTCATTAAGAGGTGCTTTCTCAAAAAAGAACTACTTTCTAAAAAGTCAATGTCTACTTAACAGACAAGTACAACATCTTCCCTTTCTATCTTGGCTTTTGTGATGCTAGGCTTTTGCAGTTCTCTTTCTCTGTGTTAGGTTTCTATTGTTGCCATAACAAATGACCACAAATTTAGTAGCATAAAACACCCCTTTATTATCTCATAGTGAGTAAGTCAGAAGTCTGGGAATAGAGTGGCTCAGCTGGATCCTCTGCTAAGGGCCTCATAAGGCAGAAATCGAGGTGTTAGCTGGGCTCTTATCTGAGGCTCCAGGGAAAATTCTGCTTCCAAACTCACTCCAGTTGTTGATAGAATTATCAGTTCCTTGTGGTGTAGAGACTTCTTTCCCTGTTTCCTTGACCCATGATGCCCTTAATCTTTAAATCGAGGAAGGCATTTCTAATCCTCCTTAGGCTTGAATGTCTGACTTCCTCTTCTACCACCAGAGAGAGAATGATCTCTGCTTTTCAGGGCTTATATGATTGGATTATGTATCCCTGGATAATCCAGGATAAGGTTTCTATTTTAAGATCACCTGATTAGCAACCTTAATTACATCTTCAAAGTCCCTTTTTGCCACCTAAAGCAACATATTCATAAGAGTAACCCAGGTCTCTGCCTTCCTCTTCAATCATATTTAGAGCCATTATCACCCTCGCTTTCTGTGTTAACCACACTGAACTTTCAGTTCCTAGAACACACTGACCTCTTTCCCCACCTCAGAGCTTTCATCTGTGCTGATGTATGCCTGAAGCCCTTCTGCTTCCTCTCTTTGACATAACATCCATATACTTCAGGTCTTAGCTTAAATATCCTTTTTTTGAAGAGATTTGAATTCACTCCCTCTCCCCACAAAATCAAGTTATAAGCATCACATTACTTTTCTAATAAACTCTATTCTTTTGACCTCATCACACTATTTAGTTTTAATTATCTTAATTCTTAATATTTTATTGTGTGTCAAATTCCCCACTAGATTATAATCAATAAACTGTCAGGAACCATGGCTATTTTGTTTTCCTCTGTATACAATGCTTTAGACAGTTCCTAGTATTGAGTAAGTACTCTACTTATTGAGTGAATAAATAAATACAAGAATGAACGAATTTCTTAAAACATTTTTTGACCAAAGGGTCATGTAGCTTGGTGGAGTATTGTTCTTTTTGTGTTCACTTCACTTTCTGATAATGAAGGGAGAAAATCCTAGTCATAGTACAGTGTACCTTTTGGCCTAAATCCCACGAAATGTATCCAGAGCTATATAACTATATAAACATTATATTCTAGGGATAGATATTCTCCTTGTTAGTAACCAGATTATATATTTCCACCTTTTCTGTCTCATAGCAAAATTTTCATCATTGTCACCTGATCTGATCTTTAGGCACTATTTTGGAAAAAAAAATTCCCTTATACACTAATATTTGATTCCTTTTCATCTCTCACTTGCTCTCATTCCAAAGAGTACAATAACCTTCCAAACTGCTCTTCATTCTTTCACTAGCAGTGGTACATGCTTCCTGATGACAGTGATTTCTTGAAACCCAGTATTAAAAGATCATTTTCCTCTATGGAGAACATTTTAATAGTTCTATCAAAATTGGAAAAGTGCATGCCCTTTGACCAAGCAACTCTACTGAGGAATACTATATGATCTTATCAACAAATTATTTTCATTTGTGTTATTAAGCTTACCCTTTGCTGATATCTTAATCCATGCATGCCTCATAAGCATTCTGAAATTGTCTATGCAGAAACTTAATTAGCAGTCTGTTTCTATGAAAAATGCTTATCCTTGCCCTCTCTCTTTATCACTTCATTTTTGTTAATATTGATAGTAAATTAGTGAGGTTGGGTCCACTGGAACAGGATCCCATTCTATCCTCTACAAGTAAGAAAAGTCCTAAGAAGAATCTAGTAAAGCATTTACTAGATTCAAATATTTTGATTAATCTTAAATTGGATATTAGCAGTAACCATCCCTCTGTAAATATAAGAGTTTTTAACTCAAAGAGAAAAAAGAATGGTTTTATTCCAATGAGGAAATTTCTAGTCCTTTCATAAATCACCATTATTGTTCTGCACATTTAAGAGTAGAAATCCTATTTCTGTTGTGGCTATCCTACTTGTAGTAAACTAAGTGAAATCTTGGACTTAAGAACAATCAGTAGAGCCATATGTAACTTTTACTTCTGTCAATGTTCTACCCCAGGACATAGAATTGTGTAACATGTTCAATATCATGACACAACACCATTCACAACTATGCTCATCATCTCACTTTTTTTCAGAACTTCAGGAATGTGTCCCAACTCATGTGGACTCTTCACTCAGGCATGCTATGCTATCAATAGTAGAAAAAAGGAATGAAAGAGTTAGCCAGAACCAGCAGAATTGAAGCTAAGGGAATTAACTTGGCAGGAAGGCTGATCCTCAAAGAGGATTGTAAATTTAAACCCAGTCCAGCATATGTTGATATTCAGGGGATTCCACCTAAGAAGACAGGACACTATAGGAAGAGTCTCCTGGATAATAGCTAGACTCATTGTTGGGAATATTTTTTGACAGCAGTTGGGTTAGTCCAATTTGACAGGGGCCTGAAAATAAGGTTCAGTCCCCAGAAAAAGTAGATTAACAGAAAAAAAAAAGAGGAACAGAGTACCAGGTAAATGGCGAGAAGGTTAAATGAAGGCTACAGTCCCAGCAGGAAGCTGGATTACACACAAGAAAGGAAACAGAAACAGTGGCACATGGACTAGTTACATATGTTGAACATTACTGGGCAGATTGTCCCTTACTACAGAAGCAGGTGGCAAAGGGCTTTGCTCAGGATACTAAAACTCAGACTGGAGGCCACAGACTATTTCCAGACCCTATTCACCTCTCCTGTGAACAATTAAAATACTGACAAGTTTGGTTTCTGCTGGTTCCGGGAGTTGCAGAATTGAACCTATAGGAGAAAGGTGGTTGTTGTTTGCATCTGGAAAAGATTGAAAAAAAGCAAGAACTAAGTATTAATAATTTATATCCATGAGGAAATGAGAGCCAAAAGACTACAAGACACTTGCATGCCTTTAGAACAGCAATGGTCATAGATACTATTTCATAGAAATTGGATGCTTTATTTTTATAGCAGAGGTGTCTTAAGTGATTTTTTTAAAAAAAATTTATTGGCTATTCCTTTGTCCTTGTGAACACATCCACATCTTTTAAAAAATTTCTCAGACACAATTCCCTTATATGAATATTTTGTGTTTCTATCTCTCTCTTGAGAACAGGCTTAACAATGAATGACGAGCAATGCATTTGACCCATTGCAAGATATCTACTTTATTTCCTTACTGAAGCTACACACTGTCCATAGCAACTCTCTATTCTCTACTTTGACAGCAACACATCAGCTGCCTGGCTCCTTGCCTTAGCATCTCTCCAATACTCCAAGCTAGGGTCACTGAAGGCCACCTACATGTTATATTCTTCTGGTTGGGAAAAATTGAGACACTGAGGTGACACCCAACCTACCCTATGGCTGTTCTTACTCTAAGTTTGTGGGAAAGAGCCTTGAACTTCAAAATTGGGAGCAATTTCACATGTGGATGATGATTAGTGGTATAAATGGTTAGTAGTATTGGTAGTTGGTAGTAATAACTGAGGCCTCTTGCCTCCTGAAATCAACAGCACCCCCTCACTCCACAGAGTTCCAGAGACTAGGTCTGCCATATTTACTGTGCCC
The DNA here is from genome assembly GCA_008086735.1 of Cheirogaleus medius. NCBI lineage: Eukaryota > Metazoa > Chordata > Mammalia > Primates > Cheirogaleidae > Cheirogaleus > Cheirogaleus medius. Next base: position 57,754,312 of record VBSM01000272.1, read on the forward strand.
CATGGAATACATTATGTATTTCTTCATTCATTTATTTAAGAACTATTGATTGACTCCTGCTTTGTGCCAGGCATTATTCGAGGCATGAAGAATACAACAGTAAGTAAAACAGACAAAAAAAAATATCCCTGCCCCTGGGACTTTCATTTCAGTTGAAGAGTTAGGGAGGCCAGCATAGCTGGAGCAGGGTGGAATAAGATGAAATGAGAGAGGTTCAGTTAAGGGTTAGAGCACATAAGCCCTGCAGATCATGGTAGGGAGTTTGAATTTTATTCTCAGTGGGATGGAACGTTACTCACCAGTTATGTACATGAAAGCAACATGATCTGTTTTACATGTTAAAAGAATTTCTCAGGCTGCCATGTGGAAAATACAGAGTGGAAACAAGTTGTATTAGGAAGTTTTGTGGTTATCTAAGGTAGAGATGATGGTTATTTAGAGATTATGGTGACTAGGATGAGGCAGTTGAGATGGAAAGTGGTTGATTTCTTGCTAGATTTTCAAGGCAGAGCTGATAGAACTTACTAATAGATTGAATATAAGGAGGGAAAAGAAAAATTGGAAATGATTCCTAGGTTTTTATCTGAGCAACTACATGAAAAAAGATGCCATTTGCTATAGAAATATCAAGTTTGGGGGGTTCAATTCTGGACTTTAGATATGTTAAGTTTGAGATGTCCATTAGACATTCACGTGGAAATGTCAAGTAGGAAGTTGGATCAAGCTTGGAAGATGAGGGGAGAGGTCATGCTGGAGAGAGACATTTGGAAATCACCAGTGGACTTGTGTAATCTTTTAAGGAAATACATTTATTGTTATGGGGAAGGAAAAATTTATTTCCTTGTGATACAAATATGGTATATTTCCTTGTAGTATATGTCCCAACATACAACCTGCACAGGCTTCATTATTTTGATTGCAAACAACAGAAACTGTCTCTGGATAGCTCAAGCAAAAGAGGACATTTATTGAAAGGAATCTTTTAGTTCTTTCAGAGAATGAAAGAAAAAGTTGAAAACCTCAACTCAAGAAGGGTGGCAACTAAGACTTCACCAGAGACTTTAGTGATAAGAGTTTGAAAAACTGGCATTAATAATATTGACGAACCCATTCTACTAAGTGAAGTATCCCAAGAATGGAAAAATAAGCACCATATGTACTCACCAGAACATTGGTATTAACTGATCAACACCTAAGTGGACATATAGGAATAACATTTATTGGGTGTCGGGCAGGTGGGGGGGGAGGGGATGGGTATATACATACATAATGAGTGCGATGCACACCAACTGGGGGATGGACATGCTTGAAGCTCTGACTCGAGAGGGGAGGGGGGCAAGGGCAATATATGTAACCTTAATAACATTTGTACCCCCATAATATGCTGAAAAAAATAAATAAATAAAAATTTAAAAAAATAATATTTACTTCCAATGACTGTAAGTCTGCCAGAGTCATGGTGATACCTCGCAAGCCAGGTGAAACACTGTCCCTCATCTATTAAGCAGAGGAGTTGCAACAAATCTTCACCATTCAAAGTGTGGTCCTTGGATCAATAGCTTGTTTAGAATGCAGAATCTAAGGCTGTACAATCAGAAAAATCAGAATTTTCATTTTAACAAGATCCTCAAGTGATTCATATGCACATTAAAGTTAGAGAAACACTAAACAAAATGATTTTCCCAGCCATAAAACTTAAATCAGCTATATCATGTTTGATGCTTGATGTGTGAATTCCTACCCATAAACTTTATGTAAAATGGCATTATAAATAGTTTTGTATTAAATAATCACAAAATAGTTAAATTATATTGTTGTATATCTTGGTTGTACACAGGTAGATTATAATATACTGTAGAAACATATACACTTCTTGCTGCACATCTGATGACCTTTTTTAAAAGGAAGTCCAGAGTTACTTTTGAGGCAAACTTCTCTAGTGACTGATAGATTTATCATAATTCATTTAGTCTTTTAAGACTCACAGATTTGACATGCTGATTGTGTCAAAGGGCTCTAACATAGTCTTTTATTTACACTACGGAGCTGCTTTCATTGATCAGCATCGTGCATTTGCGGTGCTTTTTTGTCATACTTTTATGACAATGTTCTTGGGAATTCACGCTATCTACTTATTATAAAATAATAAGAATGAAGGCAAATCTATAAACATTAAGACCATTTTTTGAGGAAAAGTCATGCCAATTTTTATTTGATGGAAGTAAACATTGGCAGTTCATTAAAATTTTGGCTCAGAATTGTGGTCCAGAAAGCCAATAGGCCTTGAAGAGGAATGTGGACCCACCCATGAACTCAAAATCCTCCTGTAAAACTTCCATGATTTCTTAAATAAGCTTATCTAAAGAATCCTCCTATAAATGTATCTAGTAGATATGATTTAAAGAAAATCTGTCATAATTTTAAAGCAGATTAGCTATTATAATTTACTCATTAATATCATTTCTTGAAATGTGGCCCTTAAAGCTCTTATATTATAATAGAATCACCATCACTGTGGAAGCTTATTAAAATACAGATTCTGTGCCTGCTCTAGCCCTACCAAATCAGAATCTCAGAGGGTAGGGGCCAAGAATCTGCATTTAAAAATAGGTCCTTAGGTAAGTCTCATGCACACTAAAGTTATACTAAACATTAAATTTTCAGGTTTAGTTTTCCACTGACATTAGCGTCAATTTCCAATGACCGAGCAAAGAGTTCCCCTTTATTATTTCACATTATATTTGCTCAGACTCTCTGAGCTTCACATGGGAATTACATTTTGACAATACATGGCTTAATTTTTTTTCTATTTTTCCAAAGTCTTTAAACAAATATTGTTTCTTGACAACTCATTAAGACAATATGTACCAAGGCATAGCATTACCATAACACCTAAGAAAATTGCCTTGGCCAGGATGAGGAGTTATTTTTATAGAGCACTGATCCACAGTGTGGGGGAGGGAGAAAGGAAAAGAAAACCATGAGAAATGATCAACTGAATCTAATATTTCAAAATAGAAAAGTATTCATCTGCTTTAAAATTTAAGTACAGAAAAGTATTTCCAAATGATTCAACTTTATAATTTTTCATAACACTCGGTTATTAAATATAAAATGTAACCAAAATGTAAAAAAAAAAAAAAATCTATCGGTGTCGGGCAGGTGGGAGAGGAGAGGAGATGGGTACATACTTATATAATGAGTGCGATGTGCACCACCTGGAGGATGGACACGCTTGAAGCTCTGACTCGAGGGGGGAGGGGTGGCAAGGGCAATATATGTAACCTTAACAACATTTGTACCCCCATAATATGATGAAATTAAAAACAAAATCCACAATACAGAGAAGGTAAAGGTTCCCTCATTGTCTTACACCCTATATAAAACAATATTGATATCTCTATATTGCCTCCACAGTGCTTAAGATGTAGTAGGAACACAAAATACATATTGTTTGAATGAATAAATGGCATATATAATACATATATTTTGTATAATTTTTTGTAATCTAATATTTTCCAGTTATCAATATACCATAGAATTTTTCTAAAATAATAGATATATAATATTCTATTATATTTGATGTATCATAATTTATTTAGCTAATCCTTTACTGATAGACATTTACTTTCAATTTTATACTAATAAAGGCTGAAATATCTGAAATAAAAAAAATCTGAAAAATCTGAAATAAACAGTTGTGCAATTATCTGGTATTTTGGGGAACAAATTCCTAAAGAAGAATTGCTGAGTCAAAGCTAATATATATTTAAAATTTTAATACATGTGCTCTTCTTGAAATGTTATTTGTTACCATTATAATATATAACCCACTGTGTTCCCACAATGTACATCTTTATAAATCTAATAGCCAACAAATGTAATTTTATTATTTTACTCACATGTACTTAATTACTAGTGAGAACATATCTATTTTTATATATTTATTAGCTCACTTGTAATTTTTCTATGAATTGCCTTTCATGATATTTAACTCATTTTTCTAAATGAATAGAACAGTAAACTTTAAGTTTTTTCAGAATTGACTGATTTAGTTTTTTTTCTAAACTGACACATAGAAATTACATATAGTTATGGTGTACAACATGATGTTTTGATATGTAAAACAGGAAACTTTAAATTTTAATTAATAAATATAACACCACAGTAAAACTCTAGTGTTTTATAACCGTAAAAGAAGGAAGAAATACATAGAGAACTGAAGTCAAATAAAAATTAAGAAAGACATGCGTAAAATGAACCAGAGATAGAGAAAGACAATGAGAGAGAGAATCAAGTCAGATAAGCAGAGGGATACATCAAAATGGGCATAAAAATAGAGAACACAAAACATGTACAAATCCATAGAGGAAGAGAGATATGCAGGCACAAAGTCACACATAAATATGCATTGATAAAGGCATAGACAGAGATCATAAAAAATAAAAACATGAGCACAGGAAATGACACATAATCAGACTTATATATATAGTGTTACATAGAGAGATCCTCACATTAGAAAAAGTACAAGACAAACACATAGAGAAAAAAAAATCTACCCAAAAAATACTGAAAAGAGAGATGCAAGAAAAGATGTGCAGAAAGACAGCAACATGGGGATAGGCAAACTCAAAGAGAAGGAGCCTTTCATAAATTAAAACCCTCACAATATGGTTTTTAAAGAAACTTACTAAGGACTTTTTAAATTATGTGGAATTATCACTCCTAGAAGCCAAAATTAAGGTAGTATTTCTTCCTTTTTCTCTGCAAATCAGATAAACTAAAATCAAGAATGAGGTATAATTATAGAATTAAATTTTTTTATAATATTTTAAAAAAATACAAAAAATGAACAACTAATAAAACAGACACAAAAAAAATAAAGCAAAGTTTGATTTGGCTATTCCACGCAAATGCACAAATAATTTATCCATTTTCTTTTTCATTTAGACATTGTCAAAGAATCTGAAAATAACTTTTAAAAACGGTAGAAGTCCTATATAGAGAACCATAGGTCTCACTAAAGCTATATCTATCACTAAATCCTAATGCCTAAATGATACAAACAAATCCATCAGTTTTTGAATTACTATTGAGAAGAAAAGGAAAGAACTGAAATCGCAAATGAGAATCAAGTAGCTGAGGGGATTATGGTAAAGTTAATGTAATTTATTTATTAAGTTCGTGTCTCTCAGAAGAAAGTTCAAAAAACTCTGATTGTTATAGCTGCCTTACTATTGAGTTAATCAAATCAACTGTGTGGAAATTCTATCAAACACTCATCAATCAACCATTATGAATGACCAAAAACAAACAAGCAAAAAGACTTAACTAGAAAACCATCAATTCAGCCTTACCATACAGACACCGCCAAAGTATTGCAGGGATGCATAAATATTTTGAAATATGTTTAAATAATGTGTTCTGACTGCCAGTAAAATTTTTCCAAGCAAATGTTATTAAAAATGTTTGGGCTATCCACAAATGTTTTTACAAGCATTCCTACCAGTCAACTACTAGAAACCTCAGAAAAAATCCTGGCCAACAGAAGAACTCATAAGAAAGAAGCACTGAATAGAAGGTGACCTAAGGAAATGCAGGTAGGAATATTTAAGCTATTAGGATCATCCAAAAACAAATGCATGTTTCATGAAAGCTCTTGAAACAAACAAACAAAAAAAACACAGTGAAGACAGTGAAGACACACCCAAAAAAAATGTTTGTTTGCTGATACTAACAGTATATTTGGCACATACTTGCCAGAGCAGAAGTGGGCAAAAATAAGATAAATGCAAACATTTCACAGAAGGCAAAATTACAGTTAATTTATAAGCGTAAAAAAGATTTGTTTACTGAACATAGAGCAAAAAGTAGATACTTATGGCTTATTTAAAGCAATAACAATTTTACTAGTATAAGATCAGAAGCACAAAAAAATCCTCAAATATCAATTATGTTATACATTACTGTAGCTTTTACAATCATACAATGCTGCATCATTCCTTCAATTAACTCACATAATGATTCTCTGAGACAAGGTGATGACAAGTATCATTATCCCCATTTTACAGATGAAATATATTAGCTAGACAAGTCTGCTCTTAGTCCCTTATATCACATTTGCCTCCTGGCATTATAAAATACACTTTTAAAACACCATGTTCTTTTGTTCTTTTTTAAAAAAGATTTATCATACATACATATCTAATGTTAAGAAAATAACTTGTATGATAAAGAAGAAAAATTAGAAAGTGTAGGAAAATAAAAAAGCTTATTTATTCATGAATTTCTTTAATAATAATTTGTAGGGCACCTGGTGCCCACTCTTTATTTTCATTCTACATCATCATCACTATCATATTAAGTCCTAAAATATATAAAGCTCTGTTTATTTTTCCAGTCTTCTTTCTTAATTCCTTGGTCCACACTAGGCCCAAATCATAAATATTATATACAAAAGTTCACACTCAAAACAATTTTTCCCTTACTTGACTTGCCCATGTTTTCTGATAATCTTTCATTTTTCTTTCTTTTGTCTCTCCTCGCCCTCAAATGTAGTCAGTTTTATAGGTTCTGACACCAGTTTGTTCTTCCATGCTGACTCCTTTCCTAACTCCAACTACTTGCATGGCTTTGACTGATCCTGATAAGAAGTCATGGTGGGTTGAGAGAAGGAAAGTACCATTATTTCTGGCTGTGCTTGTCTGTCAGCTCCAGCCCTAAACTCAAAATGTCTAGAAGATTATTCATCCAGTTTCCACCAACAAGCCTAATTTTCTAGTTTTCATGAATGACAATATCATCCTTCTAATCACCTTTTAAAAATCTCTCCAGCTCCTGTGTCTCCAGGTCCAATTGCTAAAATCTATTGATTTTACTTCCTTAATATCTATTTCTATAGCACCCAAGATTAATATTCTAACCAATATTAATCCATTTCAACCACCAAACATCATCATTTTAATACAGACTTCCCTGCCATTTCTTCTGTTTTTCAACTCTCACCTTACTTGCTGTTGTCAGATTAATCATCCTAAAGCAATGTTGCATGTTCATGTAGTAAACTGAAGCTCCCTTGGACTGAAATTCCTTCAGTATTATGACAGCCGGGAAAAGGAGTTGCAACTCAGCCTCAAGAACTTCTCAAGTTTCTTTTGCTCCTCCAAAGAGAGATTGAAGAATCCAGCCAGAGATATGTTCTCATGGAGTAGTCTTCACTATCAAAAAGGCTAATCTATCATTTTGTAATCTTTTTTCTGCTAGTCATCTTCATATTTTATATATATATATTCATACTATACATGTATTCATACTATATATATTTGCTGGTGTGTGTGTGTGTGTGTGTGTGTGTGTATCAGCAAACTAAATTGCTCTCTACCCTTAAAGTTTCACTCTATACTTTCAGGCTTCTATGTCTCTGTTCAAAGTGTTCACATTAATACCGGGTGTGCTTAATAGTCCAACTTTTTGCATTGTTTATGATACAGACTCGTCCAGGAAGCTTTTCTCAGTGTATACTCAAACAGGAAGCAATCTCTAATGCCCAAAGGTTATTCTCTGAACCTCTTTTGTAATTGTTAATGTTTTCTAACTCCTAATATATGCACATAGCACGTCTACTAAGCAGTAAATTCTAAAAACAGCTTTCAGTCTTCCATAGCCTTATGGTGACAGTTATGGCAAATAGAAATTTGATAATTATCATATGAATGGATAAAAGACTAAAAGAGTTAGAATGAAGTTTAGAGTATAACTAGAATATAAGCAAGAAAGCATAAAAATGACTTCTTGAAACCCGTTTCAAGGGCGAGGAGTTTCATAACCTTCACAGAAATTGAGTAGAGATTAATTGCTTCCTTTTGGTTTCTACGTTTTTGTCATGTTGGACATCTTTCCACAGTTGGCCTTCACATGTTACTTTAATCATCATGTTCTCTTTTTTATTTTTAAAATATTTTAATCAACTTTATATTTTAGAGTAGTTTTAGGTTTAAAGCAAAATTAAGGGCAAGGTACAGAGATTTCCATAAACCCTCTCTGCCTCCTAACATGAATAGCTTCCCCATTATAAATGTCTCCTACCAAAGTGATACAATTATTACAATTGATGATCCTACATTGACATATCATTATTGTCACATCCAGCCTCTTGGCAGACTGTTGTCCCAATTCTTTGGCTCCTTGCTTAGAAAATTCACAGGCAGGGCTGGTGTGACCAAGTGACCACACACAGGAAGAAATTTCACACAAACAGCTTTTATTGCAGAAAAGAAGGGAGCTATACAAAACGAGAGTATGTTCGAGAGGAACGGGTCAGTCTCTATGAGTGGAGAAAGACGTGAAGACTCTCAAGTGGTTTACTTTTATTGGCCTGGTGGTAGGGAGGGTTTATGGGAGGTGTGGGATGTTACCAGAGAATTGATATACATGATTGACAGGTGTTCTTATAACAAATTTGTAGTTCCACAGGTGTGTGTGCCTCAAAACCTCAAGTTCCTGCTCTTTGCTGTTGTTAGCTGCATTTTCCTGCAGTCCTTCCCTCCCCACCCCAACTTCTCTTCCCCTAGGAACCGCCCTCCTGGCCTGTATCTGCCACATGCACATTTGGTCCCTGCCTCACAATTATCACTCAAAGTCCATAGTTTACATTAGGGTTCACTTTTGGTATTGTACATTCTATGGGTTTGGACAAATGTATAATGAAAATTATCCACTATTATAGTATTATATAAAATAGTTTTACTACCCTGAAGTTCTGCTCCTTTTGTTCATCCCTCCCTCTCTCCTAACTTTTGGCATCCACTGATCTTTTTGCTGTCTCCATAGTTTTACCTTTTTAGAATGCTACATAATTGGAATCATGTAGTAGGTAGCCTTTTCAAATTGGTTTTTTTCACTTAGTAATATGCATATAAGTTTTTCCATGTCTTTTTATGGCTTTAAATATCATTTCTTTTTAGCATTGAATAATATTCCATTGTCTGGATGTACTGCAGTTTACTTATACATTCACCTACTGAAGGACATCTTCATTGCTTCCAAGTTTGGACAATTATTAATATAAATAAAGCTGCTATAAGCATTTGTGTATAAGTTTTTGTGAAGACATAAGATTTCAACTCCTTTGCATAAATACCAAGAAACACAATTACTAAATCATATGGTGAGAGTATGTTTAGTTTTGTAAAAAACTGCAAAACTGTCTTCCAAAGTAGCTGTACAATTTTGCCTTCCCATCTTCAATGAATGAGAGTTCCTGTTGCTCCACATCCTCACCACTATTTGGTGTCATCAGTGTTCTAGATTTTGGCCATTATAATTGGTGTATATTGATATCTCATTTTTGTTTTAGTTTGTATTTTCCTGATGACATGTGATGTGGAGCATCTTTTCATATAATTATTTGCCATCTGTATATCTTTTTCAATGAGATGTCTGTTAAGGTATTTGGCCCATTTTTTAAATCAGGTTGTTTTCTTATTGTTGAGTTTTAAGAATTCTTTTCTGCTGAAATAAAAAAAAATAAAATAAAAAATTAATAATTAAAAAAAAGAATTCTTTTCATGTTTTTGATAATGGTCCTTTATCAGATAAGTCTTAGGCAAATATTTTCTTCCAGTCTTTTCATTCTGTTGACAGTATCTTTCATAGAGCAGAAGTTAATGAAGTCCTGCTTATCAATTCTTTCTTTTGTGGATCATGCCTTTGGTCTCTTATTTAAAAAGTCATTCAAAACCCAAGATGATTTAGATTTTCTTTTATATAATTTTCTAGGAGTTTGAGAGTTTTACATTTTACATTTAGGTCTGTGATATATTTTGAGTTGATTTTGGTAAAGGGTACAAAGTCTCATCAAGATTAATTTTTTTTTTTGCATATGAATGTCCAGTTGTCCCAGTGCCATTTGTTGAAAAGACTATCTTTGCTTCGTTGTATCACCTTTCCTTTTTTGCCCAATATTGATTGACTATATTTATGTGGGGTCTATTTTTGGGTTCCTTATTCAGTTCCATTGACCTATTTGTCTATTTTTTTGCCATTATCATATTGTCTTGATTACTATACCTTTATAGTAAAGCTTAAAGTTGGGAAGTGTCAGTCCTCCACATTTGTTCTTCTCCTTAAATATTGTGTTGGCTATTCTGGGGTTTTTTTTCTTTCTTGTTATAAACTTTAGAATCAGTTTGTTGATATCCACAAAATAACTTGCCAAGATTTTGATTGAGTTTGCATTAAATCTATAGATCAAATCAGGAAGAACTGACATCTTGACAATATTGAGGCTTCCTGTCTATGAAATAGCATGTCTCTATAATGGAATCTATTTGTTTTTTTCATTTCTTTTATCAGAGTTCTATGGTTTTCCTTATGTAAATCTGTACATATTTTATTAGATTTATGCCTAAGTATTTCATTTTGGGAGGTGCTGATATAAATGGTATTGTACTTTAAATTTCTAATTCCAGTTGTTTGTTACTGGCAATATAGAAAAATGATTGAATTTTTAATATCAACTGTATACCCTGTATATACTGTAACTGTATATCTTGTTTTAATTGCTATTAGTTCCAGGGTGTTGTGGGGATTTTGTCAATAATTTAAAATTTTCTACAAGACAATGATGTCATAATTGAACAAAAATAATTTTATTTTCTTCTTTCGCAGTCTATGTATTTTTTATTTTCTTTTCTTATCTTATTGCTTTAGCTAGGACTTCTAGTTTAAAAAGCATCGATGAGAAGGAATATCCTTGTTTTGTTTCTGACCTTAGTGGGGAAGCTTTGAGTCTGTCACTATTGAGTATGGTAATTGTAGGATTTTTTTGTAGATATTCTTTATTAAGTTGAAGAAATTCCCCTCTATTCCTAGTTTACTTTGAGTTTTTTCATCATAAATGGGTGTTGGAATATGTCAAATTTTTTTTCTACATCTGTTGATACAATCATGTGATTTTTCTTCTTTAGTTTGCTGATGTAATATATCACATTTGATATATCAAATTAATTTTCAAATGGCGAATCAGCCTTGCACACCTGGGATAAATCCTACATGGTTGTAGCATGGAATTCTTTTTATACATTGTTGGATTCGATTTGCTAGTATTTTATTGAGTATTTTTGCATCTATATTCATGAGAAATATTGTTCTATAGTTTCCTTTCTTTATAATGAAAGAAAGTTTTGCCTAGTTTTGCAATCATGTAATGTGGGCTTCATAGAATGAGTAAGAAAGTATTCCCTCTCTTATATTCTGAAAGAGATTATAGAGAATTGGTATAATTTCTCCCTGAAATATTTGGTAGAATTTACCAGTGAACCCATCTGAGCCTAGTGCTTTCTGTTTTGGAAGGTTATTAATTACTGATTTAATATCTTTAACAGATACAGCCATATTCAGATTGTCTATTTCTTCTTGTGTGAGTTTTGGCAAGTTCTATCTCTCAAGGAATTGGTCCATTTTATCTAGATTATAAAATTTGTGGGCATAGGCTTGTTCATAGTATTCTTTTAATATCCTTTTAATGTCTATGTGATCTTTTATCATGTCCCCTCTTTCATTTCTGGCATTAGTAATTTGTCATCTCTATCCTTTTTTCTTAATTAGTCTGGCTAGATCATTAAAATCAATAAGATTTTACTGATATTTTCAAAGAATAGTTTCATTGATTTTTTCTGTTGATTTCCTATCTTTAATTTCATTGATTTCTGCTCTAACTTTTATTTATTTCTTTTTTTTTACATTAGATTTAATTTGCTCTTCTTTTTCTAATTTCCTTAGGTGAAATTGTAGATGATTGATTATACACCTTTGTTTCTTTCTAGCATATGCATTCACTGCTATAAGTTACCCTCAGCATCACTTTCACTGCATCCCAAAGTTTTGATAAGCTATGTTTTTATTTTTATTAGTTTAAAATATTTTACAATACCTCTTGTGATTTCTTCTTTGATCAATTTGTTACTCAGAAGTGTATTTTTAATTTTCAAGTATTAAGGGATTTTCCAGCTATTTTTCTGTTATTGATTTCTAGTTTAATTCTCTTGTGGTCTGGGAGCAGACATCATATGATTTCTATTCTTTTCAGTTTGTTAATGTGTGTCCTATGGCCCAGAATGTAGTCCGGGTAATTCATTAATTATTCTTAGTGAATATTCCAAATGAACTTGGGAAGAACGCATACTCTGCTGTTGTTGGATGAAATAGTCTACAGATGTCCATTATATCCCATTGATTAATGTTTTTGTTGAATTCAACTATATCCTTACTGATTTTATGCCTACTAGATCAGTCAATTTCTGATAAACGGGAATTGAAGTCTCCTACTATAATATTGGCTTCATCTTTTTTTCCTTGCATTTCTTGCCTCATGATTTTGATTTTGTGTTGTTAGGTGCATACGCATTAAAGATTGTTATGACTTCTTTAGAGAACTGACCCCTTAATCGTTATGTAATGCTCCTCTTCATCCCTGATAACACTGCTTGCTCTAAAGTCTGCTCTGTCTGAAATTAATATAGCTCCTCTCATTATCTTTTGATTAGTTGGTTAATCCATTTATTTGGAATGCATATGTGTTTTTATATTTAAAATAGGTTTCTTGTAGACAACATATAGTTGTGTCTTGTTTTTAAACTATTCTGACAATCTCTGTCTTTTAATTCACACATTTAAGCAATTGGCATTCATAGTGGTTGTTGATATAACTGAAATAATACATACTATATTTGTTACTGTTTTCTATTTATTGATCTTGTTCTTTTTTGCTATTTTTGTCTTTCATGCTTTTTTTGACTTTTGTAGTTTTAACCGAGTATTTTACATCAGCAGTCCCCAACCTTTTTGGCACCAGAGACCAGTTTCATGGTAGACAATTTTTCCACAGACCAAGGTTGAGGGAAAGATGGTTTTGGGATGATTCAAGTGCATTACATTTATTGTGTGGTCGAACTTTTCTGCTAATGATAATCTGTATTTGCAGCTACTCCCCAGTGCTAGCATCACTGCCTCAGCTCCACCTCAGATTATCAGGCATTAGATTGTCACAAGTAACATGCAATCTAGATCCCTTGCATGTGCAGTTTACAGTAGAGTTCACGTTCCTTTGAGAATCTAATCCTCCTGCTGATCTGACAGGAGGCAGAGCTTATGTGGTGATGTGAGTGATGGGGAGCAGCTGTAAATACAGAAGAAGCTTCACTCACTTCCCTCCACTCAATTCCTGCTGTGCAGCCCAATTCCTAACAGGCCATGGATGGGTACCAGTGTGCAGCCTGAGGGTTGGGAACTGCAGTTTTACATGATTCCATTTTTTCTCCTTTCTTAGCATATTAGTTACACTTCTTTATAAAAATTGTTGGAGGTTGCTTTAGAGTTTACAATATACATTTACAACTAATTCAAGTCCATTTTCAAAGCACACTATATCACTTCATAGGTACTGTGTGTACCTTATAATAGCAAAATAACCCTAATTCTTCCCTTTCATGCCTTGTATCATTGCTGTCATTAATTTCACTCATATATAAGTGTACATAAATATATACTTGAACACACTGTTGCTACTAATATTTTGAATAAACTGTTATCTTTAAGATCAATTGATAAGAAAAATAAAATTTTTATTTTATTTTTATTTATTCTTTCTCTAATGTTCTTATATACTTTGTGTAGATAGGGGTTTCTGACCTATATCATTTTTCTTCTATTCCTCTTCTCTTTCCTCTCTTACAAGAGAGGTCTATTGGCAACAAATTCCCTCACTTTTTACATTTTTGAGAAAGTCTTTATACTCCTTCACTTTCAAAGGATAATTTTGCATGGTACAGAATTCTAGGTTGGTAGGTTATCTTCCAACACTTTAAATGTTTCACTCCACTCTCTTCTCGTTTATGTATTTTTTTTAGAAGTCAGATGTAATTCTTGCTTTTGCTACCTAATAGGTATAGTATCTTTTTTCCCTTTTGAGATTTTTTTCTTTATCTTTTATTTTCTGTAGTTTGAACATAATATGCCTAGGTATGCTTTTTTTGGCCTTTACCCTGCTCAGTGTTCTCTAAGCTTTCTGAATCTGTGATTTGATATCTGTCATTAATTTGGTGGAAATTCTTAGTCCTTAATATTTCAAATATTTCTTTTGTTCCTTTCTCACTTTCTTCTCCTTCTGGTATTTGCATTACAAGTATTTACACCTTTCAAAGTTGTCCCACAGTTCTTAAATATTCTGTTCTTTTTTCCATTATTTTTTCTCTTTGCTTTTCAGTTTTGGCAGTTTCTATTGAGATATCTCCCAGCTCAGAGATTCTTTCCTTAGCTGTGTTAAGTTTATCAATAAGCCTGTCAAAGACATTCTTCATTTCTGTTACACTGTTTTTGATCTCCGGCATTTTTTTTTTTCTTTTTGGTTCTTTCTCAGAATTTCCATCTCTTTGACTACATTGCCCAGCTGTTATTGCATACTATCCACTTTATTTATTAGATTCCTTAGCATATTAATTATAGTTGTTTTAAATTATAAATCTGCATGATATCTGTTTCTGGTTCTAATGCTTGCTTTCTCTTTTCAGATTGCATTTTTCCTTGCCTTTTAGAAATCTGTGCAATTTTTTATTGAAAGGAAGACATGACATATTGGGTAGTAGCATAGGAACTAAGGTAAAAAGGCCTTTAGTGTGAGGCTTTATGTTAATATGGCAGCAGTTAGGCTACATTTAGTACCTGCTATACCTGTAGGTGCTAGGAGCTTCAAATTCTTCTAGTGTCTTTATCCCCTCCCCCCCCCTTTGTCTTTAGGTTTACTTAAGAACTCCTTCTTAAACAGAGTCTGAGCCTTGCAGCTCTTTCAGCTATAATCCATTATTATTTTACTGAAGCTCTATTGATATGGTGGTAAGGAGTGAGGAAAAGGAATTATTCTACAATCTTATGATTATATTTCAGTCTTTTAGTAGGTCCATGTCAATGGATTGTGACCTTCACAAATATTAATATATTTCTTCACCCTCCCACATATGACAGTAAGACAGGAAGGCCAAGGGAGTTGAATTTTGGGGAAATGTCCCTCTTGCAGCTGTAATATGGCCTCTGATAAAGTCTTTTTCCTTGAAGAGTAGGCCTTGGTTATGGAGAGTGCTCTTTTCCTTTTCTCCCCTCCCCCCACACCTTAGATGGAATGGGATGACTAGAGTAATCTGGATTTAGGTATTTCCTTTCCTTCAGATCAATTAGACTCTGATAAAATCCTAGCAGAATAGACTCTGGTTAAATAATTTCTCCTAAGGGAAGGCCTTGTTAAGAAAAGAATGTTCTGTCTTATTTCAAAATAGTTTATTTTTCCTTTCCCCTTCCAAAAGCACAGGGTTTTTGTTCTCTAATAGTTACTTTGAAAATCTGGCAGAGCTCCATGAGGTAAAACTCACAGAAGTGGGGGGGGACCCTGATAACTGAGTCCCTCTGGAGTTTTTATCTCCCAGACTTGTCCACACTGAGCCTTCAGCAATTTGTCATTTACAGTTCATTTTTCCTTACCCCAAAGCTGATTCTCGCTGAGGTTACTGCACAGGGGTTTCTGCTCTGGTAAGTTATGATTCTTTGTATATACCTTGTTTGGGGGCAATCATTTGCCCTGTGACTTCACTTCTCTTATAGATTTTAGACAGGCTGTTGAGTTTTCAGTTTATTCAGTTTTTTACTTGTTGTTTAGATGGAGTAGCAATTTCCAGCTTCTTATATGCCAGACCAGAAACATGAAGTTTTCCCTATCCTGTTCTTTTAACTCTTTTCCCTCCTACACTTAGCTAACACCCTGAGGTCTGAACTATATTGCAACTTCTCCCAGTAAGTCTTCCCTGATTCACTCAGTACATGTGTATTATAATTGTTTTAAACAGAGTCTGCCTTCTCCAATGGACTCTAAGCTCCATGAGATCAGGGACATTGTCTGACTTCTTTAACACTTTCTTCTCAGTGCCTACCAAAGTGATAAATAGATTGAAAGAAAGAAAAAAATAAAATGTATTATTTTACTAGTGATACACTCTTAATGAGTACAGCTTTATAATATCTTTTAATATCTGGTTGGATATATCATCAAACTTATTTTATTTATGAAATGTAGTTTGAGTATCTTTGCCTGTTTAACAGATGAAGTATTTTATCCAGTTCAATGAGAAATACTATTAGTATATTTGGAATGACTTTGAAACCATAAATAAATGTGGGAAGAAATGACAGCTTTATAATATTTGGCCCTCTGATCCAGGAACAGGGTATGTTCCTCCATTATTCAAGTGTTCCTAGATCTCTTTGTTTATTTTTAAAAATTGCTTGCTTCATCTAGATCCTGCATATTTTTGTTAATTTCTAGAAGTTTCATAATTTTTGTTACTATTAAGAATGAGATCTAGCTAGCCGTAATGGCTCATGCCTGTAGTTCCAGCTGCTCAGAGGCTGAGGCAGGAGGATTGTTTGAGCCCAGGAATTTGAGGGTGCAGTGAGCTATGACTGTGCTGCTGCACTTCAGCCTGAGCCAAAGAGCAAGACCCACATCTCTAAATAAAAATAAATGAGATCTTTATCCACTTATATTTTTTGAGAAACTATTTTATTTTAGAGCAATTTTCTATTTAATAAATATTATTACAAAGATACTAAGAGTTTCCCTTTATTCCATATTCCATTTGCTATATTATTAACACTTTACATCATTATGGTACATTTGTCCCAATTAATGAACCAATACTAATACATTATCATTGACTGAAGTCCATATTTTATTCAGATTTTCTTAGTTTTTACCTAATATCTTTTTTTCTGTTGCAGGATCACATCCAGGATACCATATTATATTCAGTGGCCATGTCTCTTTAGGCTCCTTTTAGTTGTGGTGGTTTCTCAAACTTTCCTTGGTTTTGATGACCTTGATAGTTTTGTACTGGTCAGGTATTTTGTAGAATGTAACTTGACTGGGATTTGTCTAATTTGTTTATGATTAGACTGGGGTAATCTGTTTTTGGAAAGAAGACCACAGAAGAAAAGTGATATTCTTATCACATCACATCAAGGCTACATACTATCAATATGATTTATCACTATTGATGTTAACCTGAATCACCTGGTTTGAAGTGATATTTGTCAGGTTTCTCCACTATCAAGTTTATTTTTTTGGTCTCTTTTTCCAACGCTCTGCTTTTGGAAAGAATGTACCTTATGTTTTTAACTGAATATTTTCAATGTAAATGAAAGTTATTGATTTTAGTATTTATATATTATTTAAAGTAATGCTAAATTATAAAGAGGAGATGGTCATCAAAATATTTACCAATTACAAAATATCAATGAGAAATTAGACTACTCATAAATAATGTCTAAGGAAACCTCTTTTTTCAATTTCATTTTACGAAAATATACTTACTTTGCTGTGGTTTACCAGGATTACTATAATTGATTTCTGGAAATATTGAATTTGTGGCCCCAATATTTTATGTCTTCATAAAATAATAATAGAAATTTAGGGCAAATGCCAGTTTATGAGACCCACAGAAAGTCACCGTGATTAAAATTTTATTCATCTGGAAGTGTTGATATATGGCAAGAAACACCCTGTCCAGCTCCATGCCTATTATGTTTATTATGATGTATAATTTGACTTTTCACTAAATATTTCAGTTACTCTCTGTATTAGTTATATTTTTCTGCATAAGAAATTAGTGGCTTAAAACAACAAGCATCTATTACCTCCACAGTTTCTGTGGATCAGGAATGTGGACATGACTTAAGTGGGTCTCTTCAGGTTCTCTCATAAGACCACAATCAAGACATCAGCCAAGGCTGTAGTCATGTCAAGATTCGATTGAGGAAGAATCTGCTTTCAAGCTCACTCAGTGGTTGTTTGCAGGATTCAGTTTCTTTTGGGCTATTGCATTCAATAAGAGCCTCACTCAGTTCCTTCCTGGCTATTGGCTGGAGTTCACCTGCAGTTCCTAGCCATGTGGGTTTCTTCAACATAGCAGCTTACTTCATCAATGTGAGCAAACCAAACCGGCAAGAGAGTGAATGAGGAGGCTAGCAAGATTGAAGTAATAGTCCTTTATAACTTAAGTATGGAAGTGACAGTCCACAACTTTTGCTGAATTCTATGTATTAAAGCCAGTCATTAAGGCCAGGCCACACTAAAGGAGAACGGATGACACAAGGGTATGACTATGGAGAACCATGTCATAGGTTGCCTACCACATTATCCCTATAATGTTCCTCCATATAGGAGGATTGTATATCCCTATCCTATTGAACAAAGGAATGACCATGTGATTTGCTTTGGCTCATGAAATCTGGACAGAAATAAAACACCTTATAATGCTTTAAGGTATTGAAAAGCCTATATTATAAAAATTACTTCAGAAAGTCACTTCTGGAGTGAGGATCTTGGCAAATCCCCTCCCCAAAAAGCAAACGTAAAATTGGATGCTTGAAAAGAACTCCCAAGTATCAAAATCACCTAAAGGCATACAATTAACTAGGAAACCTGTATTCAAGAAAACTACTGGCCCGGCGCGGTGGCTCACGCCTGTAATCCTAGCACTCTGGGAGGCAGAGATGGAAGGATCACTCAAGGTCAGGAGTTCAAAACCAGCCTGAGCAAGAGGGAGACCCTGTCTCTACTAAAAATAGAAAGAAATTAATTGGCCAACTAAAATATATATAGAAAAATTTATCTGGGCATGGTGGCTCATGACTGTAGTCCCAGCTACTCGGGAGGCTGAGGCAGAAGGATTGCTTGAGCCCAGGAGTTTGAGGTTGCTGTGAGTTAGGCTAACACGATGGCACTCTAGCAACAGAGTTGAGACTCTGTCTCAAAAAAAGAAAGAAAGAAAACTACTGAACCTTGGGTAAGAACAATGGTAGCTTATGACATTTTAGCCTGAGTTGCTCCCACATTGCTCCTAGGACAGAGTGGGCCATGAAAACCATCATCTTTATGCAAAGTGGACTGGCTTAATTTGGAGCAGAGTAGGAAATCTGCATGTCCAGGACATTGTCAAAAACAACAGTGATCTTGGTGACAAATAATTGGGGAGGGACAACATCGTAGCTAGACTTGGGTTGTAATTAAGGTTAGAACAAGCAATATATCAACAGACTAGCCAGAAATTTAATGGGGAGAAATGAAGAATGAGACAGCCTTCCTTATACTAAATACAAAAATTAACTCAAAATGGATCCAAATATAAGAACTAAATGTAAGACACAAATGTAAGAACTAAAACTATAAAACTTCTAGAGGAAAAGATAATAGAAAATTTTCATGACCTTGGAATTACTTGGATTAGTCAGAATTCTGAGGTATAACACCAAAGACATAATCCATAAAAGAAAAAATTGATAAGTTGGAGTTTATAAAAATTTAAAAATCAAAAGGGCCTCAAAAGACACTGGCTGGGTGCAGTGGCTCACACCTGTAATCATAGTACTCTGGGAGCCCGAGGCAGTGGAGGATCACTTGAGCCCAGGAGTTCTAGACTAGCCTGAACAAGAGCAAGACCCCTGTCTCTACAAAAAATAGAAAAATTAGCTGGGCATGGTGGTGTGCACCTATAGTCCCAGGAGGCTGAAGCAGGAAGATCACTTGAGCCCAGGAGTTTGAAGTTGCGGTGAGTTATGATGGCGCTACTTCATTCTAACCTGGGGAACAGAGTGAGACTCCATCTCTAAAAAAAAAAAAAAAAAAAAAAAAGAAAGAAAGAGAAAGAAAACACTATTAAGAAAAACGAAAAGATAAGACAGAGACTGGGATAAAATATCTGCCAATCATATATTTGGTAAGTATTTTATCCAGAATATATAAACAACTCCTACAATTCAATAAGGAGAAGACAACACACAAAACGGGCAAAGGATTGGAATAGACATTTCACCAAAGACATTGCTAATAAGTACAAGAAAAGATGCTCAACCACATTAGTCATTTAAATTAGAAAATGCAAATTAAAATTGTAGCGGGAAACCACTTCATACCCACTAGAATGGCTATAATAAAAAAGACAAACAGTAATAAGTATTATTGAAGATATGGAGAAACTATAACCCTCTTATGTTGCTGGTGTAAATGAAAAATGATTTGTCATTTTGTAAAGGTTTGACAGTTTCTTAAAAAATTAAACAAAAATTTTTCATACAACCCAGCAATTCCACTCTTAGGTATTTACTCAAGACAAAATAAAACATAGGTCCACATAAGTCTTTTACACTAATGAACTTATCAGTTTTATTCATAATAGCCAAAATTTTGAAACAATACAAACATCCATCAATTGGTGAACGATTAAAAAATGTGTTATATCCATACAATGAAAAATTATTTGGCAATAAAAGGAAACAAACTACTGACACAGGTTACAACACAGATGACCCTCAAAAACATGCTAAGTGAAAGAAGTCAGACATAAAAGGATTACATAGTATATGTTTTCATTCATATGGAATATTCATAAAAGGCACATTTTTAGACAGAAAGCAGATTATTATCTGGGGCTGAGGTAGGAATAAAGATTCACTGTAAATGAAGAAGAGATGTTTTGAGAGTGATGGACATATTCTAAAAGTGGATTGTGGTGATAAGTTGTGTAAATTGTGTAAATTTATTAAAAATTGAATTGTACATTAAAGATGGCTAAATTTATGAAAATTACAGCTCAATAAAACTGTTTCTACAAAGGAAAACATCTGTGTATGGTTTGCCAAGTCTCTCTTCTCTGCGTCAAGATGACCAGTTATTTTCCAGATAAGGGCTCTTTCAACAGGCTGAGTCCTAAAATGAAGAAGCATGTGGAGCAGAGCTATAGGGAACTCATGATGGCTATGAACAAGAAAACAACTTTTGTTGTAAGCAACTGAGATTGAGATTTTGGAATCATTTATTAGCCTATCCTGACTGACGCATTTATATTTCTAAGAAATAAAATATATTACTATATACTGATGTTAAATTTTTCAATGCTGAATTTCCATTTAAGAAGGAAAATTATATACAACTATTATGTACCCATAATTATTAATAACAATTAAAATTAAAAAATGAAAGAAGTAAAATGATTACTAAATGTGTTTTCTGTAATTTCATAACATAACTTTATGATTCTTTAAATTAGAAATACAAAATTTTTTATAACAATCTAGTATTTCATGCAACTCCAAATTATATGACAAAATTATTTACACATATTTACATAACACTTTGTTGAGAATATCCTAATGAACAAGTTAGACAAGGATCCTACCTTCACAAAGCTTATAGTCTGTAAAAAATGTTTATTATCTCTTTGCTTTGTACAATCTATTTAAAAGCAACTATAATTTTATTTTCCATATTTTATTTTGATGTTTTTAAAGAAAGAAACTATATGATCAACCTTTTAGTTTAAACTTCTGTAACTATCACTTCTGATTTACCAGATAATTTTTATGTGTACTTTAATTTGTAGTCATTTTTTATTTCTACCAGCAGATGGAACCCTTTAGATTTATTTGTCTCTTAAACACAGCACTATATAAACCTTTGATTTTTTTTCATTGCTAAGAATTATTTTTTTCCTTTGATTTAACATTTATTTCTAAAACAGAAGTTAATGAGAGTAGGCAAAAATGGTCATTCCACATTCCCCCCCAAAAACTCTTCACATTAATGAAATCCACATCAGCATATTCAATTAAAGTTACAAGTTCACAGACACTGTCACAAAACACCTGTCATGGGGTCAATTCTTAAGACGTACTTTGTACTTCCAGTGGTGAATAAAAGTGTATGAGCTAAAAATAAAGAGGTTTCTAGCCTCTAGACTAGGAGTTGGCAAACTTTTTCTGTAAAAAGTCAGGTAGTAAATATTTTAGGATTTGCGGGCCTTAAGGTCTCTACAGAAACTACTCACCTCTGCTGTTGTAGTGCAAAAACAGTCATAGACAATATGTAAACAAATGAGCAAGGCTGTGTTCCATTACCATTTTATATGCAACAAAGGTGGGCAAATTTGGTCTTTGGGCCAGTTTGTCTACCCCCTCTCTAGGCTAGTGACTCTTAAACCTGAGTGTGCACCACAATCACCAGGAGAACATGTTAAAACTCAGATTGCTGGGCCAGACCTCCAAAGCTTCTGAAGAAGCAGATCTCTGAAGGGGCTCAAGAATCTAACAAGCGTCCAAGCGGTGCTAATGCTGCTGATAGCAGGAACATACTTTACTCAGAAACCCCTACTCCAGCCTGTATTTCACAGAAATGGAATTACTATTTTAAGGCTTTTGATGGATATTGGAGTTATTTTGGTTATAATCTCACCTTTACTGTATCAGAAGGCCAACTTCACTATATCCTATTCAGCACTGGACATTCCAGGCAGTTTTCTTCATTTAGATATAAAACAGAAAGTGTTAACATAAAAAAAAAAAAAACAACTTTGTAAAATAATTTAAAGAGGTTTATTCCCAGCCAGATGTGTGTGACCAGGCCAGAGCACATGACATATAGGTTACAACTTACAGGTGGGTTTAAAGATTCCTTGATTTGTAATTGGTTAAATAAATGAAGCTTTGTCTAAAAGGTTTGGAATGTTTTAACTTAAGATAAGGATGTCTGCTAATCAGAGACAAGCCACTGGATTGGCCAAATTCTGCATTCTCTAAAGTGTTACAGTACTTGACAGAAACACTTGCATACATTTCTGTGAAGGGGTGGAGCAAAAGCCCTATCCAAGCACAAGGGCACAGGATACTGGATGATTTTGCTTCTATAAGAAGCTATAAATGTGCTTCCACGGCTATAGCAGCCCTTGCCCCAGGAAATTTTTCCCTGAAGGTTGAGTGGAGAAGAGAGACACTTTATAAGCTTCTGCTCTGCTACACTTTGAAAACAGTTTTCAAAAACTGATTCTTCCATATCCTGGACTAGATGGTTCAGGCTAGAGTTTATTTCTAAGCAAGGTTGTAGCTTTCTCCTTACAGATCTTTTATTCCAGAGGCCCATGTGGGGTTATCTCACAAGAGTTACAAGTTTAACAGAGAGCTAGAAATCTATCAGGCTTCATTAAAATTTATTATGGAGAAAAAGTGGAAAAGAAGCAATATTGACTAAACTAAAATCAAAGTTTCTGTCCATAATCATAAATTTTAGGACTCCCCTCTGTTCTCCACTGTCTTGAAATTGATCTCCGTCAAAAGCTTGAAAAAGAACTCATTATTGCAAATGAAACACAGCTCTGGCCTTAAAACATTCACTGTAAAGTGGCACATCCTATGTGTTCTACAGTGCTTTTCACTATTACCCAATAAAAATGTAACACTATAATCAAGTCAGTCTTCTCACTGTCCTTGAACCAGCAGCCATGCCTATGGTTTCATTGCACAGCACTCCCCACCCCCTTTTCTTTGCTCCTGTTAAACCTACTGCCAGAGTCACTTTCACTTAACACTTTGAAATCCTTTCCTCAAAGACTTTATTCAAGCTCTGAATGCTAAAAGAAACTTTCTCTTTTTCACGGTTCTTAGGGCTCATATCAGAGACTGAAGCATAATTCCATACTATCAGGTATTAGCTAATGCTTGTTGGAGACCTGCTTAGCCCTGGGTGAGGATGGGTATGCAAATGAAGCCTGGAGTTTGAATGGTCACATGGTACATCTAGAGAGACTGGCCTGAGGCTTGTTCAAAATTCTCCCTATGGCAGCCCCAGCTTGGTATAGGAGGAATATGATAATTCTAACATGCCTAAGAGAAGAAAGAAAATGGTGAAGAGTTAAACTAGATCTGGCAAATTTCCTGAGGGTGCATGATGCAGGAGCAACACAATGAACCCCACTATTTGAGAGGGGCACTGGAGTACGTTTATGGAGTAAACTTGAAAGAATCTTATTGTCAGGAAAAATTAAAAATCGGAAGTGTTCTGTCCTGAGAGAGAACTAAAGATCAGATGAGAAAGGAGCTGTGTGTGAAGACGCCAGGGCTGACATATGACAAATCTTCCTCTACCCCACTACCCATGGCTGGGCATTTTACCAGTCTCATGGGCCCTGGAACTAACACTGAGAGAACACTGGTGTAACCCCAAAGTGATTGAGTTTATACCCCTCAGCAGAAGGGGTCTCAAAGTCAAAATTAAGTTCAGTTGAAATATCAGTGTTGAAAGTTGTATTTCTCCCAAGCTGACAGTGTGGACCAAG
Organism: Cheirogaleus medius; assembly: GCA_008086735.1. Lineage (NCBI taxonomy): Eukaryota > Metazoa > Chordata > Mammalia > Primates > Cheirogaleidae > Cheirogaleus > Cheirogaleus medius. The sequence goes on from VBSM01000272.1 coordinate 57,778,515, forward strand.
ATTCAAGCCCACATTCCTGTAACTTTCTGTTACCCCAATACCAGGTATGGCACCAATCACTACAGTCCCCACCCTCCATGTAAAGGATATTCAGAATCGATGGATAAATTGACATAAATACATGTCTACACAGTATGTTTTCAAATAGCTCGCCTATTGATGGAAATAATTTTGCATCATATGCAATTGAGTTGATAGAGGAAGCCCACATAAATAGTTGATCCATGAGCTCTCTATGGTCATATCATTGCCAGCTTGACCAAATTTATAGAGAGAATAACAGAAGCAGATTCAAGTTTCTGTATTTATATTTCTTGCTTGAACTTCATGATGAAAAACATAAAACTGTTCTGAGTTATTTTAACATTAAACACATTCATCCTTGGAATTGGAAAATGCTAATGCTTTCCTATGCCCATATGCTGAATAAAATTGAAAGTAAACAGAGCTAGCATATTTTGGGAATTGCTACTATAGTCGTCAAAGCAATTAAAAACTCATTTCAAGGTGGTTATTATAGTAGTATTTGTTGTTATTTATATGTCTGAAGAGGAGACACTCTGTAGTGGTATATTATACTACATATATTAACAACATAAAAAGAACCAAGAAAAATTATTCATCTCACAAGTGCCAATATTGGTTATTAAAGCCTAAAATTTTCAGATCCAACATCTACAGAAAGATGAAGTCCTTTCTGTACTATCACAAGTTTAATATTTTCAAATAAAATTACCTTTCTGGGCATAAAATAGTATAATAGATTAAGAATAATAATGTTTGATTGTTTGGCTCACTCCTATATGAATCTTCATTTATTTGACTAGATTGCCATAGCCTTCTCATAAATTAAAAGGCTTTTAAAAAATTAATAGTACAGTTTGTTCTAGACTGTACCATAGTTTACTGTTTCTGATATATTTACCAATGGAGAAAGAGAACAAATTAAGTTCTGTTGCAACAACTTTACTTCTATTATACTAAATATCATCCTAAAATATTTTACAGAATAAGACTTTGCTAGAAAATTCCTCAGTCAATTAATATTTTCCCTAGTTATATACTTGTTTTTATATGAGAATTTTGTTTCTTCAACACAGGGTAAACACATGGAGGACAGAGGAAGAATGTTGTATCAGGTTTTTTATATCTCTAGGTATCATTCACTTAGAGTTTGAGTTGTACCTCATGCCTGGGAAAATCTCATTCTATATCTCAAGAAGCTTTTACATGTACTTCCCTCTTTCCTTGAAAACATGTTAACCATAGAACACCAAAAGAAAGGGTTACTGAAATAGAATAAAGTCAAAATTATTGAACAGCTTGTGATGGGCAAATTACAGCAGTGACTGTCAAGCTTACAAATGTCCTAAACATATTAATGGTGGCCATACTTTCCCTGTGCCATGAGAAGTGGTGAGTATAAAAAGTATCTGTGCAGTCTGAACCTTCTCCAGGATACTGTAACAGCTACACTGACTTTTCTGGCTACCTTCATGAGGTCAAGATCCTTCCACAAAGGGAGTCCTGATCTTAGATCCCGGGTCACAACTTATATTCTGTGTGCATTTCCTGATCCTGTCAAATATCTGTGCTGTCTAGCATTTTCCATAGCTCTTCATGAGTGTTGCTTGACATTATGGGAATGTATTAGAAAATCTCAGCTACCAATACATTTGTCTCTCTAATAGATGCCTGGAACTCCTTTCCTTGTGGTTTTAATAACTGGTTTTCTAACCACTACATTGGATTTATCAGCCACATTCAGAGCCTAAAGCAGTAAGGATTATGTGTACTCACAGAAGGAAACGACTTCTTCCTCATCAGAGTTTTTAGTTTGATGAGTCTTTTGGGTTGTTTACAATCTGTCTTGGGCTTTAAGGGAACCATTTCACTTTGCTGGAATGAAGTCTGTGCCTGTTAGACCCACAGTTGCATTCTGGTTAAAGCTAACACATCTATACACTTATTTTGAAGAAATCTGCCTATGTCAGTTAGCTCTTGCTATGTGACAAAGAACCTCTAAATCTTAGTGGTATTTATTTAGCTCATGCCTCAGTTGGTTCACTAGTGCTTAGCTAATCTAGGATGGTCCCAAGGGGCTGAGCCAGCTGGGACACCTATAACCTATTTTTCTCATTCTTTTCCTGGACCCAGCAGGCTGGTCTAGGCCTATTCTTCCCATGGTTATGGTAGAAGTGCACACAGAGAGGAAGAAACATGCAGGTCCTCTTGACTGAGTCTCCCCACTGGCATACTGCCACTTCTGTGTCATTCTTTTGACTAAAATAAGTCACATGGCCAAGCCAAAAACCAAACTGAAAGATGGGAAAATATATTCTGCCTCTTCAACAGGAGGAATGTGAAGTCCTGTGGCAAATGGCACAGATACAGGAGGGATAAAGAACTGAGGCCATTAACACAATTCACCAAATTGCCAAGAGCTTTTCCTTAACCATAAATCACCTTGTGACGGCCACACTACCTTCACATCATCACTGACTGGGTCAACACGCAGCATCTGACCCAAGAGCAGCTATCTACTGTGGTTATCAATTTATGAGGTATCCCAGCACAAGAGTTCTGTCAAACAAGAGAACTTAGTTTCCATCTAGGTGCTTAGACTAACCATAACAGGAAGACAAGTGCAAAGCTCTTGATAAATGTGGTTTCTCCCAGTGGATGGAGAAGCAAAGGAAATTGATCTGTACCTTTCCTGGAGTGAAGGTCCCTGTGCTCCATAACACTTTCTCTTTGCTAGCAATCCTCCCCTTTCTTCCTCTCTAGTTCATGTGAGAATGGGCAATATAGTCAGCTTATGCTTATCTCCACTCTGAGACCATATCCTTACATAAAGACCCACTCGGTGGTGGGAAAAAAAATTGCTCCTGGCTTCACCTCTACAATCAGAAAATTAGTCCTTAATTAGACAAATTATAATAAATGCTATAAGTGTTTTTGGGCTCACAGTCAAATTTTTTAAAGTTATGTTTAAAAAATGAGTAAAGACAAAGGCTGTTTTTTAGCTATTATTCAGGCCAACACTTATACATTAGAATCTCTCCTCCCTACTCTCTCATGGCTGATCATTCAGAACACAGTTCAAATCTCTCCTTGATATGAAGTCTCACTGACCTATCAATTCCACATTAAGTACTTTCTTCTTTGATCTCACAGAGGATTTACTAGCTCTATGTTTACTGCTGTTTTTACGTTAGCTATAGTGCCCCATGCCACACACTAACACAGCCCTGTGGAAGAAGGCATGCCCTTCATCACATATCACATCCCTTTGCCCACAACTCTAACAAGCACTCTGCTCGCAGATGAGTGTAAGTAAGGAATGGTCATCTTTCCCAAGGGCAGCTAATCCACCCATTGGCCAATGGCTGAGTGAGAAAGCTCAGCTTAAATGAGGTTTGAATAATTAGCCAAGTCAAACAGATTTACTCTCAGAAATTTGAACTTGAACTGTAGAAGAGAGGAGGGCAGAGAAGAAGACAGAAAGAAAAAGACCCAGACAGCAGCCACAGATCATTAATGGTAGATCTCTGGTGCAGGAGCCCTTCCAGCTGCCTTGAATCTAGGACAAGCCTCTGCTCCTATCTTCCTGTGATGCCATGGCATGGATCTTTATCCTGGATCTCCAAGAGATCCCATCTCTCTATCATTACATGAATTCTAATAAAACCCCCAGTAAGTCCGTATGACTGGAAATGAAAATAACTAAAATGACCACTTATCACATGCTCTTTTTTGTCTTTTGTTGTATTTTGCATGCCTGTCTTCCTATGTATTGAGACTATTGCTTAAGGGAAGAGATGTTATGTATCTTCCCAAGGCAGTTAACACAGACTTCCAACACATTGAGATCCTCAAGAAGAACATAATAAATTGGATTGACACAAGTCCCAATATTCTTTCTAAAATCAATTTTAAAATTATATCAAAATGTTTTTGTTGTATGCTATTTTGAAAAATGATAGCCGAATTCTTCTTTTTCAGATGTGGGATGTCCTATAAGATGACTTCCCAGACAGTAGAAAGAACAGTTTATCTGATCTATTATTTTCTTCTGCATTTGATTTACCTCCACTAAAGAGAATCAGCCAGTAACTTCCTTGAACTACTACTATGTATTCACAGTACCAAATGTCTGCTGGCAAAACTTTTCATCCCTCAGTTCTCTGCACAAATAAAAATCATACCTGAAGGTGAAAAAAGAAAAAGAACTATAGAGTGGCACAGTGAGAAATGAGGGTGAGCCAGAAAATACTGGTAAGTGTATTGTCAGCTGTGTGATCTCCCCTCCACTAGGCACTGTCACTTTGGGGAAATCAAGCAGGGGAGGTGGGGCATAATCTCTCAGCCTTCATCTGTACACTGCGCTGACAGCACACTAGAGGCTCATTATATGTAAGTATATAGAGTTACTCTACAAGGCTTAAGTTTTTCTCAAGTCTACGTTATTTTGACATTTCAAACTATTAATCTTTAATAGAAAAGATAAATCAAAGGCAGGTTACCTTGGAAGTATTTTATTTAGCAATATTCTTAAATTACATCTCATAACTTTGATCCTTCCCTGGAAGTCTATACTTAAACTGAAACTTTAACAAATTTTAAAGCTTCAAATTAACTTTAAAAATATTCATAAAAGATATAAGAAAAGCACAATACACTTTTAAAATGTATTCAGGATCAAATTACTTGCTATTTTTTCTAATTAAAAAATTTGCATAAGTATTCTTCCTAATCCTAGAGACTATCCTGTGTGTCCTTTCTCATTAGATTTAAGTCCATGTGCCAGTAACCAGTGCATTTCTATCCTTTGAAAGCCATACTAAAGCCAATATTTTATGAAAGGACTGGGAGAAACTGTCTTTTTCTACCAATTACTTCCAAAACATGATTTATTCTTTTGCACCTTTCATTTCCAGGAAAACATATTGTTTCTTTCTATGTAAGGAATGATATTTCTATAAATCCCAAATTTTCCTTCCCATTGGAAAATATTGTCTAATCTTTTCATACTCTAATAAAAATTCAGCTATTACTGTTCAAGAACTCTACAATGTAATTGTTCTAGTCTGGTTGTCCACGGCAGTAGACAAGACTAATTTTCATCAAAGGTATAAAATAGGGTATGTGGTCTAAAAGCACATTATAGTACACAGATATTGTTTGGCCTGCTACCAAAACTCCTCTCTGCCTATGGAGACCCACTTACGGTACAATTCAATTGGGCCTAGATTAGTTTGAGACTTGAGCTAGCCTATGAAATTCTCCTAATGGAAAAGCCTCTCAGGGCTTTTGGTGGAAAAATAGAGAAATATGCATTCAATCTTTCTGGGATTGTGAGTTTTACCTTTTTCAATATCCATCTCCATTGTCACCCATTATTTGGCAGCCATTTGGCTTGGGTAGAACTGATACAAGCCCTAGCCCCAGAGGTGTTTATCCCACTTAGTATAAGCCAATCAATAGAGCCCTATCCCCCTTTCCCTAGATATTGGGCCCAGGATTGGGCAATGACCTAAGTTGGTCCTCACACAATGCAATACAGGGCTTCTGTCTGATAATTGAGGGGAAGGATTTGTTCTTTTGCTCTGATTGATGTGGTGTGCATCTGTGAGTACTAGAACCATTATAGTTATAGCTGACACATAAAGAAGAGCTAAGAGAATCCCAGAGAGTTTGATCAAACCACATCCAAAGCTTCACTACATCTGGACTTTTATCTGTTATGTGAGCCAATACATTTATTATTTAAACCAGTTTGTGCTGAAGATCATGTAATGTATGCCTGAAGTTTTCATTAACATCTTTGCCATTACATGGAGAAAGCCCACCTGAGAATAAAGTCGAAGTGGAGAAAAGCAGCACCGGGAAAGAAAGCAGAACAGATTGATTGCTGGTGACATCATTTGAGGTCCCTTCTTCATTGTAAATTAATGCAGTATCCTTTCTTATTTAAATTAATCTGAGTTGGGTTTCTTCTACTTGCAAATGTGGAGTGCTAACTAATTCAGTAGTGTTTCTGATTTGTACAATTTTTAGTGGCTCTGAGACAATGATTTGATTATTCTTTCATTGAAAGGACAATCATGAGAACTAGATTTGAAATCAAAACAAAGATGTAAAATAAACATCATGATCTTTCAGAACTAAGTTGACTATACTATAACCCCTGATCAGAAAAACTTGTTATTTTTCAGATCAAGTCACCAATTTACTACTTTAAGGAATAGTAATAACCAAAGAATACAGAAAGTTTCAAAAATGATAAATTCTATCACCCTCTTAATACCTGGTTAATGCCCATTCTATATACTCCTATAGGGTAATTATTACTTGTACTATACTCCAGGCTCCAAAGGAGACTCCAGGCTTCCTTTCTTTAACACCAGCAAGATAAAGAAGGATTATGTGGATCAAGACCAAGAGCATTGCTGGGCTCCAGTGCTAATGGCTAAAACATTCAATATGACACAAGAGGTTTGGCATTTCTGTGGCTTCATTTTCTTTTTCTTTATAGTTATTGTTTTTAGAAACCTCTCTTTGGATAGTTTCTCTATGGGAGGATCCTACTCTAGGCTTTTCTCTTATTCCATGCATTTATTTTTGTTAGAAGAGCTTTAGCTCCTTCTTTTTAAGAATTGTTCTTATGTCACCCTATACTCTGCCCCTCTTCCACCTCTGCCACTGCCACTTCTAGGCCCTGACAAAAAGACAGAACTTTCTAAGTATCAGGGGAGTCAGACAAGCAGACCACAAGGGCAATGGTTAAAACAGAGATTGAAACAGAGAATAGCTATATTAGATGATACTTCAACCAGCCTATGAGAAAAAAACATCATGAGTCAATTCTATGCCACAATCAAGGATACCTCTATCATAACCTAGATGTCTGTCACAGTAAATTATTTGGTATTACCAGAATTCACTATGCTTTTAACCTCTCTAAGCCTCAGTTTCTCATTGTTTTAATGGAATAATAATTGTATCTAACTCATAAAGTAATTATAAGAACTAATTGTATATGTAGAACCTAGGCACAGAGTAAGCATTCAATAAACATTAGGTATTGGAACATACCTCCACTATGGCCCTTAGTAGATTACAATATAATTATTACGTTTCATTCAGTAGACTGTGTGATTCATAAGGGCAAGCACCCTGGCTAATTTGTCTTTAAGTACTAAATATTTAGCAAAATTAGGACATTCTAAATAAAAATTTGTTTAATACATAAATAATGGAATGTTAGAGTTCAAACTTCTATTTACCACAGGTGCAATAGGAAAAAGACTTTTCTTAAAAAATATTTAAACCATATACAAATCATATTCAAATCATCATATGTAAATGCAAATAACAACGTAATAAAGTGATAATTTTCAAGACATGTACTCTACATTCTCATCAAATAAAAATTTTCTATTGCTTTTGAACTTTGTATATAGTAGAATATACATATACAAATGTATATGTATAGTATACATCTACTATACGCAAATTAAACTAAATTAGGATGTTGATAATGAGAATTAGAAAGTAGGTCTAGGGTCTTTCCTTACCTTTCCCTTGGCCTTTTGTTCCTTTATGAAGGAACTCAAATTTACTTCAGTCATATGTTCTAGATCTCCTACTACTGATATGAGAAGCATTAAAATGAAGAATTACAAACAAGTAGAAGAGGTGGCAAGGACTGTGAATCCTCCTGAATCTGTTTACTTGTAAGGGACCACTCCTTTGCCTGTCCCCCAAATCTAAATCATCCCAATTTCCTGACAATATAACCACAGATTGCACGTGCTTAGTTCTTACATGCTTTAAACAAAATCCTTGGAGATTTTTAGAGCTCTGGGCTCCAAAACCAGCCTTCTGCCCCATAATGAGCTTACGGGTACTGGCCATAATAACATATGTATATGGATTCAATGAATATTTTTTATGCAAAATGACAGTACTGTAGTCTCACAATTTTGAATATTATTTGCAAAGTGGCTAGCCTATGAAGATTTGGAGGAAATGATAAAATTAGAAAGGCAAGAAAAATATTTTTTGTGGTGACTTGTTTAAAACCTGGAAAAAAAGTTTTCAATTTTGGTGGGTTTCTAATCTCTAAATATGCCAAGAAAACCAAGTTAAACATAATATACTTGTATATTCTTAAACAAATTTAGTACATCTCTGTAAAAAGGGTTGAAAATAGGCATACTCTACATTTTTTGAAATGTCCAACCCTCAAACTGAAAAGCTTATGGCCATTTTCCCTGTTGCTTCCATATTTTCCAAAGATTTTTATGAGGATAGCCATTTAAATTTGAATCTCAGGAAGGCATACTGTTTTGAAACTTTAAGTATCCTTGGCATCTAGAATATCATTCATTTAGGTGGATTTCATAAGCCTGGAAACACTGAAATTCTAACTAAGATGTTGAAGAAACATTGGCGTTACTAGAAGAGGCTTTAAAAAAATCTTCTCTGGAGATTTAGTACAGAGCAAATTAATTTTCTGCACAAACAGTCTTGGGTGCACAATTTGAAAAATGGAACTAATCTTCTAAATTTCCTTTATGTTCTCCCCTACCAGGTGATGATTTTTAGTATTTCTTTACGTAGAGGCATGATTCACTTTTGACATGGTTCACGAAGTTAGTGGCCTCAGTCATAATGTAATATAAAGTCATATTCTTCAAGAAAATCAAGTCACCAAAGGTTCTTTTGATCCTTCCTGTCAATTACAGGTAGACAAAAAATAAAATAGCTCTCTGTTATAGAAGGGGCTTACAGGATTTAAGGAGGGAGACAAAGAAAGAACTTGGTAGAGTTCATTGCCTTTCCTCCAACCCTAGCTTCCTGGCTGCAATTTTTGATCAAACACCACTGCATTTTCCATTCATGTGCAAAATATATATAATTAATCCTTTATAAACAGATCTATTTCCACACTGAAACCTGTTGCATGACTTTGAAAGATTGTGGTCTATTCTCCTAAAAACACATAGCAATGTACAAATACTGTTTCTATTTGTATAAATACAACCCCACCCACCCCAACCCTCAAAGGTCTACACTTGAGAAATAGTCCAGAAATCCTTCAGTTATAGAAACCCAATGGTTCAGTCCTTGGGTTATAGAATTACAATATTAGAAAGATCTACTCAAACATTGCTGCAAAGACCTAGGGAGGTATGTCTAGAAAATTAAGTTCAGTTTTAAAAGTGACAGTCTTACATTCCTTGGGCCTTTTGAGAGTGAAACAATAATACTAAGAGTGGCAAGAGGCCTTCTGTAGTAGGCTGAATAATTGCCCTGTCCCCCAAGAGATGTCCACATTCTAATCCCTGGAACTCGAGAATGTGTTACATAGCAAAAGGGACTTTGCAGATGTGATTAAGTTAAGGATCTTGAGATGGGGAAAATATCCTGGTTTATCCAGGTGAGCCTAATGTAATCACAAGGCTCCTCATAAAAGGGATGCAGGAGGGGTAGAGTCAGAGAGGTATTGATGAACTGAAACAACAGAAAAAACAGCTTTTCCTGGGCAAGCTGAATTTTTCAACTACTTTTTTCTGGGGCAGTATCTTTTGAGTCTGTGCATAGACTGAGGGTAAGGCTTGCCACAGACAGAGTGACTGACTCGAATAGCATAAAGAAGAAACAAGTGAAACTTTTGCTATTTGTGTGATCTCTATAGAAGCTCCAAATACATAACTGGCAAGACCAGAAGGACCGACTGCTCAGCTGAACCTAGCCCAAATCGGTAACTCTTATAATCAGGAACATGTAAGATGGTTGTTGTTTTAAGCCACAAAGTTTTGGAATGATTTGTTACACAGCAATAGATAAGGTATAAAATTCTAAAATTCCCCAAATGTAGGAAGAGAATTTGGATATATGTACCTAAAAAAAAATGATAAATACACAAAATCATTGTAAATACAATTATATAGCTAATAAATACATAAATAAAATAATCTATTCATAAGAAAATATGATGCTGTTATGGACACTAATTATGGCCACTTTAAAAAGACATGTGATTTAAAAATAACACTATTTACATTTATAAAAATAAATTTAACAATCTAGACAGAATGAATATTTTTCTAAGCAAATTTAAATGATCAAAATGACTCAAAGAGAGAGAAAAGTACGGTGATCAAAAACTATAGAATTGAGAAGACAGACCAAAATCTATCTTTTTTTTTAAAAAAAAGCCACAGGCCAAGATGGATGAGCTCTATCATGGAATTAAAAAAATCTCCAGAGCATGGTAAAAGAAAATTTTCCCAATTAATTCTATGAAGCAAATCCCCTAATTGGATGAAGATTGCACAAGGTCCATTCCACGTATGAATATCAATCTCACTTATGAAGTCAGTCAGAAAATTCCAAAATAAAAATATTAGTAAATTAAACACATATTCATTAAAATATTAATAAAACTAAGAAGCTTCATCTAGGAATGGAAGGATGGTTTAACATCAGCAAATGTATCATTATAATTCAATATGTTAACAGAATAAAAGAAAAACTATTTTGATTATTTTATACATTTAGAAAAACTATTTAATAAATATCAATATTTATTGGTGATTTTTAAAATACAATGCTTTGCAAGCTATGAATATACAGAATGTTCTTTAATGAAACTTTTAGCAAGAAATATACTTGAAGGTGTAATATCAAAAATGCAGAAATAAGGCAAAGATGTACACTTCCATAAGTACTATTCAACATTTTGATGGCAGTTCTGGTCAATGAAATAAAATAAGAAAAAGAAACAATAGGTTACAAACACTAAAAAGAGAGAAAAAACTATCACTATTAGGAGATGATATGCATGTCAACATAACAATACTGAGAGAATCAACTGATAAATGAAAAGTAATAAAAAGTTCATCAAGATGTCTAGATACTAAATTAATATGTAAAAACAAATAGTTTTCTTATGAGCAATATAGTTAGAAAATGTAATGGAAAAAACATCCCTTTTTATGATTGTGGAGAAAACTGTAAAACATTTATAATGATAATGATGAAACACTGTGGATTTATGTAAATAAAAATGTAAAATTGTCTACAGATATCACGAAGCCTTCCAAATGTCAAATTGCAAGCCATACTGAGCCAATTCAAATCACCTTAATCAATTAAAAGAAAATCATTGGCTTGTGTTACTAGGAATGATAGGGATTACAGTTGGTCCTAGGCACAACTGGGACTAGGGACTCAAGAAAGTCTCTGGTCCTTCATTATGATGGACATTTATTGTTTTTATTTATCCTGTGCTCCTTTTGGGGATTGCTCCGCCCAAAATCCAGTTATATAATTCGAATATAACTACCAGTTATAGTACTTACCTTCTGTTTGCAGGTTGAACTAGCTCTTAAAGTACCTCAAATTGATTTGTATGTACTGTGTAAACTAGAGATTCAATTACTCCCCCAACCCCCATTTCCCCAATAACATGTATTGAATAGTCTTCTTTTCTCCTAGTAATCTGTGTTGCCAACCTGTAACATAATCAAATTGACATTTATGCATGAATCTGTATCTGTGTTCTGTTCTGTTCCGGTGCTCAGTTCACCTAATCAGTACACCATACCATTAATAGATTTCTTCTTCTTTCTTTTCTTCTACTCTTCTTTCCTTAATACCACATTCTTTAGTCAAGTCCATTATATTCTTTGTGTGAGCAAGGTTTTGGTGGAAACTAATTATGGTCCTGATGTGAATTTCCCATTTGAATCAATGCCTTGGTGTAGAACAGAAAACACGAATGGAAATGAGAGTCTGGGTGTACAGAAAACCAGGAAAACATAAGTCCCTGAAAATCCAGTGAAATATTACAAAGGGCTTTAGACTTCTACCATATTGTGGCTGTGGAGGTTTAATACAAATTTTAAGTTTCCAGGGACAGAATAACTTGTCTCACATCTGGGTTACACATGGATTTACAGATATGCGTCTTTAATTGCTTTGGATGTGAACTGTCTAATCTTAATTTTTGAAATAGTGTTTTGACAAATTATGACATCTAATTCTGTTTTATTTCACTATGAAAGGAAGACTTGTAATATTCTTCTATTGGCTATTATCTCCTCAGGTTATTAGTGAGCTCATATATAGAAAAGTAGTACCTGTCTTTAAGTAAAGAGCTAAAAATATCAAGTGATGTGTGTTTCATATGTGGTTGTGTGTGGGGAAGGATGGTAAATTCTCTAACAGATTCTCCAAAGGCCATCATAAAAGTTACTTCTACCATTAAGATTTCCCCGGTTTCCTGCTCCCACTCCTCAAGATGTAAATAATATTTCTTTTCTAATATCCCATAGCATAATTTATTCTATTGTTAAGAGACTTCCCATTTGGCTAGTAATATAGTCTTTTACGTATAGTCTAATTGGTGCCCTTACTAGAATCTAAGCCCCTTGAGAGCAGGATCTGATATGATTAACTTTTGAATCAGTATAGTGATGAGTTTAGTGTATTACAAATATTTCCAACATCTTAGGCGTTTGGCATTTTCTTTTCTGTATGCCCATATTGTATATGCTACATGTGTAAACAGCACAGTAATTTATTTTTTATTTCTCTCTTCCAGGACACATTGAATTCTTTGGAGAAAAATGCCAAATATTGTTTATCTTTAGTTTGTACGTACGTGGCAATTTTAAACATCCAATAAATATATTTAGTATGAGAATATATACTTAATATTTGTTGAATGAATGAATAAATGGTATAGTGGAAACAGGCAGACAGACTTGAGTTTGAAAACAAAAGCTCTGTTACTTGTTGACATTGGATAAAGCATTCAAAGTCTGTGTCCTCATTTGTAACATAGGAAGATTAAATTTACTATGAGTTTGGCCCTCTTTTGAAGCCTTAGGGACTGCAAATTATTTAGAATCTGTAAAGGCAATAGATTAGGGGACTTACAGAGCAGTTCCTTATAAAATTCTTCTCTAAGCAATCACCACTGTTCATTTTCTATCAGTCTTGCCTTTCTCATTATCCTCTTTTGCTTTCTTACACTATTCTTACTTTATTCTTCTCAGTTCTGCTAATTGCTAACCAAGAAAACAATTCTCTTGACCCTTTCCATAATTATGGAGTTCTTGCTACATATTTCGGGGTGTTTTTATCTGTGTATGTGGTCAATCTATGTTTGTAATGTAAACATGAAGACTGAGGCATTCCTTAGAGACACAAGTATTCTAACTCCAGATTCTAACATCTGGAGAATTGGACATAAAATAACCACTACCTTAAATAGGGGCAGTAACACCCAGGGGCTCACCTTATCACTATTATTGGAATTAGAATATTTTACAATGCTTTCCTAATGCATTATAATCATAATACTATCAAATCTCAGGTCAATCTATTGAATAATACCTTTACAATTTGTTGAAAAGGATGAGTTTTAAGAATTATTAATACTTGGAGGGAGTAGCCATTGCTCCTTGAAATGACAGGATTAACTATTTGAACACCTTTGTTACATTTTAATGAATTTTCTCATGGGAAGCTGATTGTTCTGTACAGAATATTTATTACTGTCACTGTAACACTTTTAAGCTAAGTTTTATATATAAATTTTAAAAATGTTTTGGCTTCCAGACTCAATAGCGATTTGTGCACTTTCCTGGACTTCAAAATTTGACACCTGATACAATAATTTTCTGGATTCTGAGAGTCGTATACCTATAATCCTCAAAAAATAGCTCTAATGGTATTAATGAGGTTAAGGCCTCTAACATTTTTTTCACCAGGGCCAATTTATTTTGCTTAGGTTCTGACGAAGATCTCTAATCAAAGCCAGGCATCTTATGTGAAAGCAAGGTGTATGTTCCTAGGTCAAGATCTAGAAGACTTATTTTAAGTGTATTGGAAACTATACATCAAACACATGTTCCATAAACAATGTCATTTTCAAATTGCAAATACACACTATCCTTTGTATGCACTTTAAAAAAAATAAAGCCCTTTATTTTGTGATACATTATTGCTATTTCAGTTCTCTCAAAAGTGCAACTTCTTACTTTGGCAGAACTTATTTTCTTCTTTATATAGTGAAAAGAGATTGCCCCCTCCCCCATTTTAGCCCTTTTAAGGAATTCTTTTCAGGATCTATCCTGGGCTCCCTGCTGGCCTTGAGCCTCATTTTTTTCTCCAATGTCTGAGTACTGGACCAATATTTGGTAAGACTTTGGCTCTGGGGAGTACTATGTTGAGTGACAAATGGATAAAGACGAAGGTTTTATTGAAGCATCTGAACCGCATTTAATTTTCCGTGTTGCTTTATTTGTTCCTTCTAACTCGCAGGATATTGAATTTTGTGGGCACCGGTTGGGTCGTTGGTACTTCAGGCGTTTAGTAATAAGAAACGTAATTTGCTTTTTCCGGTAGGATAATAAATCCTCATTTATATTAAGGGCGGCTTACTCCGAACTGTTTTACATAGTATTTTTTCTAAATCTTTTGAACGAATTCTTCCCTGAGCCCTGGCACTGACTAGGCGGCCTGCCGTGACCCGGCCTGGCAACTCGCGCCCCCTTCCGCGGCATCAAGCCTGACCCAGTGTGGCCGGCCTTGCGCGCAGCCGCCGCGCCAAATGCTCTCTCCCGCTTTCCCTCCCATCGTCCTGCTTCCATCCTGCAGCCTCAGCTGTCTGCGACAGCGACACCCCCTCCTCCACTCCCGAGGCTGCCCCCGCGCGGCTCGCCGCGCCAGACAGCGGGTAACCGCCGCCTCCGCTGGGGCATCCCGGCTCCATAGGCCTAGCGCGCCCTAGACACCTGCCTCTCACTGGCCACCGCCGCTGCCCCTCACCCCTCAGCCCTCTCGGCAATTGGCCCCCGGCCGCCGCTCGTCATCGTCGGGCTTCTCCTAGAGTCCCGCCTCCATCGCTGGGTCATTTAAGTTTATCACAAATAAATAAATAAAGGAGGAAATAGAAATGCGTAGAAAGTAAAAGCAGTGAGGAGGGGGCGGGGGCGTGGAGGAAAATGTGGGGAGGAGCGGAGGAGTAAGCAACCTAACTTGCTTGTGTCTGTGTTGACCAATCACGGCTCACTACAGTCCGGTCTGACGGGCTCTCTGAACCAATAGTTTTCCACTTCTCGGATCACTGAACAACGAGATACCACTGACCTCTTCAGAGTGGGCAAAGGTGCGGCGGAGGGGGGAGTGGGAGAACTATCAACCAATCGTCCGTTAACATTGCTATGAGCGAAGTTTCCGTGTTCCAATGGATGTTTGAGATAGCGGATTGGGCCTCTCCTGGCCCAATCGAAGGTGACAGAGATGAGAGAAGAGTATGACGGGGGTGGGACAGGGGCGGGGAGGAGAGGAGG
>VBSM01000272.1:57793991-57806773 GCA_008086735.1 Cheirogaleus medius
TCCCCCGGCCCCCCCTCCTTGCGGCCGGCGGTTGCCTCGCCCGACCCGGCGGGGAGGGGGGAAGCGCGGGAGGGTCCCCGGGTGCCGGGAGCGGGCGGGGCGTCCCGCAGCTGGAAACGTCTCTTCTGCCTTCTTCTCTCTACTCCCTGCGCCTGGAGCTGCTGCTTCCAAGAAGAGGAGCTGAGGGGGACTAGCCGGGGCTCAGGAGCTGCTAGAGGCGCCCGCTTGTCTTCTGCCCCCTCCCTCCTCGCCCTCCCCCGCTTGCCGTGGCTCTCGCGGTCTCTGGAGCGTCTTCAGAGAACTGGGGGACGGGAGGGTCCTGGCCCCAGAGCCGCTGGACGCCTCTCCAGACGCCGGAGCTACCGGCCCCCGCCTGCTTCGCTTCTACGACTAGAGAGGAGAGAGGGCTTGGGAAAGGAAGACACACCTTTCCTTCTTTCTCTTCTCCTTTGGGTCACTTTGGAAACAGTAAAAAATGCTAACGCTGTTTGATACCCTGAGGTAAAACGGTTGGAAGGTTTTTGAAAGTTTAAAAGAAATGCGGTCTTGTACAGTGTTTAATGCATTCTCTCGTGTGTGTGGCTTTCAGGTCCTCCCCCGCCCCTCCCCCAGCTGTTATCCTTTTTAAGGATGCTGAAGAGGCAGGAGGCAGGGATTTTGTAAAAGTTCTATTGATAAACACACTTGCACAAACATATGCTAGGCACACACACAAACGATAAACATTAGCGAAAAACACAATATGGCGTACAGCTACACTACCTAGCGCGGTAATCCGCTGATCTCTTACTACGAACCAGGTTGAATGAGGTCAGTACCAGGATGACAGCTCTCCAATAAAAATCTCAATGAAACAGGAAGCAATTTGGAAGCTTGTGGGTGTAGTACTATGCTCAGAAGTAGCATTGGCCCCAAGCTAAGTTTAATGTGTTACCTTTGTAGACATGTGAAAATTGTCTTCTCTATTTTTACCATTAAAAATACCAAAATGTTGCTGTAGTCGAGTACGTGTAAATTTCAGCTAGTAAAATTATTGGAGGCCACTCATTCACCCAGTGTTTTCAAATACTGTTGTAACTTGTTGACACTGGAAGTTTTAAGACACAGCATTTTGTAAATAAATTCTATAACTGTAAACACTAAATTTAAATGATAATCAGTCATCATTAACTCCAATTCATAAATGGTCTGTTTTCATTTTTTTTCTTGCTCCTAATCCAAAGACCTCTTTGCTATCTTATAGGACTAGCAAATAGATAGACCCCCCCCACACCTCCCCTCACCCACATATGGTCTGCCCTCCCTGTTCCTGGATTCCATCTTCCTGGATTCAATCAACTGTAGATCAAAAATATTCGGAGGTGGGGGTGGAATAGATAGTTGTATCTGTATAGGATATGTATGGACCTTTTTTCTTGTCTCCTTCTCTAAACAATATAATATAACAACTATTTATTAGTATTTAGGTTTTATTAGGTGTTAAAAGTCTGAGGTCCCCACCCCCTGGTCCCTGACCAGTACTGGTCTGTGGCCTGTTAGGGACTGGGCTGCAGAGTTCCACATCCCCCATTCCCCAAACCATGGAAAAATTGTCTTCCATGAAACAGGTTCTTGGTGCCAAAAAGATTGGGGACCACTGTATAAGTAATCTAGAGATGATTTAAAGTATATGGGAGATGTTTGTAGGTTATAAGGGACTTGAGCATCCATTGATTTTGGTATCCTAGGAGGGTCCTGAAATCAATCTCCCATGGATACCAAAAGACAACTGTATGAATTTGACCAGTCAAGATTTGGCTACTTCATTTCTTAAATTAAAACTAGGTGTATTTAATTTCTAGGAAAAGAAAAAATTTTTACATTGATGTTTGTGTCTGCTCTTTGTCATTCTTAATCCCAATGTATCAAAGTTGATGCACACATAGTGCATGGTGATAACTCTGTGCCATTTTTCCAATTGTTTTTCCCCAAGAAAGCTTTTGGAATTGTCCTTGAGGAATTGATGATTTTACTCACTGTTCAGTGCTCAAGGTTTAATTCCCAAGGTTGGGGCTATGATTTCTATTGAGCTCAATTTTGGAGGGCTTTAAGCTTGAGAACACATGGTATTGAGGTACACAGGTGAGAAGAAGGAAAGTGAGTTTTTCTAGAAATATATTAGCTGCTCAATGAGTTGGGCAATTGGTTATTTTTGGTTTTGTGATTTCAGATATTATAGAGCAGTGGAACACACTAGAGTTCAGGTTACAAGTTTACTGTTTACCAGCCTCCAAAGCAGTGTGCTTTTTCTTGGTGAGGTCCTAATTTTAACAGGCTAAAGAAAGAAGTCTAAGACTAAAAAATATCAAATTTTATCCATTTCTAGGAAGAAGTTTTTGTTTACCCATTTAGGCCAATGTTTTAAGATTACTACTAAACCAAGAAGATAAAGATATAGGTCATGTGTACTTTGACAAGCTACTGAAAGACAATATGAGATTAAAGAGAATACTAGAGGCAAGAGAAACTTTCTTGTGAGGGTTATAATTGGGGAAGGGGGTGTTTAAAACTAATAGTCGATGTGATGCCAGTTTCCTATGTAGTTAGGTCGGGAAGTTTTTGAGACCCACAAATATCCAAGTCCTTTTGCTGTCAGATTAATAAGAATTTGATTACTTGGTATAGGAAAAACGTCTCAGGAAAAGACCGTTTTAAATGAATTATTTTTGTCTCATTAGTGAAAATCTTCAGAAGACTTTCTAGACAAATTGGACTTTCTAGGAAACAGGCTAGACTGAATAATTAGGTTATTTTAGAAAAGCAATAAAAGCTACAACTAAATTCCTGTAAAAGATCGATAATTTATGAATAAATTACAAATTATTCTGACTATCTTCAGAATAAGTAATGAGGAGAGACTTCTTTAAAACATTTGAAATACAGAGTGGAGCTTGATGAGTTCTGCTTTATTTTCTGAAATAATCATACTTTTCTGAAATGGATGGTTAAATTCATCAGATTGTTCTAGACACTGTTCTAGACACTTGGGTTATAACAGTAAACAAGAGAGAAAATTGCCTGCCCTTGTGGAGCTTACGTTGTAATGTCATACACACTTTGTGTACTTCAGATTGCTAGGAAAGGATAATTTTGGATGAAACTTTAAAACATAGCTGCTTTCTTATTTTAGAAACTACAGTTTGACAGTGCTTACAGAATTTTGAGCTGGAGGAAGGTGTTTACCAATTGCTGATGATAGGAAACGAAGAGCTTAGTTTATTTCTTATTTGTACTTTTGCTGTCATGAAACGTTCTCCGTATATTTCAGTAGGTCTTTCTGAAAGAGGTTTTATTTTTTTCATAATTTTAAGCATGTGTTTGAAATAAAATGTTGCTTTATATTTTTAAAAAATCTTGTGTCTTGAAATTTACTGTAAAATTCCTATTTAACATGGTCTTGTTAGCTAAGTGTGATAAAACAAAAGCTAGAGTATCTGTTAATTTTCGGTCAGGATTCGTTTTAAGAATATATTTGAAAAATTGAATATCTAAATCTTTTTCAGTTGTGGGATTTTTTGGTGGTTTTCTTGGGGTTTTTTGTGTGTTTTTTGAGACAGGATCTCACTACATTGAATGATCCTCCCTCCCACTTCGGCCTCCTATAGGTGGGATTACTGGTGTATATCACCATACATAGCTTCAGTTGTAGTTTTATCAAGAGGAGATGAAAATTTGTTGTAATTAATTTATAGGTGACATTAAAGAAATAGAAAAAGAGAGAGCCCTGCAAAATGCTTTGTTATTTAAATCTTTTTTTCAAACTCCAAAAGCATTTGATTGGCATTTCTCTGCTTTAATAGACCATTTGCAATGCAAGAGGAACATTACAGAAAATTTCAGCACTACTTTAAATCTAATCATTTAGTCTGTAGGTGTAAAAATCCTAGGTTTCTAACAGAAGGAAATGTGGTGCCTGGTTAAATGAGTATATGATTTAGTTCTGAGTTTGTGGCTTCAAGTAGTGTCTTACCTTCCCAAAACCTAGTTCATAGTTCTTAAATAACAAGTTCTGATTTTCATTGTTTTCCTGTGTCATGGAGAGTTTTACTTTGTGAGTGAAATACAAGTTCAGACTTTAATTGGGTAACTTTTTTATATACAATTCTCCCTCCTTTATCCCTACCATCCTATGCTGTGGATGGCTTGTTTCTCTATAACAACTTTATATCTCTATTTATGCGGATTCGGAGCATAATCAGCCTCTTTCAGAAAGGGTACATGTTAATGCACCTTACAGCACTTTGTGATTGCCTCTGGCTATTTGTATACAGACTTGCCAGCATCTGAAAGCTATAAATAGGAACATATAGGAGGAAATAGACTTTATAACTAATGGAATATATTGTTTTAATTGAATTTTTTAAAAAGCAAAGTGGAAGAGTGGCGAATAGAATGTCAAAAACTAAGAACTTTTCCTGTTTTCTAGTAAGGATGGTTGATCAGTGTGTGTGGTGTGTATGTGCGAGTATATACTTATATATGAGCAGTTTTTGAATAAAAGTATAGTTCAGTACTGGATAAATAATCCCAGTCCTGCCCTGTGGTCCTTGATATGGAATGCATTCAAAAACCCAGGTGATTTGTTTAACCCACTTTGTTAGTTACCAGAACTTTCCTGTGGATAATATAGAAACACAAGCTAATGAAATTTGTGTAAATTTTGTAATACATTTGGGCTAAAATGTTATTTTGGAAGTTTTTTAAAAGCATGATTAACAAGCAGCCCATAAAATGAATGAAATCTGAAGTGTGGAGTTCATAGAACCCTAAATCCACACAAGATAGTTGAGTTTCAAAAAGAGGTATTCATAGGGCAGAAGATAAAATCTTGACATATGTCAAATTTTTATAGTAATAAAATAAGCATGACTAAGTTTATTAATATTCATAGTTTTAAGGTAAGTCTAAGCATGTGTACAGTGCATTTTAAGTCAAAATTTGGGGTGTTATTGGCTAGACACAGTCATTTCTTTGCCAAAGATACTAGGCTGTGTGAGGGCTAACCATCTGTCAAGTGATAGAGACAAAGAGAGGTTTTAATATACTAGTCTACAATTTCCAAACTTGTTTTGAATTGTATTGTCATTTTCGTTTGGCCATCATACTCTGTGTTGAAAATGCACTGGGTCAGCACCCCACTTTGTTTTATGAACAAACTATTCAAGGTCCAGATAAGGTTATTGTCACAGCTGATGCGATCTAGAGGCAAGATAAAATATGTTTTGATTTTGCTTTCATGTAATAATCAGAAACTCACAAGTAGGCCACCCACTAGTAGTTACACAAATGATTTCAAGCATACTTATTTTCACCCACCTATTCTGAATTTTGGGTATTTTAATTCTTTTGCTTTATATTTTCAAGTCTTGTATTTCAAACCCATTCCTGAGCTGTTTGAGGAAAAAAAAGTAGCAACAGGAATCCAGATTGCCTGTTTTAGGTACAATATGGTGTGATGTGAAATTGAAACAGCAGATTGGTGAGAAACTTTAGTTTCAAACAAATATAAACTAGTTTGTTTAGTGAAGTCATACACAAAACAGTAGTCTCTATTGACAGGGCAATGTTTTTTTTCAGTAATTTCTACATCATAAGGTCATTTTGGTTCTTTGGGCCGACAATCTATTTCCAAGGTGTCATATAATAAAAAAAGTCCTAATATTGCTGATTGTAATGATATTCTTAGATATGGCAGGCCGAGGAATTATTTTTAGCAGTGCTAATTATATCAATAAAAATAGCAATATTAATACTGTGAGTGTCAAAATCCATTCTTGACAGTATGAGGTAAACAGAACTATAGTCAAAGCAGCCAGCCTGTCTTTACTGTCAGCTCATGAATATGCACTTTAGGAAAAAAATGTACACAGCTTAGAGAGTTGGGTTTATTGATTTAATCTCTCTTCAGTTACTTTTGACTTTTTTTAAAGGTGTTCTTTATTTCTAATTGAACATAATATTAAAAAGATTTGGATTTTTAATTTTGAGAGTTTTGGTACCCATTGGTTTTTTGTCATTAAGTTTTTAGAAATATACTTATTTATACTTAAATGTTTTATAAATTATTAGAAATTCATTTTATGTGTATCTTTGTTTTTAGAACACATTACCATTGCAAAAGGAAATTTAAAGAAGAACCTCTAACAATTTATAAAACAAAAACTACTACCATCACACACACAGACGCACGCTCATACTCTCACACACTCTCAATAAATCCCTGGCTCCCATTAGACATAAGAAAATGGCCTTTTCTATGGTTTTGATTTAAGAGAAAGTATAAATTTTCTTTGTAGTTTTCATTACTTGTAATCAGTTTTTATAATTTTATGGTATTTCAAACTTACTATCCTAGGAATATAAAATCAAGTAAGTAGGAGTCATTAAATCCAAAGGTTTTTAACTTGAGGGGACATCTACCTTTTCAATCTCACATATATTAAATATAAGTCTTTTTGCACATTGTCAGACATCTTAGATATAGAGTTAGTAGAGGTGGTTCTAGGTGTAGTGCTGCCACTGACTAGTTATATGATCTTGGGCATGCCACATAATCTGTGTGGATCTTTAGCTTTTTTGTCCTCAGGGTCATTTTAAGTCCTAATAATATGAGTGTGTTTGCTTTGACACTTGAGGCATTATTTTAGGTTTAGGTAGTGTTATTGGAAGTGATGTTGAGGGCACCAAGAAAGAATATATGTAAAATATTTGACTTTGCTTTTTACTTCTAATCCTTGATAAAAGTTTCATTTAAATGATACTTGCTTTCAAACACAGCACACTACTATAAGTGTAGATGGATAATATTAAGTACTTACAATCTTCCATAGTTTTGTTAAGTATAATAAATTTATTAGTTTGCATAAGTTTTTTGCCAACTAACCTTAACTCAAAAAGCTATATTGGCAATAGAATTTGTAAATTTGATACTTTACATTTCATCCAGCATAAAGTTGCTTAACTGAGGAAAGAAGGTAGTAGAAGAATATATTAACTCACACTCATTTTCTAATTCTATAAAATATATAGATAAATAGATACATTTTTTTCAAATAATAAAGGTAAATTTGGTTTTTGTGTCTTTTTTCTCTAAGAAAAAAATAGAAATACTTTGGGTAATCAGGACCCATCTCCCTATAGATTTTATAAAATTGGTAATTTTTAACTACTGCATCTGTTATTTTAATTCTACATAATACCTGTCCAGGGATAGATTTACATAGGAATGATGATATGGTAGGCAAAGAAATTTGACTGTTTATTTTGATGTAGGATAGTGGAAAGAATCTGTGTTAGGAAAGACTTTGCAAATACTGTCCTGTCATATGTAGAAAGAAACAATTTGTGTGTACCTACTTGATAGATCTTTAATGGTAACTAACCTCACAGTTTTCATTTAAAATTTCACTTAGTTTCTTTTTAATTGATTCACATTCCTTTTGCTAGTAATGAGTAGTAGTGAGAGGCTCAAAGCTATCAAACACTACCTATTCACAAAAGGAAACAGTAATCTGCAGGAAGCTAGATAGCCCTGAATCTTCCTTTTTCCCTACACCCACCCACAGCTCTGAATGTTCCTAGAAGTGATCATGTAACATTTTGTAAATCATCTCACAGAGAAAATATACAGTAAACTCTCCAATGTATTAGGTAATGCTAAGCTATTCTAGCTTATCAAATGTCTAGCTAACTGGGAGAAATTGCAAGAAAAATTTTAGATCAACCATCGGGCACCAAAGATGGTATGAGTGCTTCAGTACATGCAAATAAAGTAAAAAATATTCTAAATGTGCTTAAGGGAAGCTGATTTTAGAGTGTTAACTGAAACCCAACACACATATTGAGGAATTTTTATTGAAATCTTTAGTAAAGATATTGGTGCCAAAAAGACTAGCAGAATTATTAGTGGGAAGCACAGTAAAAAGAGAATTAAATGAATTCTATCCTTATACTGAACTATAATATTAATAACAACAACAATAATAGTAGCCAACATTTATTGAGAGGTTACTCTGTACCAGACATTGGTAATATTTGTGTTTTTTACAGTTAATTCCACAATCCTATGAGATAGGTACCTTTATTATCCCAATTTTAAAGATAAGGCTCAGAAAGGGTAATGATCTTGTACAAAGTCACACAGCTAGTATATAACATAAGAATTCAAACACAAGTCCAACTCTAGAGAATCTAAGCTCTTAATCGCCATTCCATTCAGACCTCTATTGGGAACATTTTCACTCAGTACTTGCCCAGATTAGTACTGGTAACTTTATTTCAAGAAAGGTTAATAGCTTTGGAGAAGGTTCTAGAGAAGGGCACAAGGTAAAAAAGTTGAGAGAGGAATGGTTGCTATGGCAGAGTTTTAAAAATTTAACTCTTCAGTCTAGAATTACAAATGCTGGAGGGAAATTTTTCTAACATGAAACGGACTGCTGCTTGATTTAGTTCCATGGAGAAAAGTGTGGAGCTGGATACCATGTTAAAGCAGGCTGTGGAAATCATGAGTTGTAGCAGGTCAAAGGAAGCATTAGATACTGGGAGTACTTGGAAGCTGGAGATAAAAAAGGAAAGCTAATCAAACCACTCTGAGTAACCAAGAACTAGAGATCATACAGAAATAAGGCGAAGGCAGAACAGAAACAATATATGTAAACGGGCAGATCCTCCTGACTTTCAAAGATACTTCTGTTTATTGTTTATGCCCTTATGTTCGTTTTAGAAACTAATAGCTGGCTTAAATATGGGCCATCTAGAGTTTGGGATACAAAGACTGCTATGCTTTTGGCACAAAAACATTATCATCAATACTGACCTTGAATTAGGCAGTAAGTTTAGGTGCATTACAATGCAATTTAGCACAATAACCTATGTAGTAAACCATTTACTGAGTGCCTACTGTGTGCCACCCAATTCTGAAATTACTGTTTCTAGAAGCATTTATAATATAAATTGCTGTTTGCTGTTCACTTTTCAAAAACAAGAAAACACTTATTAGCTTTCCTGAAGATTTGATGAATATGAGGGATGAAATAATTTAAACCTTAATTACATTATGTTCATTATATAATTTAGCCTTTGATCTCCTCCTCCCCATATTCATGAAGTTTGAAACCAGGTTCTAACAGGTATAAAGTTGGATGCAGTCTAGACTTCTTAGGTAACTTCAAATTTTCCTTGATTTGAAAAAAAGGTTCAGTTTTATTTGATACTGTAGGTGCATTTTTGTCAGAGTGGCAGCTCAGGTAAAAGTAGTGTACACACATGATTTAAGGTAATATTTAGGATACCTAGAATGAGTGAATAAAAAGGAATTATAGTAACTTTTAAAGTGAATTTTTATTTTAAATAAATGACTTTGAACTAAGTACAAACATGTATGACATGTATACATACATACTAATATATCCTTTGTCTACAAGGTACTAAAACCTTCAAAAGTTTTCAAGAGATAATATGCACTGTTGAGCTATATTACATATATGAGTTGTATCATCTGAATGGAGTCAGAGAATAATGAAAGTGCCATATATACCATCTCTTACGTGTCTTTACTTTTCCTTATAATGGTATCTGTGATCTTTTCTTCAGACACTTATTTTAGTGCATTGGAAAATATAGTGCAGTAATCATTTTATATGCTTCAAATGGATACATCACTGAAAAAATATTGTGAAATTAGAAAAACTATCAACATTCAGTTAGTGCATGGCACCTTTCCCCATTAGGTTCATTGTCAGTGGTACTCTTTACTTCTTTTGATATCCTGTGGCACCTTGTCTTCTTAATAGCTGTGTTGTTTGTATCTCACTGTCTCTTATGTATTTGACACTCAGAGAAGTACCTTTGAAAACTCATGTTTTAATAACCTTTCTTGTTCTGGAAAGGGGTTGAGAACAAGGCAATACTATGTTGAAGGGGAGATTTGAGTTGAAAAGCAGCCTGGGAAAAAATGAACAGGATTCCAGGTCCTTCTAATTCAGATATTCTGCATTATAGTCTCAACATTTATTATTAAGTGAACTACCAAAGTGTATAAGAGCCAAAAATAAATGGTGGTGGTTTGTGCATTTGGGTTATGTATAACTTTGTTTCTGTTTGTTATATGTTTAATGATGAGTTTTATTATGCAAAGATGGGTGCATCTGGTGTAAAGTGAATTTGATTCAGCTTGGTGTTTTATTTGCAGTTTAACTCATGACTCAAATTCTTTGACATTCATCATTCAGGAAAGGTAACATTTAGAATTATACTACACTTAACTGCAGTTCCTTAAGAACAGGTCCTATGCTTTATTCATCTTTACAACCTTAGTACTTAGCACAATATCTGGCACACAGGAGGGATTCAATAAATATTTGTGGATCAGGCTTTTTTTGTATTTATCCTAGGAAGATTAATTCTTGCTTACCAGGCTATCCAGTCACTTGTTTTCTACTACCTCTGGTTCAAATTTACCATTGTTAAAATTGTTGTTACCTATTATATGGTTTCTCTGTACTTCTCCAAGACCCAAACATTTTTACACATGCTCATAATTTTTTATCCTTTTAAGTACTTAATGAAATCCTATCATGGAAGAAGTTCCAATAAAAATTATATTTACTGTGATTCAGAAAAGGAATATATCAGATATCACCCATCAGTGGTAAAGCAAATCTACTAAAATCAATTCAGGATATTGTGTTGAATAGAGTACACAGAATTACATTACCTGCTGATTCAAGGATGAAACCCAAATTTCATATCCTATGTGATTCCTATCTGGATAGTAGGACAAACAAATGACAGTATTTTTTGCTCTTCAGAGATCACAGTTGAGATTTTGAACATTTTATTGAACTTTCTAATTCTTAAAAAAAGCTCATAAAATTTCACACAACTAAAAAATAGTTTTAGCTTATTTACCTTATTATCTGAGTTATTTAGAAGTCTAGTCTGATTAAACACTTTAATATTAGTGTTATGTCCTTAGGTCTCCTAGAAAGCAAAATAATTAGGCTGTGAACAATATGGACATATGGAGAGTAATGTCATGTAAACCACATGTTGGATACATGCAATTCCTGTATAACAGCTGATATGCTTTTTCGTATTTATAAGGGCTTGCTAGTAGACATTGAGAAACTTACCTGATTGGCCAAAGTCATAATTTGTCTTTCTAGTAACTGAACTACAGCAAATTAATTTGAAGTTGTTTTCAAAGCAAAAGATAATTATGTCCTGGGATAATTAAAACTGAGATTCTGTTAAGGCTTGCTTAAAGTGATAAATAGCTATAGTATATTTTGGGATTGGTATCCAAAAGCATACAGAGAATATGTTGTCATATTATATATTCAGGAATATATTTTGTGAGGAAACTGTTGATTCTTAGGAATAATTATAATGAAGTCCAGACACAACACCTCAGACCCACATACCGCCCCCTACCCCCAGACTTTTTTAAAATTAATGATTTCAAAAACAAGGTACCTGTATATGACTATCTTCCCCTTCACCTGCAATTCCAAGCTGTCTGCCTTTCTCAATCAAATGGCTGCTGAGATCTGTGAACAACTGCCATGACACCTTGGGCATAGAAACACTATTTGAAACTTTTGTACCTTCAGTTGAGCATGGAACTAAAAAACAGTGCTAGAGTCCAGGAGTGAAGATTAGAAAGCAATAGACACTGGGAAAAAGAACTTGAGCTTCAAAGGTTTGTGAACCTCTTTAGGAGAAGATCAGTATTTACGTATTTTAAGTATCCAAGTCTCTCCAACTAGTTAAAAAGCCAAAGTACATGTGGTGCTTGTTTTTCCATTCTTGAGATACTTCACTTAGTAGAATGGGTTCCAGCTCTATCCAGGAAAATACAAGAGGTGCTATATTACCATTGTTTCGTATAGCACCACATGTACTCACCAGCAAATTGGTATTAACTGATTAACACCTAAGTGGACATATAGGAATAACATTTATCGGGTGTTGGGCAGATGGGAAGGGGGAGGAGGGGATGGGTATATACATACATAATGAGTGTGATTTGCACCGTCTGGAGGGATGGTCACGTTTGAAGCTCTGTCTCGAGGGGAGGGGGCAAGGGAAATATACGTTACTTTAACATTTGTACCCCCATAATATGCTGAAATAAAAAAACTTATAATTTATAATGATTATATATTTTTTAAAAAAGCCAAAGTAGCTGAATGTACTGGCGGAATCTTCTCTGTCCCTTGAGGCTAAAAAGAAATAGAGATAGGACAACAGAGATCTTCCTCTATGTGCGTTGGCAGGGAACTAACAGGCTGCCTACTTTTGCTTTTCACCACCTGTGATACTTCTGCCATTTAGGATAATCCAGAAATTAGACTGAGCTCCAGTGAGTTAACAAAAAATAACAATCCATTTAAGGAAACCTAGTAGCAAGTGAGAGAGGAAAATCAGATAGGAAAATCAGAGTACATACCCCAGGAAATTAGTACTACTAGCAAAAGTAAATGAAACTTGAATTTGAAAAAAAAAATTAGGAACATTTAAGGAAATTCAAATAAACAAAAAAGAATTTCAGATACTAAGAAAAATATCTCACTTGAACATCTCTGGATGAATTAAAGGGGAACATGGTCACTGTTGAAATAAGAATTAGTGAACTAAAAGACCAAATGCAAGAAATATATCAAAGCACACAGAACAAAAAATAAAACATTATGAAAATTGTGAATAAAAAAGATTTTATCTGTTTTTTTTTTTTTTTTTTT
>VBSM01000272.1:57810610-57827415 GCA_008086735.1 Cheirogaleus medius
TTTCTTAGAGCTGAATAGTACTCCATGGTATACATATACCACATTTTATTAATATTCTTTAAGTTTTTTCTAACTCAGGAAAAAAGTGTCTTTTACTTCAAAGTAAACCCTGATTCCAGTATCTTTTATCTAGACCTGCTTCTCTTTAGAATAGACAAATAAAATCATTATTTCTTAGAACTATAATAAACTTTCCAAAATATAGCATCTATTATCCCATTCAATGGTTAGTTCAGTCTATTTAGTTTATTTGTCAAGTCTCTGTTTTCTTGAATCACTGATGCTCAGTCTTAAACCGTGATAGTGTTTTGTTCTGTTTAGTTCCTTTTTTTAAAAAAAAAATTAAGTTTTAAATTGACCAAATAAAAATGCTTGTTTAAACCTTACATTAACAAGGCTTTAAATTTATTGTTGCCTTCAATAGTCTCAATCTTCTTAGCTTCCCTAGCACCTCATATTTGGAAATGACTAGGTAATACAGATTCTATGGGGCCAGCAGCATTCATGCAGAATCACAGACATCATCCTAGACCTAATGAATCATTATAGTCATTCTCCATGTCATTCATATGTACATTAAAGTTTAAGAAGTACTGCTAAAACATTTGTCGTTTAAAAAAAATTAGACTTTAGATGTACAGAATTGGTTAATTATAATATGGTTTATAGTCATTGTTCTGTGCATTATCCTCTTTTATTTAATTTATTCATTTATTATTTTAAATCAAAATAAATACCTATGAACCTAAGACCCAACCAAAAAATTAGAACATTAAAAATAATTTGCTTCTGTTTATGTGCTCTTTTCCTACTCATATCAAATGCTCTCTCAACCAGAGATAATCACTATCCTAAAATTCATGTTTATTGTTCCATTGCTTTTTCAATAAATGAAATAATATATGTAGCTTTGTCACTTACAAATAAATGTGTGACTAAATAATACATTAGCTGTTTTTTTTGCTCTCAACATTAAGTTACTAAGACTTACCCATGTTGTGTGTAACTAATTTATAGAGTTCATTTTCACTTATATGTAATATTTGTGACTATACCACACTATAATTTAGCCTTTTTCTTGTTAATGGACATTTGAATTGCTTCCCTAGTTTTGCAGCTGTAAATAGTGCTGATACAAACATTCTAGCGTATGTCTCTTGGTGACGTTTGCAAATATTCTCTTGGGTATATATTAAGATTGGAATTACTGTGTCATAAGGTATGCAAATGCTCAACTTTGCAAGAGATTATCAAATTATTTTTCTAAAATGGTATTACTCGTTTACACTCCCACCAGCAATGTATAAAATATCTCTGCTGATGTATGTTCTCTTTAATACAAGGTATTGTCAGATTTCTTAATTTTGCCACCTGAGTAGATAAAAGAAAAATCTCACTGTGGTCTGGATTTGAATGTTCTTGCTTACCAATGAATCTGTGAACATGTGTATGTAGTTTTTATTCCTTCTGTAAAGTGGTTGTTTATGTCTTTTATCTATTTTTTCTTCTTTTAATTTTTTATGGTTCTTTTCTATTGATTTGCATGAGTTCTTTATATATTCTAGATACTAATTCTATCTGTTCTCCTCATTTGTAGCTTGTCTTTTCACTCCCTTTAAGATATTCTGATAAAAAGAAACATCTTAATTTTTATGTGCTAATACTTCTTTTCTTTTTTTTTCTTTTTTTCTTTTTTGAGACAGAGTCTCACTCTGTTGCCCAGGCTAGAGTGAGTGCCGTGGCGTCAGCCTAGCTCACAGCAACCTCTAACTCCTGGGCTCAAGCAATCCTTCTGCCTCAGCTTCCCGAGTAGCTGGGACTACAGGCATGTGCCACCATGCCCGGCTAATTTTTCTATATATTTTTAGTTGGCCAATTAATTTCTTTCTATTTTTAGTAGAGACGGGGTCTCACTCTTGATCAGGCTGGTTTTGAACTCCTGACCTTGAGCGATCCGCCCGCCTCGGCCTCCCAGAGTGCTAGGATTACAGACGTGAGCCACCGCGCTCGGCCCTTATTTTCTTTTATGGTTAGTGCTTTTTCTATCTTCTTTTAACCAATCATTCTCTAAAGTTGATTTTTTTGGATATTATGTAAAGATAAAACTTTAAATTGTTTTCTAAAGGGAAATACAAATTTCCAGATATTTTATTGTATGTTCCTGTCTTTTCTTAGTGATTTCCATGCCATCTCTTATATAGTCAGAGTCTATATATGTGAGGGTCTGTTTGTAGGCTCTCTTTTCTGTGCTTTTCTGTGCTATTAGTTGATTTGACTATCCTTGTATCAGTAAAACATTTTGTTAATTAGTGGAGCTTCATAATATGTCCTTATGTGTGATAGGGCAAGCCCTCCAGACCCACAATTCATCTTTTGAATTTTATCTTTTTCTTAAATGTTTCTCTTTATCCCCCCACAAACTAAATTGAAATTTAGAAGCTACATGCTTCATTCTTTATTTATACAACCTAGTTATCAGTACATATTTGTAAAATATCTTCAAGTTTATTTATGGCATTTCTTACAGTAACTGCTTATTTTGGCTTGTAGTTTGTTAATGATGCCAGTCTGTGAGACTTAAAAGCAAAAAAAAAAAAAATGTAATGCAAATCTTACAATATTCAAACTCATTCAATTGGAATACCACTCCAAATTCAATGTTTATTTTAAAATTTCAAGTTGATATCCTAATTTCTTAATTTACAAAATATAAAACATATACTATTCATCTATATTACTTTTAGCAACTTTTATAACTCTAGAGATAAACTACCCAATGGAATCACATCTATTCATAGATTATTAATATCATTTTAGCTCTTTAATATCACTACATGCCAAACAATATTTAAGTGCTTAATATATTTTAACTTATATTTGTTCCTTTAAATTCCATGAAGTAGTTAATATTATTATCCCCATTTTACAGATAAGGAAACAGTGGCTGAGAGGTAGTTAAGTAGCTTGGTAGCTTGCTTATGAGGCCTTCAGGTGGTATGTCAGGTAGTGCTAGTGAATATTGCCTTTTGAAATCATCACTGAATTACCAATTACCCATCAACAGAATTAACTTTATGATGGTTTATAAACCTCAGCCTTCCTTCAGTCATGTCCCAGTGCCAAATATTTTTATTCAGGAGAATGAAGTTAAACATTAACATTAAAGCCAATCTTGAAAGGGAATAGAAAATATAAAGCAAATAACCTTGGAGAAGTATGTAAAATTGCCTTAAAAATTATGGATTGGCTATGTGGTTACTGGTTTTAAGTAATAGGTTGATTGTATATGTGACATATGTCAACTTTCAGGTCACATTTAGCTTTGGCTGGTGGAATCTTCCTCACTCATTTGCCTTTTTCTCTTCTCAGGCATCCAAAGCTTGTGTAGTGGTATATCTGACAGAGAATTGACAAATATTCCACCTAACGTTACTAGTAAAGAAACACTCTGACAGTTTAATCTGCCTCCATTCTTAATTCTTTTGTTTCTAAAATGCTTCTTTTATTTTCTATTCTGTATATATTTT
Organism: Cheirogaleus medius; assembly: GCA_008086735.1. NCBI lineage: Eukaryota > Metazoa > Chordata > Mammalia > Primates > Cheirogaleidae > Cheirogaleus > Cheirogaleus medius. Next base: position 57,814,138 of record VBSM01000272.1, read on the forward strand.
GATTTTTAAAATAAATTATATAGATAAATAATTGTTTTAATAAGTCATGTATTAGAACATCTTTATTAATCTGCTAGTCTAGATATTGTTAAATTATGTCAGAGTAAATGTTAGGGAGAAAGAAGTTTCTCTGGGATGAGACGGAAATAGGTACCCACAAAGATATTAAGAAATGATAGCAAAGAGCTGATGTATAACAAGACTCCTAATGGTTCTTCTCTGTGCTGACCAGATATCTTAGGGGAATGCAAATCAGAGAAAGTAGAAGACAGTATTTTTACTGATCTGGAGTGGATGCCAGGGAAAGGTGTACCATAGATGGCACACAGAACTAGCCTATGAGACATCATTTGGAAAGGAGCAAGTAGGTAGAACTTTATGGAAAATCATGCATGTTTTTCAGTGATTGGAGTTTTGAGATAAATTACTAGGTTGTGATTTTTTGATTAGTATATGTTTGCTTCAAGAGTGGTGTTTGACACTGGAAGTTAGTGTGTGGAGAAGGCAGAACTTGGAGGCGTAAACAGTAGTTGGTAAGTGATCTGTAGACTTGTAGAAAGGTGATTGTCAGTAGGGGATGGGGATCAGTGGACACTGAAGTGCTTCAAATGGGTAATCTATAATGGATAGAAATATATTAATCATAATGTGTAACCATTTTATGAATGTGTGGTCAGAAAGATGAAGAATAAGATTAATATGTAGAAAGTCTTTATAGACAAATGTTCATTAGAAAAGCAGAAGCTTAGACGTTATGGAAAAGCAGGACAAATAAAGGCACTATGGGGTTGAGATACCTTTTGACTAAATTAAAATCTATAGAGAACCGGGGATTTCTTCAGAAATGTAGGACTGTACAGATATAATTTGACTTGAATTACAAGAAATGTAGGAAGAAATTTTTTGATTGAGGAAAATTTTTAAATTTAAGGGAGAATGGGTAACAAGAGACAACCATGTGTTGACATTTTGCTAAGGAAGACAAAAGAGAGAATTAGACAGTTTCTGTCCATTGGGCTTGCAATTGAAAGTCAATAGGGAGGGCCAAAATAGGAGAAAAAGAACATGTTTGTTGATATTTAGATTCATGCTTTAAAAGTTCAGTTGGTCCTCACCAGTTGTTATTTCAGTTTTAAACTCCCTTGTTCCTGTTAGAAATGCATCTCTCATCTCTACCTGCCAATTTTTGCCTTCTGTTTTATGACAAAAATTGGGAGGGACAGTTCAGCATGACATTATTCACATTTTCTTCTGAATCAAGATATTTTAGATATCCTTATATTTGCTGCATAGTTAGCTTCCAATAATCTCTGCTTTCAGTATTTATTCTAGAAACTGAAATATGATTCTAAATACTCAAAAGAATCCTCCAAGGTCCAGAAATATTTAGTTTTATCAATATTACAAAAAAAAAAAAAGACCGCTGAACTTGACAAAAGTCACTTTATATTCTAATTTAAAATCTAAAAATTTTAAATTATTTTGTACAATTAATCTCTGTCTGTTTTCTGGGGGAAGAAAGTTAATATTTATTAAGTGCTCATTATGTATAGATACTGTAGTCAAGAATTAATAAATTCAGTGTGCTTTGACTAGTACCTTGCGCTTTGTATGTTCACAACAAATGTTATCTCTTATTATCAATCTAATAAAAAAGTTCTGTGATTTAGCTATTATTATTCTCATTTTATAGATGAACTGTATAAGACTCATGAATAAGTAAGTTGCTTAAGTATACACAGTCAATAAATATTTTTCACACCTGAGTCTAAGGCCCATACTGTGGAATAGTGGTCTCAAATTAGAGTTCATGCACTCTAGGAAGTATATGCATGATGATGTATTAGTGTTTGAAAAGATATCAAAACTTTTATTTGTATTTTTTATTTAAAAACCCTAAGTTAAAGTTTACTAATATTTAATATGCAGATAAATGCTGGCAATGGCAGAATATTATTTATATGCCTTATAACTTATACAGAGCATCCTGATGTGAAAGTGGGAAATCATTTGCTTTAAGAGTTGGAGGTACTAAATTTTATCTGTGCCTTATTATGAGGAGTCGCAAATTACATTTTCTAGTTTTAACTAAACTAACTCTTACAAAACAGACAACTGACTGAGAAAACAAACATAAAGAGAATAATACTAATAATCCAACTCATTTAAAAAAGAACATCTCTAAGACATATCGCAGACACTTTGTCAGCTACATTATAAAGTAAAAACGATGGTTTAGTCATATTTGACAGTAGGTCAACTAAAATAATTATCAAGAAGTCTGTTTGAAATGTGAATTTATATTCACTATCATTAAAAAGTAATCTTACCCTAGTGTATGGTGCGCTTTGAGGTATTTTCTAATGATGACAGAAGACCATTTCATTGATAGGTATTCAAATCTAGCTATCCAGGCTGGGCGAGGTGGCTCACACTTGTAATCCTAGTGCTTTGGGAGGCCGAGGCAGGAGGCTTTTTTGAGGGCAGGAGTTTGAATCCAGCCTGGGCAACATAGCGAGACCCTGTCTCTACAGAAAATTAAAAAATTAACTGGGTGTGGTGTTGTGCACCTGTAGTCCTAGCTACTTGGGAGACTAAGGTGGGAGGATCACTTGAATCCAGGAGTTTGAGTCTCACCTGGGCAAGGTAGCAAGACCCCATCTCAAATAAATAAAATAAAATCTAACTATCTAATAAATAAATAAAATCTATCTAGAACACAAAACAGGCAATTTTTAATGTCACATGATATTCAGTCTAGACTTTACAAAGTCACTAAGTGAATGCTTAGAAGACTTTTAAAAACTTACTAAAAGATAAACATACCAGCAAAAACACTGTTCTCTCAAGAGCAAAAATGGCTGAAATAATGTATGATAAATAATATGACAATAAACCATATCACATTTGTCAGCAAATGCTGTTAGAGCATGTATAGAAAATACTGCTGAAGATTTGAAGAAACAAATATTTGAACATATTATGCATGTGCATATGCAAATTATGCATAATGCAAATTATGTTTACTATATAGGTAAATGAAAGTACTAATATTTCTAACATCATAGCCAATGGTTTTGGTAAGTTTGATTTTAGTAATTTGAAGAGCTATATTTGTACAAATCACTAAAAGAATTACTGGAGAAGATACCTGTTAAGCAGCAGAATAGTCTCCTAGTAACACAATGCATTCTGGAAAATCTATGTTAACTATATGAACATAGTTTTAGAATGTTGGAATAGTTGGTTTGACTAGAAAATAGGTTGCTGGGTCAGGTTCTAGAACTATTACTACACATGAAATTAACTCATTATTTATAGTTAAGATATTTTAGCAAATAAATTGAAGTCAAAAGTATACACAAGTGCTATAGGATGTCATTAATATGGTTAAATTTTTTGTTTTTTTAATTAAAGCTTTGAAATGTAGAAAAAATATTACCAGATGTGGAAGAATTTTAAAATTTTAGTGTAATCTTTATAATACTTTATAATAAGATGGAGAATAGCAATGAATGCCATTTGTACCAGTTGAGGTTCTCTGGTTATCCAGTGCTAGAATATTGAGAAGCAATACAAAATTTATAGCAATTATGCATTTTTCTTTTACAAAATAACATGGGTTCTAATTTTGCTCACTTTTGCTGTTATGACAGGTGACTGTCAGTACTGTGGTCTCTAACATATTTTTGGAAAAATATATTTGATCTGCCTTTAATTTAAAGTAATGGTACTAATAATGAGTGAGAAGGCAACTGCTTTTTGAAAGACCCCTGGTATGGAGAGAACATTTCGTATTGAATGTTTGTAATTATTTTCATTATAATGTAATTTTGTTGCCAAAACCAATGTAATTGTAAAACTAGTTTCTGTATACATTAAAAACTGTACAAAAACTGTATCTGCATATTTTTTTTAAAAACTTGCAACAGAATTTTATAAATTGTTTTAAAATCTTCCAAATGCAATCTTTAAATAGGTTGTAAATTTTTTTGTTAAAAAAATAAAATGCTACATACACCTCTTAGTTTTTAAGAATGACTTATTGACATCTGGGAAGATGAAAATTTACTAGCCAAATTTCAACAAAATCTCTTACATAATTGGTGGTCGGGATTGAAAAGTGATCTAGTAAGTACAGCCAATGATATTCTTCTTCCATTTGGATCTACTATTTGGTGAGGCTTTTTCCCTTACCTGCCATGACAACCATTACAGCTAAGTATCACAGTAACCTTAACATAGCACCATATTTTCAAATGACTGTTTTAGAGAATATAAAACCAAACCAAGATACAAAGAGTGACATATGTTTAATAAAATTTCTGTGTTTTTTTTCTAGTGAGAGCAAACATGTTTTTAAATTTTTAATAAGTAGAAAAAAACATTTAAAATGTTTATTTCTTGTTTACCTCATCCTTTAAAATGCCTACCACTGCATGTTCTATAATGTATGTAATATAGTATATGTACATTGTAAATAATTGTGTATATATTGGAGTGTGGGCTTACATTAATCAATGCCTAGTCAGACAAAGAGAAATGACTCAAAATGGAGGGACTCTAATCCAGGGAATTGGTTACCAAAGTGTTGGAAAGTCTGGTGGAACAAAAAAAAGGTAGCAGTGTTATTTAGCAGTGAGTGCTTGCAGAAAGCAAGGGAAAGTTTTGTTATCCAGAGCTTATAAGCACTGTGCTGCTGAGGGGGCTGCTGCTGCTGCTGCTGTTGCTGCTGCTGAAATCACCACTGTCACTGCTTTGCAGGAAGCCAGGCACCTGCAATCCTTCTGATACTGCAAGAACCAAGGAGTCTGTAGTTCCACTGATACCGTTGTATTTGCCAATGCCGCTAGAGTTTCCAGTCATCTGTGGCTGCTGCTCTTCTACACTTGCAATACTATTGCTGCAATCAGCAGTCCAGAGAGCCAGATCCCAAGAGCTCTGTGCTGTAGAAGCTGCTGGAGCACCATTGCTGAGATTGTCAATGCCAAAAGCAGAAGGGGAAAAAAACCTCTTTGATCTAATCCCAATGCTTTGCATTCTGGCAAAGCAGTCTGGAAAATGCAGTTTTCAAGTTCCACCAAAGTTCTCTTCCACAGAAGAGAGCGTGGAAAGGAAATTCACTCATCATTTATAGGCAAACTATTTTAGTGACTAAATTGAAGTAAAAAGTACATACAAGTGCGGTAGGATGTCATTGATGTGGTAATTTTTTAAAAATTAAAGCTTTAAAATGTAACAGGTAATATCTGCAAACTGGGCATTCAACAAGGGTCTAATTATTAAGAATATACAAGGAACTCAAATAACAGTAAAACAATTCCATTAAAAAGTGGGCAAAGGACATGAATAGACATTTCTCAAAAGGAGACATACAAATGGCCAATAGTATATGAAAAAATGCTCAACGTCACTGATTATCAGGGAAATGCAAATTATAACCACAATGAGTTATCATCTTACCCCAATTAGAAAAGCCCTTATTAAAAAGACAAAAAATAACAGATGCTGATGAAGATGCAAAGAAAAGGGAACTTATGTACACTGTTGGTGGACAGCTACATTGGAAAATTGTACAGAGATTTCTGTACAAACTACCATGTGATCCAACAATTCCACTACTGGGTATTTATCCAAAGGAAAGGAAATCAGTATATCAAAGGTATACCTGCATTGTCATGTTTATTTCAGCACTATTCACAATAGCAAAGATACGGAATCAACCTAAGTGTCCATTAACAGATAAATGGATAAAGAAAATGTGATATACATATATATATATATAATGGAATATTGTTCTGCCATAAAAAAGAATGAAATCATGCCATTTGCAGCAACATAGATAGAGCTGAAGGTCATTATGGTAAGTGAAATGAGCTAGGCACAGAAAGACACATATCACATGTTCTCATGCGGAAGCTGAAAAAGTTGATCTCATGGAGGTACAGAGAGGAATGATAGATACCAGAGGCTAGGAAGGGTGTGTGGGTGGGAAGGCGGATGAAGAGAGGTTGGTTATTGGGTACAAACATATAGTTAGATAGAAGGAATGAATTCTAATGTTTTATAGCAGAGTAGTGTGACTACAGTTAACAATGTGTTGTATATTCAGAATAGCTAGGAAAGAGGACTTAAAATATTCCCAACACATAGAAATGATAAATACTGGAGGTGATGGATACTCCAAATACCCTGACTTGATCATTACACATTCTATATATGTAACAAAATATTACATATACCCCATAAATATATAAAATAGTATGTATCAATAAAAAATTAAAAGATTAAAGGTAAATCTAAGCATGAAAAAAGTAGAAGATACATACCTAAGTATGGAAGAAGCTTAAAATTTTAGCAATAATTTAAAATTTTAGATAGGGATAGAGTTGAGAACAAACAGACGATGATCCGTGTAGAGTTCAAAATACTTTTACAATGGAAGGTACAATTTTTAAAAATTGGAGCTTCAATTGCTTTGGTATAGATAAAGGAACTCAATGGTAAAACTATGTATTATGTTAATTTTTATTAATTTTTTTAGGAGATGCCTTCTGGTTTGTTACCTAAAGCTAAGATTGATGTTCAGGGAATACACACCAGTAGCATATTGTTTATTTGCAGCCATCATCTGTTTTAATTAGTGTTGGTAATATTTCTTATTGGTCTGTGTCCATGCTTTATCAGATATAAGTATTTTGACTGTCACTCACCACTACCTAGAACTGCTCTAATTTATTATGTATGTCTATACATTTATTAAAGTAACTTAAAATAATAGTTATAGTGAAAATGTAGCACCTAGAAAGCTTCTGAATTTAATTATATTATCTAATAATTTATTTTGTATCAGATATTGTGTTATATCTATTTTTGTAAACATATATTTTTAAATATCTGATTAAACTGCTAAAGCACAAACTATTGAGTGAATATTGAGCTAAATGCATTTATTTGAGGAGAGATATTAATATTAATTACTTTAGGCAAAAGCTAGATGAATTTTATTAAAATATTAGCTTAGAATGGTTTGTAGTTTATTTCAGTTTCTGACCTTTAGATATGCCATCATAGGTGTGTATTGGAGTCTCAGACCATTAAATTTCTAAAATGAGCTCCAAATTATGATTTATTTCTTTCATAGGTCTCATAATTAATACAGATTTCATTATGGACAGTGTTCTTCTCTTATTGATTGCTAATAAAACTGTTTTCTCAACTGGTGAGACATTTTATGTTCATATTTCACATAGGTTTAAATGATGTTGGGAGTATTATTTGTGTTATAGAGGTCCAATTATTACATTTTAAGAGGTAAAATGTTATCAGTTTGAAATAGAGTAGGACATCTTACTAATATTTAATTTGGTGATAAGTTCAAATTTATGGATATTCAGCATAAAGTAGAATTTGTTTTGTATAGATTACTCTTAATTGAGATATAAATTGATAAGCTAGTCAAAATTAAGTAAATGATAATTTTGAAATATCCAATATAATTATTAAAATTTAATAATTCATCTCAAATTTTTATTTTATAAGAATCATGTAAAACATATCTGATATATTATACATTCTGAATGTGTATGTGCTAATTAATGTAGTTTTTTTGTATTTGTTAAAATAAATGAAGATTGAGGCTTATATAGATTATTTTATAAAAACTTTTGATACAACCTTATACATTTTTTAAAAGATGTGGTTATAAACCTACAACTTATTGGGGTTAAATTAGTTTTCTTAAACAGAAATAAAAGATACTGTTTCTACCCATTTTGAATCATCCCTATGGCCTATTGCCTCAGAGGACTTAGCAAGCTGCTATCATGCTGACTCTGTTATTAATAACTGGCTTCAAAATTACCAGACAGATTGTTATTAATGTTTCCAGCTCTTTAATCAAACTGGTTCATGATATGTTTTTTCTTCACTATTGAAAAGTTTTTTTATATGCTGCTGTTCTTTGTTTTCTTTTCTTTAAATTTTACTTTGAGACTTAAAATACTTTTCCTTAAATGTACATAAAATATTAAACTTATCTAGGAAACATATATGCTTTCAAATCTGTCTCCTGTCATTAATATTCTTTTCCTAAAATTTCTTCCTAATTTCACAAGTGTATTCTAGACAATTTTTGGAGTAATTTTATAAAGCCCTTCCTTCTATTCCTCACAAATTCCATTTGGATTGAGGTTAAATCTGACTGTTACTACTTAATAAGTATGTGACTTTGGGCCTCAATTTCTTTTTGTATAAGCTGAAAACATTAATACTACCTTTCTTATAATGCTGTTGGGAGGATTAAATGAGATAGTACGTGTAGCACTAAGGACAGTTCCTGACACATGTAATAGAGGTAACTTTCAATTTAAGAAAGCATCCTAATAATAATAGCAATGTTTGTATATTGGAAGGATGTGAAAACTATTTTTTGAGTATAGATTCACCAAGAAGGACTATGGGGATATTACCAATATGTTGGACAAACAACATCTATAGCAATTAAGATGCCTCTTTTGTATTTTCCATGTGACTTTTATTTTTTCTATAGAATGTACTCTGTGGTTTCTCTTTCCTTTTCTTGTATATTAAATATAAACTATACACACAAACAAATTATGTAGTATGGAAACTTTAAAGATAGTTGCTAGTATTGTCCTAGATTGTTTGATTGTTTAGTAGAGAGGATTGAGCAGGAAGCAGGAAGAGTTCATGTAGTATAAATGTCTAACACATTTTTTTTAGAGCCAGGGAAATATTACAAATGACATTTTTATGTTTTTTAATCCAGTGACTCAGCATTTATTGATTATGTCATGAAGTACTCTCTTCCCCTAAATTTCTGAAGATAATCATATTATTTAAGATCAGTTTATAGAGGTTGTAACAACAATAATAATAGCTTAATAATCTTGTCATACAGACATTGATCTCTATGCCTCTTCTCCTCGTGGTTATATTTCTCCTGTATAATTGTGGAAAAGAGTGATTGACTCATATCCATATCTGAGTCATTCTATGTTAAAGATATTTTTTAACGTTTTACTGTTCACTGGCTACTATTCACACTGCCACTGGTCACTGCCTGGAACTCCTGGAGTAGTTTCTTATTAGGAACTGATGTGTTTGCAAAAGTGTATAGTACCTTCATTTTTTCATTCTTTTATTCCTTATTATACTACTAAATAAGACTAGAATAAATAAACTATTCTTGAAAGTTTGGAAAGTAGGAAACTATTTGCACCACAAAAATGCAAACTTCTTAGACTTTGATATTAGGCATCACTCTTTAAAAAAAAATCTTTTGGCCACCTTAACATTGGGAATTTCTCAGCCCTTACCTTTCTTTCCTGCCATTCTCTTCTGTCCCTCTTCCCTTTCTTCTCTGTGCTTCTGTACCTTCAAATTGTTATTCATTTCTTATGTAGCACAGTTTAACCCCACAAGTATAATTATTTAGGCTTCACTGTCTGACCTCCACCAACTTATCAAAGTGTTTTCCTCAAAGGAGACAATTCCATTACTATGAAGAACTTTGAGACCAAGTTCAGGCTTATATTTGAGCACTTAGGTTATAGATGTGAAAGAAACAATAGACAAATGAAATGTAAAGGCAAGCTTAATTTTCTCAGAAATGATGTTTATTGAAATTCTGCTAGCTATAGGGCAATAACTTTTTTTATCCAACATTTTACTGTTAAGTTTTTTAAACCTATAGCAAAGCTGAAGAGTATTACTTTTTCTGTCTACTATAAGGATTTTTGCTTGTCACAAAATCTTAAAATAAGGACACATTTTATATGTGACTTAAAACTTTCTGAAGAAGTGCTATTTACAGGTTTTTATATCATCCTTAGAGCTCAAATATGTTAAAGTTTTTAATTAACCAAGGTTTATAAACCCTATGTGCTATTGCTTTGTTTAATCATTCATTCATTCAAGAAAATTTTATTGAACTTCATCTATGTTCCAGGTGTACTCTAGAATGACAAAACTTAATAAGAAAAGCCTCTGCTCTATGCTTATGTTGCGGGGGAGGGAGGAATGTCTCTCAGTCTATTGGAAAAGGAAGGCATATAAAATCCTCCAGCACTGCAAAGGGCCATAATAGACATGTTCCCAGTGATGGAGTGTACATATAATGCTTTCTTTTAAACTTAAATTATTTGTTGACTAGAATCGAAATTACGTATGCATCTCTTCCTATATAAGGATCATACTACTACTGGCCTACTATTGATAAACTGATTTATCTATAGTCTCTGTCAATTTTCCTTTTGACTGATGGGATGCTATTTTAAAACATAACTAAGATTAAGGATTATTTAATTAGGCCATACAATTGACTTTATGGTGGTGACATCAATGACAAAATCATCTATTAGTATAGCATTTATTCATTTTGACTCACTAATCCCAGATGTTACTTTTCTGTGTGTATACTAAGGCTTCTAAAACTGTTGTTCCATACATTATTGCAAGATGGCATCTATTTTCCTTCTTATTCTTCTCCTTTGCAGTAGGGGTATGTTTTAGGGATGTTTCTGTGAACGATCTTAAGATATCCCAACATTTTTTTCCTTTTCAGTTTCACATATTATAAAAACATTAATGATGCCTGAGAAAGGACTTAGCAAAAGCATACTTGGGATAATGGTAAATGCTTTTGAAAATAGCAGATTTTCTTTCCTTTTCAAAATTAAAAAAAAAAAGTTTCACTCTTCATGTACTTTTGGAAGTATTCATTTGTCAGTATAACAATTCTGAACAAGGTATCTTGCAACTCCAAAAATAATGAAATTTTATGCTCCAGGGCAATATCTATCACTGGTTTCCACAGTCATTTAAGTACATGTACTTGTAGAAGACACTTTACTAGGCACCTTGGGGAAAATTGACAAAATGTACTCAATGGATCTATAAACCTCACTGTGAGGGAATAAACTATTTTTTTCCAACTCTACCCTCAGTACTTCCTCCTGCCCCACACATGTGCACACGCATGCACACACACACACACACCTCTTTCATTAACTGCATTTTAAATTTAGGTATTTATATTTGTTTAGTTGGATTCCATTTTGAGCTTTTTAAGAGGGAAGGGAGCACAAAGTTTAAGGCACTGCATTATGTGAAATTTCACATTATGTTATGGCAAGATTATTTCCTTGCACTAATTATATTGTTTACATTGCCTGTCCCCTACCAGTTTGCAAAGTCTTCAGAAGCAGAAAGTGCATCATACTTTTTATCCTCACATTTTACTCTCAAGAATAGTGTATGGCACATAGTGGCCACCCAATTTACTTAATGCACAAAGATCAGCAGAACAAGGATAAGTTCTTTCTTCCAGAATAAGTCACCATTATCAAAGTCTGAAGAATATATCTCTAAATAATTCCAAGTTAAAATCAATTGTATATAATCTTATGATAGTATTCAGTGTTTTTTACAAATCATCCATTAATATAATTCTTGCTTTTTTTTTATTCCTTTCTCAGGCTATAGAAAATAGGAAATGTTTTATTGTTTTACTTATTATTTAGTTCTTCAAACAATTATTTGCCTTACTATTAGATATTTGATAATTGAACTAAGCAACCTTGTAAGAATACATGATAGAGTATGTATTTTATATGGAGTTACTCTACCATTAAACCAAATATATTGAGAGCTGTGGGTATTAAACAGCAAATTTGCATTATGCTGTGTTAGTAAGTAAGGTGTATTGAGAAATCATCAGGATGTGATAGATATGACTCACAATCACAGAATCTTATAGCTAGATGAGGCTTTATCATTAAATATTGGGAGACAGTATGGTATAGGGATTAAGCGCATACACTCTTAGGCGGGCTGGGTTCAAATCCCATTACCGTTATGTGATCTCAGGCAAGTCACTTAATTTCTCTGTTTCTTCATATGAAAATGAGACAAAATAATCCCTATCTCGTAGGGTAACTATTAGGATTTAAAGAGTTAAGAAATGAATCGTACTTGGTACAGTTTCTGGCACTTAGTAAACACTTAAACATTGACTATAATAATTATTATGCTATCCAGTTTAATTCTTTCCTTTTAAATTTACTTTTTAAAAAAATATATGAAGAAACTAAAGCTGAGGATGGTTACTGGAGTTGCCCAAGGTATGCAGACTATTTATGGCAGTGCTGTGACCAGAATCAAATTTCTTTTAATTTATTTTTAATGGACTTTATTTTATAGAGAAGTTTTAGGTTCACAGCAAAATTGGAAGATACAGCAATTTCTCATATACTGTCTGCCTTCACACTTGCGTTGCCTCCTCCATTATCAACAGCCCCCCAACAGAGTGGTACATTTGTTTTTACATATGATGAACTTACTTTGATACATACATCATTATTACTGAAAGTCCATACTTTACATTAAGGTTCATTCTTCATGTTGGATGCTCTATGGATTTTGACAAATATATGATGACATGTATTCCTCATTATATACAAAGTAGTTTCACTGCCCTAAAAAGCCCATGTTCCTTCCTTCCCCCAACCCCTGGCAACCAGTGATTTTTTTTTTTTTTTTTGCTGTCTCCATAGTTTTGCCTTTTCATATAGTTTGAATCATAAAATGGGTAGCTTTTTCAGATTGGCTTCTTTCACTTAAAAATATACATTTAAGTTTCTTCTATGCCTTTTCATGCCTTGATAGCTCATTTCTTTTTATCACTGAATAATATTCCATTGTTTAGGTGTACCACAGTTTATCTATTCATCTACTAAAGGGCATCTTGATTGCTTCACGTTTTGGCAATTATGAATAAAGCGGCTATAAACATGTGCAGTTTTTTTTATTTTTTGGTGGATACAAGTTTCTAACTCCTTTGTGTAAATACCAAAGAATGTGATTGCTGAATTGTATGGTAAGAAATAGCTTTGTAAGATACTGCCAAACTGTGTTCCAAAGTGACTGTACCATTTTGTCTTCCCACCAGCAATGATGACAGTTTCTGTTGCTCCACATCCTCACCAGCATTTGGTGTTGTCAGTGTTCTGGATTTTGGCCATTCTAATAGTTGCGTGTTGGTATCTTGTTGTTTCAGTGTGCATTCGCCTGATGACATGTGATGTGGAACATCTTTTCATGTACTTATTTACCATCTGTGTATCTTTTTTGGTGAGGTGACTGTTAAGTTCTCTGGCCCATTTTTTTTAATTTCAGCATATTATGGGGGTACACATATTTCGGTTATGTATATTGCCCATGCGCCCCTCCCCCCTCGAGGCAGAGCCTCAAGCA
>VBSM01000272.1:57827515-57863581 GCA_008086735.1 Cheirogaleus medius
CCTCAGCCTCCCAGAGTGCTAGGATTACAGGCATGAGCCACTGTGCCCAGCCTAGAAATTTTTAATTTTAATGAAATCCAGCTAATCAATTCTTTCTTTCATGGATTGTACCTTTGGTGGTATACCTTAAAAAAACCTAAGATCATCCAGATTTTCTCCTATTATCTTCTAGGTGTCTTAGAGTTTTGCATTTTACATTTAGGTCTGTAATCCATTTTGAGTTCATTTTTATAAAGGGTGTAAGGTCTGTGCCTAGATTTATTTTTTTGCATGTGAATGTCCACTTGTTCCAGCACCATTAGTTGAAAAGACTGTCTTTGCTCCATTGTATTGCGTTTCCTTTTTTGTTAAAGATCAGTTGACTATATTTAGGTGGGTCTGTTTCTGGGCTCTCTATTCTGTTCTATTGATCTATTTGTCTATTTTTTTGCCAATACTATACTGTCTTGATTAATGTAGCTTTTTAGTAAGTCTTGAAGTCTGGTAGTTTTACTTCTGCAACTTTGTTCTTCTCTTTCAATGTTATGTTCGTTATTCTGGGTCTTTTGCCTTTCCATATAAATTTTAGAATCAGTTTGTTGATATCCACAAAATAACTTGTTGGGATTTTGATTGGGATTACATTGATTCTATAGATCAAGTTGGGGCAGAAAAAATTTTGAGCTCCCACTTTGGGATCTTCCTATGAGACCAAATTGCCCCATTAGATATCAACAGAGGAAACAATTTAGTACTTTATAACCCCCACAATCTGATAGTCAATTAGGATTATTGCTTCAATTAGTACTATGGTTAATTCAAGTCTTTTTTGTCTCCAGGGCCAGCTAGGGAAAGTGTATTGTTTCTTGAGCTCCAGAAAGTACTAACAATGTGACACTTATTGTGCTTGGAATCCAGTACAACGTACATGTCAGGAAAATGTTGAGATGTACATTTTTCACTAAGCCAAAATACTTGTTTTTCTCTTTTAAATTCTGCTAGCTATTCTTTAGAAAAGGTGAAGAGCCTTCTTAGTTCTTTACATTCCTTTTGATTCCTGCTGGTAGAAACCAAAAGTTGTCTTTTCTACTTGGATTAAAACAAAATGAAACAAAATAAAATACCTAGAACCTTATTTTAAAAAGTCAGAGCATACAAATATGTAATTTGAACCATCCTGTCAAACTGTGGGGCTTGTGTGCTTTTTTAATTGAAATTTTCTTACTACTATTTCTCTGAAGCAATAAAGCTTCAGAGAAACAATAGGGCAATAGTAGAAAAACAGCTGCCACGCTTAGCAGTAAGGGGCGAGATGCATGCTGGTACCTTGAGCACACTGAATGTATTTTAGAAAGGTTTCACAGACATGTGACCAGAAGTAAGAGTCTGTTACGTCAGTTTTAATGTGTGTCTGTCTCTTAAGCAACCGTCCTTGAGAGGGTGAAATACTGGCAGCACTAGAGAAGTAAAATTGGTGGTTTACAATGAGACCAGAGGGTCTGGACTGCTAGAATTTTCCCAGGACAGTTTGTATAATATATAGTTAGATATTGCCTTCTAATATCTGTGCTATAGCTTATCTACCCTTAAAATAGCTATAACAATATTAATCTGTGTTCTGAACATTACCCAAGATTTGACTTTCTAAAAAATTTTTGTGAATTAGGTATAGAAGATATAGTTGATCTATAAGTTATATATTTAAGTAGTTGTTATTTACTTTTTAATTGGAAACTGATTTTTTAAACAAAGGAATTGAGGCTTATATAGCAAGATAGTTTTGTTTATGCTAAGGGACACATTCTAATTTTTGAAGCATTGTGATACACTAAGCCATAGAAGAATGATGATTTTACAGTTAATATACTTAGGATTATTGGTGTCCAAATGCAGGGTTTGAATAAATCAGATGTACTCATATTTTTCATTTTCGTATAAATTTTCTTTAGAAAATTTTACCTGTTTTCTAATGTTCCTAAGTCCCATCTAAATGACACATAGACAAACAGTATAGAAATATATTAAGGAAGGTGGATATCTAGATAGATACAGTGTGCTAGAAGGAGGTATGACTAATCAAGCAGAGTCTAGTTTTAAAAATTGGGGGAAAAGAAGGGCTTGAAACTAGTTCTGTTTTATGATGTTTGTAATTCTATAGCTGCAAATTTATCACTTAGGGGAGAAAAGGCACCTGGGAGAGGGGAAAGTAGGTGGGAAGCATGTGCTGGGGTGAGGAGGGTACTAATAGCATTATTTTGCAGCTAGCATGTAAAAAAAATTGGTTAGAAGTATGAGACAAAGAAAAACAATTTTTTTTCTTTTAAGGAGGGTTTATTAGAGGCATTGATTATTTTTTTCTTCCTAATAAAACATGAAGCGGTATCTGCTATAGTTTCAGACCCATATACTGTGAAATCTTGTCCTGCTTGCAATGGTAGCTCCTTATGGGATTTATTTCTGTTGTAACACTATGTACTATATGCATTGCACCTGTTCACACAGAGTACATTGCATTGTGATTTTTGTGCAGCTAGATGCATCAAATAAGAAGCCAATCTGCCTTCTAGGGTACTAGCCTATTAGTTACTTAATTAAACTTAATTCTGTTTTTGTCTGCAATTTTCTGTATGGTCTTGATTTATTTACTGAGCAACAATTTCTTCTTTGCAGTTATCAGTTTTGTCTGAGATCAGTTTTCCTATTGTATGGAGTCTGTTTCTCACAGAGCCTCCTTTAAGACTGCTCTGACTTTAAAATCATTACTAGGCTTTTGTCAGAGCAGCTTTGTTGACATTCTTCTCACATTAAAAAAAATTAATTTAAAAGATTCCACAAATAAGCTATGCATTTCACTATTTCCTGCTAATATGCAAAAAATGTATTTATGATAATTACATGTACTGTGTGCCAGAACTGAAACAATACATTCCTCATAATGGAGCATAAATAAAGAAGGTGGAGCCAGCTGCTCTTAAAACTATTTATTTGCACGCAGTAATGATATAGAGAATATACCTTTTTCACTCTGTTAGTCTGGCAATACTGAACCTGTTGCTGCATTAGACGAGTTGCATTTTGCTGGATAGGGGAAGGAGGGCTGTCTGCTGTCTGGTAGGAGGGCTTTGTCTGTGCCTTTCTCTCTCTGTTTCTTTCTGTTTTTCTTTCTCTCTCTCTCTCCTCTTCTCTCTCTCTCACTCGCTTGCTCTGTCTCTGTCTCTCTCTCTCTCTGCCCCCCCTCCCTCCTCTCTCTTGCTCTCTCTCTCTCTTCCCGTCTCTGTGGTTTGTAAGGTAGGTTGCAGTGTGTGTATATACACAACATCAAGAGCAGGAAAATGGACTCATTAGGGAGGCAGGCAGTCATTACCACTCACACTGTACTTCCAGGGAGACACCGATTATGAGAAGAGAAACTCAGCGCTGGGGAAGAAGGTAGGGCAGACAACTTTCATAAAAAAAAAAAAATCCTGCTTCCTCAATCCCCCCTCTGTCATGTCCTTTAGCCCCCAATGCTTTTATCCTTTCTTCCTTGAATTTTAATTTCCAGATTTAAGTTTGACAGTGCTAGTGCTAGCTTAAAATTTGGAACATCATAGGAGGCCTACCCACTACTAATTTTCTTCCTACTTAAGGGTGTGCCCTTGTGATTCAGTTTTATTACTTTAAAAATAATTACAAACAAACCTATTTTTCCCACTAAAGTACCAAATCAGAATCTTTCACTCTTTTAAAACAGACCCTTCCGTATGTTTGTCTCTTTGCTTTTCTTATCTGTTTATGCAGTTCCATCTGTCTGTCTATATATCATGTTGTCCTTATTTATTGCTAACTGTGTTTTGTTAGTTATTTGCCAATGAGTTTTAGCTGCAGTGCCAGTGTATTACTAAAGTGAGACTCTTTTTCTTTGTTTTACATTGAAGTTTAAAGTCCATATTTACAGTTTAAATCCTTGAAGCAGGTTGAATACTTTTTGCCAGCGTATTTGTTTAATGGCATTGGACATAAGGTGAGGGGTAGTTGCTGAGGGTGGGCAAGAATTAAGTAATTATTTTTATTATTACATAGAAATATTGCATCTGGGGGATGTATTTTGAAAGAAATAAGGTACTTTGTTTTCTAACTTTTATTTTATAGATGGACTGTTGCATTTATAGGGATATCACTGTGGTTAGTAAGAATGCAAACTTTCTTAACAAGCAGTTTTTATCTAGGACAGTTTCCTTTTAGTATATTACTGTTGATTTATACTCGGGGAGGGTGAAGGGGGGGATTGGCCATCTTTTTACAAAGTGGAAGTGTATCAGGCCATCTTGCACAACTGTAAGTATTCATTTAACATTCTGAGGACTATAAATAATGTATTTGTTATTTCAAATATAGTTTTGAGGTGCTTTCTTTTCCTTTATTCCTTTTTTTTCTTTTTTATGGTGGGAAAAGTTACATTTCAAAGTAGCTGACATTGTTGGAGAGTTTTCCCAGAATAGTGTTCTTCGAAATTCAAAGGAATAGTTAAATAAGGTCCATGTGAAATGGAGTTCTTAATAGGGTTTTACTCAGATTTGTCCAAAAGTAAAACTGCTATTCATTTAATAAAAATTAAGTCAGATAGTAAGACACAGTGTTTTCGGCATATGCAGAGCAATGATAGAAAATGGATGCTGATCTTTAGATATCTTTGATGATAATAATCACCTTTTTGTGATAAATTATTTATTTAATAGAAGTGGCAGACTTTTTTTTCCCCTTAATTCATTAGGCTTCTCTGACAACACAAAGAAGTCCATGAAGCAATATTCTTAACCCACCTGGGACACTAGGGCAGATTCCCAAACACATTCTCAAGGTTCAAACCTACTAAAATGTTTATTAAAATTCATTATCCCAGGGAGGTGATGAACTTTTGCTGCTAAAAGTCTTTTTTACCTCTTTATAAAAGAATTTATTCTGAGAGTTTTAATTTGCTTATTATGCATAAACTGCTTTTCACACTGGAAAGGCCAGCTTTGACCAAGAGTAGTACAAATACTAAGTATACTCAGGTCCTGTCAGAGATTTTTTTTTCCCCAACGGTCTAATGGGAACTTTGGGAGAGTCTTTTGAAAGTGCATGTTAATGTAGTACACAGTAAGTGGTGTTTTGAATATGATTTCTTCCATTTCAGACTCTGACCCAAAAATATGTTTCAAAACTAATGTTGTATATCAAAAGTGTGCATGTCTCATGCATCTGACATTTTCTATATTAGCATTATGAGGACTATCTAAAATGCTATTTTTTTTAAAATCAAAGACATCTTTATATATTTCTTGATCAACCATTCTCTTTTTCTTTACACATGTATGTGTGGAGATAGCTGTGTGCATACATGTGCATTTATGTACATAGTCTCATACATGTATAGAGAAAGAAGTCATAGATTCTTTGCAGATATGATATTTAAAAAATATTCCTATTAGGTATATTTATGTTAACCACAAGCAAACAAAAAATGGAGAACATTCAAGACAAAATGAAAATTTCTTTTAACCTTCTAGAAAGAAATAAAAGCAAGTAAAAACTTAGTCATTTTTACAGTTGGTTTAATTTTTAGAATGTGTGTATGTTTTTGTTTGTATTATAATCCTTAGCCTTCAGTAGATCTAAAATATTTTTAGTATGAAAAATAATCTTGGCCTTTACTGGGAGGGACTGTCACAATCTAAATACAGCAGGACATTGTAAAATGTGCATAAGTAAACTTAAAACCAGTGTACTCTGCTGTATAGGGATTTGGAAAGCTGAAAGGCTTGCGTCACAGGAGGGCTCGAGAGTGCCAGAAAAATTCATTAACCAGCCTTACTGGTTATGGTGGGCTCTTCCTATCAGCGCATGAAATCTGCCTGTTTATCCCCAAAGTCTTGGTCAGGTCATAGTGTGTTTCATTTTAATGTTGGAGCAGACAGTTATCTAACACACCCACATAAGGAAGTTCTCTAAAGCAGTTATTTCATGCTTTGCCATGCCCTGTAGCTAAAACAATTTGGTACTGAGTGACGTGCATGTGCTTTTTAACTCCTATCTGATGAAAATCAGCTTTGGCTCTTTGAAAAGGACCAAAACAATGGATTCCAAAAAAAAAAAGTAGAATGCCAGAAAGTATAATTCAAATGCTAAGCATATGTCAGTTTAAATTTTTAATTTTTTTAACTTAAGAAGAGAATCACCATGATTACTTTTAATATAAAAACTATATAATTATTTCTTGGATTTTATGCATTAGGGTTTCAAAAATTGCAGATACTTTTCCTTCTGCACATTTTTCTCCAGAAGCCTATATTCATCAAAAGGATAGCAGCTGCATACTTCCCCCCTGAAATGTTAACAAATAAATGGCATTCCTGTTTATTTATCTATTTTTGAATTTTAATGATTAGTCCTTGTGCTAATTAACAAATTCTCGTATTCATAAAATCTGGCACTACATAAATATCTAATTGTGTGATTATCTACACATGTTCTGGCTTTCTGTAAATATAGAAATTATCAGTGGATGTGTTCATGGACTTTTTGCCCAACACTGAGTAGTAGCCGATCATGCTGCCACATAGGAAGCCAAATTCAGGCCCTGAGTAAATGTGTTACCCCAGCCTCTGGCAAGGTGTGTGAAGGAAGCATCTGGCTGATATTGCTAACTAGTGATCTTTTCTGGCAAAAGAAGGACTGTTGTTGATATTCTTTGAATGCTTCTAGTTCCAGCCTTCTTCAGCCCCAACAGTGGCCTCTAAGTCTAAATGTTGATAATGGACATTAGAGCTGACTTATTTTGGAGGCCAGTTTAGGAATATATTTTAGCAAACTACATTTTTAGTTGAAAATATGTCTCACTGGAATTCTACAAAAGAAGTTAAATAGTATTCCCATCCTAACTTCCTTAACTAGTGAGAATGTAAGTTAACATAAAAAGTCCAAAAGCCACTGAAAAGAAAATCTAAATATTTCAATTCTATGGCTATATAACTATTGCAGGGAAATTATAGAAATAAAACTTTCATGGGAACAGTTTACCCTACATCAAGGAAAATATATACTAGCAGTTGGACAAGTGTGTACCTGTAAGAGTTATTATTAAATTAGAAACCAAGCCTTTTTAAATGATTTTTTCATATCATATAAGTCATTTTAGTTATCTCATATAATTACTAGGAATTATTTACAGTGCTACTAGAGTCAGAATTGACCATGTGATACTTTGCTCCAAACCTTCAAGTCATGTATAAGAGCATAGGTATTTTACAAAACTTGACTTGTAATTTCCTTAAAAACCTATGTTTCACATATTTCCAAGGCTTAAATAATTTCTAGCATTTTGCAGAATTCCCAGAAACTATAGCCAATGTCAAATAACTCGTAAGATCTTTCCCATTCCTTACCAAAACCTCAATCACAATATCCCTATCCTAGATACTCTAGAGAATGCCTGGATTCATATGTTTTCCTATTACATAGATATTATCCATTAATCATCAAATAATATTGATGTCAATTATGTTTAATATATCAAAATATCCTTGAGCTCCCTTCTAATTTCAGCATAGGCAAGCTTATGAGGCTCTGGGAAGAAATAATGCCACCTATTATTATTGTCATGTATGTTGTAACCACTACAGCAGATGTTAGAAACAGCATTCAAGGGCTTATAAGGAAAAAGAGCATTTCTCCCACTCTAGCTGTTCAACTGTAATAATGAATAAGTGGTGTGCTATTTTTGCAGTAAAAATTATGCTTGACTTTGGCTTCATAACCTCTCTTATACTCCAGGATCTAGCCTTCTGGTAATTCTATAGTTCATTTGAAAGTAATCAGCTTGAGGACATGGAGTTGCCTTTATGGAATCTTTTGACACTCAACCGTAATCCACCCTCGGTGTTTTGTAGTTCAGTTAACCAATGCAACCCTTATATAACCATTTCAACTTAGCGAAAGTTAGCTACTGACTTTTAAGTGAGAATACGGAGACAAGGAGCAAGGACTATGAGTTTATTGATCTGTCTAGTTCCCAGATAGAAAAGGAATATATTATCAATTCTGAATGTTTAGTCTTATCTTTGAAAGTGTGATAGAAAAATGTGGTAATTATAGCATAATATGTTTACCTTCTTGATATTAGAAGTAATTTTGGCACTGAATACTTCTGTGTCTTGAGATATGATGAATTTAACATTCATATTATGCATTATACATTTAAAATATCAATCTATTTTAAAATTATTATATTAAATTACTGATGTAAGGATTTACATTCAAAATATAACATTATATAATGGAGTTTGGGGTTTTTGGAAATTAAAAGGATGCCCAAGCAGTTGAAACTAAAAATGTAGAAATGGCAATAATTATGAATCTTACCATAGTAATATTATTTTGTTCTTAGGAATAACTTAATTTAAACTTTTTTAAAACCATAAAATTTAAATTTAAATTTTCTCTAATTTTCAGAAGGCTTTAGTTTTTTACAAAATTAGCTTGGATATTTGCCATTTGTATCTTTCAAAAATGTTCTGTGAATTACTGTTGTAATTACATTGCAATTTGTTTTTGCAAATTCCTTTATAACATGAACTTCTTTCCAGTAACCGAGAGAAAATTACAGGAATGTCAGTTTGTTCAGGTACCAACTTGAAACAGTAAAAACTATTGCTAGCATAAAACTATAAATGTTCTAGGTTAAGCATTAATAATTTTTCTGACCGATGTATATATGTGTGTGAAAATTCTATGGCTATTAAACAAACAGAAACACTTTATTTAGACAACAAACATTTAAACAGTGAGAAAATGTTCCTCTCGTTTAAATAGAAACTAGGCAAATACATGTAGTCCTAAGGTGATTTTATACATTTTTTGTTTTTTTTTTTTCCTTTTTAAATACTGGATACATTAAAATTCTTCTTGGCCCAATAAATATACTCTGGTCTTATACAAATTTACTGATGTTTCCATCTTGGTCATTTGCACCTATTACCTTAGCTTTAATTAGGGCAAAAAGAACTGTAGTAGCTCTTACTTTTTCTAGTTTCTCAAGTCAACAATGATCTTTATCCTTTTACCTCATTTCTAGAGGCACTTCTCTCATTTCTAGAAAGAAGAATAGAGATGATTAAGA
This sequence comes from Cheirogaleus medius, assembly GCA_008086735.1. Lineage (NCBI taxonomy): Eukaryota > Metazoa > Chordata > Mammalia > Primates > Cheirogaleidae > Cheirogaleus > Cheirogaleus medius. The sequence goes on from VBSM01000272.1 coordinate 57,836,634, forward strand.
ACAAGTGGAGATAAGCTGAGATAATATAAGTAAAGCTATGGATGGAGGAGTTGTGTGCTTTCAAAATTTCTAAGTTTAGAAGTATAATGAAAGAAAAATACTTTCTGCCCAAACCCCGACACAAGCCATTTGGCCTATCCGTACAGCATTAGCTTTTCCATATGTCTAAAGCAGATGTTTCTAAATTCTCATTTAGAATTTCCATCCCAAGACAGATTCCAAATGGTACCACCAGAAGAAGATCATAGAAGAAAAAGTCGAAACATCTCACATTTTTAGAATATGCACTTCCAGGTTTCCTTCATACCTTTTGCCCTTTCATCCTTGACTTTGGAGTTATGAGCAGATTTTCATAGTTGGTGGACAGATTTCGTTTGTTTTGATAAGAAGCTTTCCCAACAAAGAATTCACAAAGCCTGTCCTAAAACAGCATCCTGAGCTGAATTAAAATGGGTGAAGTAATGATCAACTGATGAAGTTTTTGTGTTTGTTTTTTCTCTTTAAAAAGAAAATAAAGTTAAATAATTTTTATATAAAACAAAAAACAAGTCTAAATTTTTCAGCAGTGTGAACGGATTCAGGTTTCATTTTACATAATGGCTTTCTGAAACTATTTTTCTATGGCAGTTTTGACCAACACATTCTACCCTGTTATTCACTGTTCACTTGCTCCTTTGCTTTCTAAATATTAAATGAATGTAATTCGTTAGTTTTTAAAAACTTGTGTCCTTATAACACATTCAGAACATACTTATAAATATGAAGATATGCTAGGACCTGTACTCAATAGTTTCAATCATATCAACTTAGCATGAACATATATGAATAAAAGTTTTAGAAACTATTTTCCTGATATGTTGAAAGGAACCCTGTGGTGTGGTACAAAAAGCACTTCCTTGGGAATCAGGAGGTATTAATTAATACCACAAGGATTTAAGGTGGTTAAATTTGGAGGTCTGGTTTCTAGTGCTGACTGTGTAACTTTGAATAAATCATAATCTCTCTGTTCCTCAGCTTCCTCAGTTTCCTTGCCTATAAAATAAGGATGAAACTCTTTTCAAGCTTTTCTTTTATATTAAAGAATGTTTAATTTTAAATAGCTATATGTGTAGATAATTCTGCTTGCATTTTCTACCTATAAGTCACAAACATATGAAGAGAAGGTTGATAACGATGGAAGAATAAAGGAAGGCCTGAAAGAACACAAGCACTTTAATTTTTTGGTGATTGTTCTCAGCTTACGTAGATGTAATAATATAGTATTGAGCCTATTTAATGATTCAGTGAATGCAATAAACCAAAAATTGTCATTTGTCTGACAAACTGACTTAATTACCTGTGGGTGGTTTGATAAAGGGCTGCTTTTAACTGAGTGAAGGGCAACATGGTTAGTATGACTCTACTCCTCTCCACTGGCCACTAGATGGAGAGGTGGTCCGTGTCCTCGGCCTTGCCCATAGTAAACAGCCCACTTCTGACTTTCTAATGGCAAAGCTGCACTGCATGCCTTTGCACATTTCTACAAATACACACATGACATTTTGGAGAAGTCAGAGAGTATGTTCTCTTTTATACAGGCATGATGTGATGTTCATGAAATGCTAAATATTCCTCCTTAGGACACTAGTAATGTTTGTAGACCTAGGAGAAGGCCAGCATTACAACTCTGGTTTTAGTTGTCACACAGGGACTTTTGCCTCTTTTGAATTTGTCCATTTAGAAAGGGCCCTGAAATGAATGTCAGCACGACAGTGCCACCTTGTGTCCCTGTTGCTATGAGAGTAATTGATGCATGAACCAGTGAAAAGGAAAGAACAGGACATTTGCAAAAATTTGGCAAATTGTTTCAACCTCTAATTTTGCAGTAGCTATACAAAAATTCTATAATATATTTTAGTGTTTGGCAATTCTTATTTACCCAAGGAAAAGTAAGGATGTCTGCACTTTACTCCTTCTCTCATACCAGTGTATGTTAAAAATTCTTTTAAAATTCTAGGCATAAACAAGGATGCATTTAATTTAGAATTGGGGATGGAAAAGACAGCAATTGTAAGAGATATTCTTTTAATTCTTACCACTTGTGAAATATCATCTCAATCATTTCAAACAGTGAGGTCCTCCTTCTTCCAGCTTCTCACAACAACTGTTATATGTATACCTTGGTGATACTGCGTCTCACATTGTATTGCCATTGTTTATAAGCATATCTTCCCACTAAACATTGAGCTCTTCGAGGATAGTGTCTTTGTCTTATTCATCCTCTGCTTCTAGAACCTTCTGTGGCGTTCAGCATAGAGACACTCAAGTGCTTGAGGTCTGAATGAATGATTGTGTCTGGCTGGTTTATAATCTCATTTGTTTTATATATGTATTTTTCTGAGTTTTAAGTTATTTTAGAGCCTTTTCTCTTTGGATAAACGTCTTCTGTTACCACCTCTTCTCCAAACATCCCTTTATAAATTTATTTCTTCTCACATTAAAACCACCATTTTTTTTTCTTTTTAAACATGAAATTAATGCATTGCCTACTCACCAGTGTGTAACTGTAGGTGATTTTGGAGTAAAGATACTTAATTTCTAATTCTAGTTTTATAACAAATTTGCCACATTATCTGGGGTAAGATACTTAAGCTTTGTAAGTCTCTTTCCTATGCATGAAATGAGTCGACTAGACTAGTTGATTTGAAGGTGATTTTTGACTCAAGGTTTTTGTAGGAATTGAACATGTGATAGTATTACTCTAGTTGTATATTTGGTTTCACAGTTTTTAAAGTACCATCATAGCTTAAAATTAAATTGCTGGCCTTTGAAAGTTTTATTTGATAGCTCATGTGCTATCAACCCGAGCATTGGCATAGGACTATAGACAACTTGCAGTTTAGAGACTCTATCATGCTATTTTGAGTTTTGTTCATAGCATTTAAAAATGAGTGCTATGTTTTAAATTTCACACATTTTTGCATGGAATTTACATCTGAAGGTTTCAGTCCACATATCAATATAAATACCAGCAAACTTATAACTGGGCAAGTTGCTTAAACTTTTTAAGTTTGGTTTTCTTATTTGCAGGAAGGTAATAATAAATGTTACTCTTTCAATCTACCTCGCAAGGTTATTGTGAGAATTAAGTTAAATATATATGAAATTTCTTTATAAATAGTAAAGCAGTATAGAAATATTAATGATATTGTATTGTCATTACTGCTCTAATGAAAGAAGGAGTGGATTTAAAAAACTAAGTCAAAGCAAAGCATACACATTTAAAAACACTGAAACTCATGGCATTTCTTAGTTGAAATACTTTTCTGTGGTGGTAGACTCTCTGGAGATGAGTTGAAATGTTAGCCCAATTTCCTGTTTTGGTTTGAAAACCTGTAATAATAATGATAATACTCATTCACCTAAAACTCATGCTTTCTTTAGATAAAATTTTTTACCCATCATTCATAATTTTTGACAGTAATATTTATTTAAAAAATAGAAGGCAAAAATTAAAATAAAATATGAAAACATTTTCTTCTCAATAATATAGTCCAGTGGTTCTCAAACTTTAGTGTACATAAGAATTACCTAGGGTGTTTTTAAAATTAAAATTTCTAAGCTCCATTATAATAGGCACAGAGTGAAACTCAGGCATCTTGAATTGTAGCTAGCTGGGTCACACACTTTAGAAAACTCTACTTTAGATTTCTATCATATGCCATAATCAGCTGGGGGCTTTTTTAATGCACAGATTTCTAGGTTCTACTCTCAGATATTTTAAATTAGAATCTCTAGACTGGTATTTGGACACCTATATTTTACAAAAAACTACCTTATAGATTCTAACAATATTGCAAGTTTGACAGTCTCTGCTCTTGTTTCTAGGGCATATTGTTAAAATATATTTACTGTTACAGCTGAATTTATCCTCATCTGTCACATTATTCATTAACTAAACATAATCTTACTTTACATAGAATGCCAAAGTTGATACTATGTAAGAACAGTTTAGGCTTGAAAAACAATTACCACTCTTGCCCTATAACCCCCAAATTAAGGAAGACAGATATTACTGAGTACCTTTCACATAAATTGTTTAATCTTTACATGCAACTACTTTTTCTGCCTAAGTTTCAGATGAAAAAAACTGAAGCTCATAGATTAAATTGCCAAGTTCATACAGCTGTTAAGTGTCAAAGCCAGGATTCAGTCTTCCTACTATATCATATTATTTTTTTCCTAAGTCAATAAGTCTTTACCATGTTCCCACTATGTAAAATGATAATGTCTAACATTTGAGGGGGCTACAAAGTGCATTACTGACATGCTATAATAGTGTTTATGCCACATAAATTGAAATGTTTTATTTTTCTATTGAAAAATGATTTTTGGCTAGAGGTAGAATTCAAGTCTTTTGTGATTAAAAGGGGAGTAAATTGTAATAATATTAATAATTATTGAATTGTTAAGGAACTTTGCCTATGTGATCTCTTTTAGCCCTCATGCCTTTGCTAGGAAGTATTTGTTTACCGAATTTACAGATAAGGAAAGCCAGTTTTAGAATGGTTAAATGATTGCAGATCTAACAAGAGGCAGAACTGGAATTGAACTCTGATTTGCTCTAACTTTGACAGCAGAGTTAACCACCAGTACATATCTGTTTTTTGTTTTGTTTTGTTTTGTTTTGTTTTTTTCCCAGAGTCCTACTCTGTTGCCTGGGCTAGAGTACAGTGGCATCATCATAGCTCACTGCAACCTGAAACTCCTGGGTTCAAGGGATCCTCCTGCCTCAGCCTTGGCCTACAGGCGTGTGCCACAATGCCCAGCTAATTTTTTAATTTTTTTACTAGAGATGGAGGTCTTTCTCTTGCTCAGGCTGGTCTTGAACTCCTGAGCTCAAGTGATCCTCCCACCTCGGCCTCCCAGAGTACTAGGATTACAGACATGAGTCACTGCACCTGGCCAATACATATCATTTCTCATTCTGCTTTCCAGTTACCCTTTAGAATCAGGCTGTTCTTCCATTTGTTAAGCACAAGCCACTAAATGTTAATTAAACTTTGTAAGATTTAAGTTTGTTTCCTTTGTAGGGAACAAACCATTTTGCCACACTTAATCAGTCCAATAATTTCTTAAATCTTGTGAAGTTTAGAGTTAATAATGAATAATCCTCCAGGGAAATCAGTTGAAGTGAATAATCTTTTGTTTATATTTTTATTTGACGTTGAAACTTTTGATGGGACAGATTTTTTTTGAATGAAAATTCCAATCTTATCTATTATGACATGCCATGAAACACAACAATTTCATGGCATGGCCATTGTTATTGGTCTCAAAATAATTGGTCTGCATTTGAAGTCCAATGAAAGTGTTAATAGAATCAGTGCATCAGTGCTTCATAAAATCTAAAAACTGATTTCTGAGTATTCTTGATGTTTTTGTTTGGAGGAACATAAATGCCTTATAGTATAAAATGACAGCCTGTGTATATAGTATAATGCACAAACATACACAATTTATCACTTGCCCTGTATATAAATTGCTAAAAATATGATGTGTATACATTTTTTAGATTTAACAATATGCAATATTATTAATATGCAATAAAATGCAATAAGGGTAGTTACAATTTAAAGGAACTTTTACATATGAAAATAATCATGGTTTTATAAATTTAGATATGCATACATTTTGGGAATATCCTTACTTTCTATCTATGTATTAAACAGTACATTATTTAAAAGACCCACAAAATCACTAACCAGGAGATACAGTTTTGTCTTTAGCAGACTTTCAAGTTTGTTGGAACTGTCTTTTCTAAGGATGGTCTTTTCTCAAATGACATTCTTTTAGATTGCTATCAGTGAAGAGAGAAGGATGAAAACATACAGTGAAGAAGTTTACATATACTTCTTTTTCAGATATAGAAATTAAAACATGATTTTGTAGAAAGTCACATTTAGCAGTAGAGCATGAATTGGAAAATTTGGTCGGTGATTTACTTAGGCTCCACAGGGAAAATCCTGTAGGGTGTTTTTGAACATCCTAAATTTATTTTGATTTGAGACCAGCTTTAAAGGGCATATCTATCTTAAAACAGTTCTCTATTTTCCTGAGAAAAAAATTCCAGTGGAGCTAGTTGTGGGAGGTAGTATCCCAACAATGAACCTTTTGGGGCCAAATAAGCACTTTAACACAACTTACTCGATCCCTGTCCTTAAACCAAAGCCTGTCTTGCCCACTGGGCATGTTTAACTTTGACTGCTAATTTTATTTCCCTGCAAAGGCAAAGGAGACAGGAAAAAGGGAAAATAACTGATGGCATGTGGGAGAGGTTTTGGCTCAGGAAATAATTTTTTAAAAGATCCTAGCCAGTGTAAGGATGCAAAAAGCAGTTGGTGTCTAAAACTATATTACCCCTGTTTTACAGATTAAGGAATAGAAACCAATAGAGGTTAAGTAACTTTCCTAAAATTACACAGCGGTTTTCAGTATTGGGGTTCGTACTGGGAACTAGGTTATTCATTGCTCCAATAAGAAAATCGAACAGTCCGATTCCTCTGTTGATCAAGATGCTCCTCTAATATTCTCTACTCCCATTTTCTTTCCTCCTCTTTTTTGCTACTGTTTTTTAACATCTAAAAAATCATGTTGCTGATAATCTCAGGTTTAGAGTTTAGTTAGCACATATATTTTGACTATTAAGACCATTTAGAACTAACTGAGCTATAAGGGCAGTGTGCATTATGTTAAGCCTTCTGACTTCATTTTATTTAGGTTATGCAAGTAATGGACATAGAACCAGAAAAAGAAAATGACATTGAATAAATAGTTTAGAGCTCATAGCCGAACTCTAAATATGAAAAATGTGATGGAAGCCTATTAAAAGATAGGTCATTTTTTAAAGTCCTAATTACAGTTGATCAGAGGGATTTGAAATGAACATTAGCTGAATTTTGGTACTTTTTCTCCTAAATGGATGTCATTGTATGGATTTATGGTGGAAAGGACCATGGTAGAAACACGAATCAGAACTTTAGTCTTCTATAAAAGGTTTATAACTACTCCAGATATCCCCACTGCTTGAACCCTGTGAGAAAATTGCTTCTTGGTCCTAGTCTTACCCTGTTAAAGTTGTGAGTATGTATTGGGTCAGTTTCTCACTAATACAATAAATATTTGCTTTTAAAAAAAGTGAAAAAAACCTTTTTGATGTTGAAGTATCTGTTGAGTATTTCTATTTACTTCTTAGTGCCATTAGTAAGGTTCTAGATACTAAACAAGCTCAACTAGAATAAGAATTTTATTTGATTACCAGCAGCTAACTAAATAAATATGTAGCAGAACTTAAAAGTGATGCCATCACATCAGACATGGTACAAACAAACAGCCCAGTAGATTGATAGATCTTCTAAATTTTGATTAGGAAATATATGAGTTATTCAGTGATCTAAAACCCCAGTGAAAATCAGATAGATGTCCTTCATCTTGACATACCCACAGCCTTGGATTCCACTCTAAGAATTACAGTTTGTATTAATTGAGGCCAGAAGCAGCTACACACAATTTTGATTCTCCAAATGTGTCCTATCTACTTGCAGATAGCAGCTGGTTTCCTTTTAGGATCTGCTAGCAAGTTTGTTTTTGTTTTTTATATCTTAGTAATAGAGTCAATAGCAACAGCACATGCAGGCTAATTGTTAGAATATAAGACTTTGTTAAAACTGAAACATGGGTTTCTGATAACACTCTTAAATTCACACCAATTAGCAAGAAATTAATATGGTTCTTTTCTAAGGTATATGTTGTTGAAAACTTAAACTAGAAGTGGTTAAGAAATATCCTTTCCATGGGCATTTATTTTCTATGCAAAAAAGTAATTTTTATTTTATCTATATCTTTCTTAAGCTTTTAAGATGAAAGAAAATAGTGATAGCCACAAAATGACAATGACCAAAAAGTGTAAAATTATAGTTAGTTTGGGTAATCTTGGGGACAAATATAATTCAGCCTATTTATCAGTGAGCTAAGAGGGGAAATGCTGTGCTTTCAGCATACTGCAAACAAAATACTTAATTAAAATTACCTACAAAAGTGAATAACTTATTCCTAAGAAATTACTTCTGAAGAAATTAAGGCTGAACAAAAAGAAAGAAATAAGAAGTTGATTGTTACAAATTTTTCTTACATTTAGGTACTTTAAAATTGTTTTTATTAACTCTTAAATTTGAGTGAAAGGGAGATGGGATTAGATTAATTGCCATTTAAATACTCAGCTTCAGGTTTGTAGGCATCTTTCTGAACCAGGATGGAAAGACCATATAAAAAAATATAGCGTGGAAATTATTTTCATGTGGCAAAACAAAAACTCAAGAAGTTTCCTGTTATAATAAGGTGAGAGTGGTTACCAAAGAACAAAAGTTTCTTATCACTCGGCCTGAGGCAAATATGGCATATTCAGCTTAAAATGAATTCTCCTTTCCTGAATGCACACAACTCTTATTAATGTCTTGGAAATTATGCACACATAGCAAAAGAGGAATAAGATTTTCCGGATACATTTGAAAAAGCATCCATTGGGGTATAGGGATTATCTTATATCTAAGGACATTTTCTTGCTCAACCAGCCCCAAATCAGTTTTTGCTATTTTACCTTTTACTTGGGTTAAACTTTAGATAGAGACTTGTTTTCATCCTAAAAAAAGGCCTTTCTTTTTAGTAAGAGTCAGGTTCCCTGGTGGCCTGAAAGAGTTAATGCAGTTTCCAAGAGTGTCCAACTTACTTCCAGGGAGTAGTGTATGCATGTGAGAGAGTCTGGCTCCAGGATATTTGTTCACATCCCAAAACCAATTTGGCACAACATAAAATGTCTGCTAGGCAGAGGATTCAGTGTTGTTAGGCCACGCAATTAGTGCTTTATTTCATGAGCACCAAATTCACCCAATAGTGTTTTGTTTTAAAGAAGAGCTTGAAATTCACAATAACGGGTTTCATTTATCAGAGCCATATGGGACTCACCATCTTTGGATATATTTGTAAGGCTTTCACAAAGAAGAATCCTTAGGCATCTCAGATTTCACGGGTTGGAGGGCAATCTGGATGAATATCGTTTTTGGAAATGATGAACTATCGTTTTCATATGTAGTCTCCAATTTCAGTAATCGTTGAGAAACTCAAAAAAACCAGGAAAGAGTTAAATAAGCCTCAGCTTATTAGTTTTTAGTGAAAAATAAAGACCATGATTCTTAGATCTTGCTCAAATGCCAAGAGAATCTTTGCTGTTGAAATTTGGCCACCTAATCTTTGCAGTTTGTGATGTGGCATTTATGAGAGGGAAGGTGGTTCTAAGTCTCAACCTATTTGTGCACTTTTTGCTAGTTCTGTCTTGGTCATATGTCAGCGGATCGTTGGAAGGTATCTGCAACATAGCTAACTGATTAACATGGTGATACTTCTGATGTTTACCCAAGATTATTTCTTTACTGCTTCCTCCTTTTTCATCCACATTCTCTGATCATTAGTGGTCTATCTTAATTCAACGTATTTTTGAAAATGTCGATGTAAATTAATTTTTTAAAAATAAATCACATATTTTTTCTACTGATCTATAAATGTAGAGATTAAAAGAACTCTAAATGACCTTCATTTGGCAGTCTTTGCTAATACTTTAATTTTTGGTTCCCAGATTTTGTTAAGCTATTAATGACCTATAAGCAAATATTTAAGTGTTTACTAATTAAAAATGAATATATATTTGAGGCATATATTGATTTGTGCATGACAGGCAACTACTAATTTTATTAAGTTTTAAAATTTTTACTTTGTTAGTTCTGTAGGCATTTTTTTAAAAGAGCACTCTTGATTTTGTATGGTAAATTTGATTTAAGTCAGAATATTTACAGGTAGTAAATAGTACAATGACAATTGTTACTCAGCTATACAAAGTCTATGTAAACATTGTAAGGATGGTAGTTTTAAATTGTTATGGTAAATTGGTAATTACTTGAGATAACTCTTGCTCATCTTTAAATACCATTTTATTTCACTCAGCATTATTTTACTATCCTTCAATTTATTTTTTAAAAGAACTTTTAACACTTCATTAGCTAACAATGCTTATATTAGCATGTTTTAGGTTTCACAGGGAATGCCCACGAAATTTTGTCCAGTTATGAACATGTTGAATAATATTAAATTCAAATTCAGTATAATCTTGCCTACCCATTTAAACTTTATATTGATACTGACGTCATGTATTTTAAATGCTACTTCATAAAGATTCAAAAACCTTCTGCACCCTACCATTTTTTCAGTATATATTATAATCTAAGAACACTTAGACTTTTGTTACATAGTCCATTTATAGGATGCACACCTGTAGTGCTCTGGGTCATTGACCCCCATGCTATAGGCCAATGAAGCTAATGTACAATAGGTAGAAAACTGCTTACATTAACTTGAGCATTAATTGTGCTGTATAGTTAAATGTATCATATTATTTCTATATTTTATTCATACTCAAATGTTCTAAAATAATTTAATGAATATAATCAAGTGTTAAAATACTTTTTAGGATTAAGATTTAGTATGCTCCTTTTTCTACAAATATAGGTTGTGTTTTTCTCACTGAAAATTTCATTGTGGAACACAAACTCTTTGTTGGTTGGTGCCTGGTGTTTTCCCTAAGGAATTTTGAAATATCTTCTTTGTGAAAATGATATAGGGTTTGGGATAGTGTTCAGTGGAAACAAAGGAATTAAAGATGGCAGAAAGTGTCAGGATAGAATATGAGGATATAGATATCATGGTATTTCATGGGACTTTGGATTTTTTATAAACTGTATGCTGTGAGGAGAAGATAGGCACATGAATCAAAAAAGAGACTGTAGGTATAATGATCAATGGTTATTCTTTATGAATATTCCTAGTAAAGGACAGATGATGGGGCAAAGAAGGACATCATTTGATGAAGTATATGTGTAAATGATAAAATAGTTGCTGAGAGAAGGAGACTGTGAAGCAAAGATGTAAGGATTATATGTAGTTTGTGGCCATAACGGCCTAGTTTTCTGCATTTACATTGAGTTTCTCTTGTATGCATGAAAGGCTCATGTATATAATGTTCTAGGTATAAATAGAGTCCACAAATCATTTGAGTTGAGCAGGAATATTTATTTACTTGGGAAGATAGACTTGTTTGATTTTGAGGTGTGGTGTGCTATTACTCTTTCCTTATGGTCAGAGTAAAGTTGCTATTGTTTTTGTTCAAATTATGAGTATTTTAAGTGGAGCAGATGTATATGTGTGTGTTTGGACATGTGTGTGAATGTGCATATATGGAATCTTCTGTGTCTGATGCTTTTTGCTTGCCAGTTTTTCTTTGTCTCTATCATTTTATTACTGAACTTTCAGTGATGATATTTTCATCCCTGTAGAAAATAGAATGCTTGGTCTTATTTAAAATTATTTCTATTTTTTGTTATTTTGTCCTTCCAGCTTATTTCACGTTAATAATTAAGGCTCAAGTACCAGGCATTTTAGTTCTCACATTCGAGAGGTGTTTCTGCTTTCTTTCCCGTCCATTTGTCCATATGTTTACTGGCTTCTGATAGGCTGTGCAGTGAGACAGCAGTTTACTATCTGTGTGTGTGTGAAATTAGCTAATTGGTGTTAGCAGAAATATTTTCACATGTTTTATAAGCAAAGTGTAGCAAGGTATATAAATGTAGATATGATCCAGACACGCGCACACTCACGACTGTCACTGCTCATGCATAGGCGCTCAGAAGTAATTAATGTTAATAAGATTTTAATGTGCTTGTGAGATCATAATGAGGAGAAATGAATGCTCTGATTAGGAAAAGGTAACTGTGTGTGTGTTTTGGCTTAGAACAAGATTTCAATTTTTATAAACCGCAATTTTAGAACTTGTTTGTGATTGCATCAATTGGTTTTTATTTTCAAATTAGAGGTCTGTTTAGCCATTTGAATGATTAACCAAATAAATGGGTGAAACCCTGATCATAAGGAATAGTGCAGGTTTTCATTTGCAAGGCAATGTTAGTGTACAGCAAGGCTGTGATGTCTTTTGCCAATGTACCATTTTAACGTTGTTTTTTAAAAAGCTTTTTCAGAAGACACTTGTGGAGACAGTACTTAATTTTATAAATGTAGATGTTATCTATATGTTCCAGAGAAACCAATCAGACACTGTAACTGTTGTGTCTGAGATATATTCCTGCCAGTCAGTGATGGTGTATTCGGTGTCCAAAGAATCTATGTCATGCTTCTCAAAATGTTTATTTGGAAAACTGTAATGCAAGCAATATTTTTATTCCTAAGCATAATCTTTACAAATTTTAGAGGCTTGGTATATTTTATGGTGAAGTAAAATATTTCAAGATAAGCAAAGATGCTGTCTCATAATGGATTCAAATGCTATGCAGTCAACAGCCACATTATAGACTGGCTTAAATCCAGCTGGACACCAGGGGTCCTTCTCCACAACAAATTTTTTGAAAATTTTGTTTATGGACATTTGGCATATATTTGCATTATTATTTTTTAAAATTATAGGATAAATCTAAATATCTATTAAGGCCCTTGCCCTGTACCAGATAGAAATCACTTAGGCATTTTTTAATATAAATTGTGGATTGAGATATTCAAAGATTATGATCTCTTTTAAAAAGTAAGCATCATTTCACCAAAATGCAGGGAAGAGTCTTAGATGTGAATTGGGATATGGGGTAGTGTAGTTTATTTCCAACTAAATCCTACAGACATGTGGTTTAGGCTGTCCTAGGTTTTGGTTATATTACTATGATCTCTCTGCTGGAGTTTAAAAATCATGGTGAAGAAAGAGAAGGTGTTAGTTTGTGCTAGTAAACAATTCTGAGATTTCTACGATTGCCAAAGGTATGTTAGATTTTGCTTTCCACAGAGTCCTGAGAACGATGACTACCTGACTAAAAGAGGCATTTGGCTTTAATATTGTTTAGTTGACTTTCTTGGATATTATCATATTGAAGCATAGTTAGGAACAGTATTCTTACTCTCAGTTGATAAGGGAATTTATCAGTGTTTCTTCTAGTACTTGCACGATATCCTATAGTAAATTTTTCCATACAATCAGATATATTTCTATATTTTTCTGTTCTGTGCTGTTGATCTGTCTATGCATATACCTTCATCACATTATTTTAATTATAAAGGCTTTATAATATGTTTTAATATCTGAAGTGTTAGCCTCCCTCTCCACCCCCACCATTACTCTTTCCCAGCATTTTCTGACTTTTCTTGCTTACTTGTTTTGCAAAATGAAAATCAGCTAGCAGACCTTGAGGAAAAACCAAACAAAAAAACCGTAATGGCATTTTTTATTGAAATTATAAGAAATTCATGAATTAACATCAGAACAATTAATATCTTTATGAGGGTGTGTCTTCTTATCCAAAAATCTGCTTTTTCTTTTCATTTGCTCTATAACTTTTGTGTCTTTCAGAAGTGTTAAATAGTTTTCCTTATATAGATTTAAACATTTGTTATTAAGTCTAATCCTTGGTATTCTATTCATTTTTTTATTTACCTGCTTGCTTACTTTCTTACTATACTAAACAGGGTCTTCTCATCCATAATATTTTCTAACTGGCTTTTTGTTTCTATATAGAAAAGCTGTTGATTTTTGTATGTTAACTTAACAATCTCTTACTTTGCAAAATTCTCTTACTGATTGTGGTAGCCCAAGGTGGATTCAATTTCCTCATTCTCATACAATGGTTGGTGTCTGTGAGACCATGGAGAACTTATTCTAAGTGTCTTAGTCAGTTTGGGCTGCTATAACAAAGTACCATAAATTGGATGGCTTAAAGACAACAGAAATTTTTTCTCATAGTTCTGGAGGTTGGAAGTCCAAGATCAGGGTGCCAACATGGTCAGGTTCTGGTTAGGGTCTTCTGGGTTGTATAACTGCTAACTTCTTGCTGTGTCCTCACCTTGTGGAAAGAGAGCAAGCTGGCTGTCTGGCATCTCTTTTTATAAAGGCACTAATCCCATTCATGAGGGCTTCACCCTCATGACTTAATCTAACCCTAATTACCTCCCACATGCCCCATCTCCTAATACCAACATATTGAGAGTAGGCTTTCAACCTGTGAATTTTGGAGAAACACAAACATTCAGTTCGTAACACTGAGCTATTTTTCTCATCTGTAAAATGTAGATAAGAAAGCCAAATTCCTAGTATGATGGACAGTAAATAAGATCATATAGTAAAGCACCTAATATTTTGCCCAGGACATAGTAGGTACTCAATTACTAGTATCCATTAATGCTAATTATAAATATAATGTGATATGACATGATATATTATAATTATTACTGAAATATCATAATATTGACTTATTGAAAGTTTATTATATCAGAGTTTGTACAAAGAGTAGAATATATTAAATAAATGAATGAAACTTAAATTTTATGGTAAACATTTGTGATTTAAGACACTAGGGATTTAAGATTAGTTCTGAGATTGTATTATTTTGTAGCTGTTCATGTATATTTTTCATTACTTATATTTTAATTATGATTATTGCATGTAAGACTCCTTATCTCTGGGGGAGTCCTTTGTAAGGGGAGGGAATTTCTTGACCATCTAGAGTGATTATTCAAGGCAATTCATAGAGTGCACTGATTCTAGCACTTGTTAACTGCATAAGTGGATGTGAGCATTTCATTTAAAGTGCTGCAGTCATTGTGTCCTACTTCAAGAATCTAGCAACTTTAGTATATTTTCTTGGTAAATAGCATACTAATTTGTGAATGGATTTATATGAAGTAAATATTGAACATATATGAACTCATGATGGGTATCCATGTAAACAGAATAACAGTGCTTGCCAGCCATTTATATATATAAGACTTTTTGATTAAGTTAGTAAAAAACAATAATTGATAAAAATGAGTTTAATGTAGTAGTCCAATGACATTTAAGCTTCTACTCTAACTTAATGAAATGGATATTAACTTTGCAAATACACTCATAATTCATTTGATACAATCTATTATTAAAAAAATGAGAATACCAGATTTTCAGGGCTTATTTTATTTTTACCTCATGATTGTTGTGAGGGTTAAGTGACATAATGCACTTAAAACACTTAATATGGTGCCTAGCTCATGGTAGGTGCTTGATAAATATTAGTTGTTTTCATTCCTATTTTGCTTTTATCATTGCCAGTTCTTCATTCACATCCCCTACATATTTTCTACATTTATATATGTTCTTATTAGTAGTTACTGTTCTATGCTTAGAATAAATGTATTAAATATGTCTCACAATCATCATTAAAATAGACATAAAAGAATAGATTGGTTATTTTCCAATATTGAAATTAGCTGAGGGTGAAGTGGAGTGTAGAGAAAGATTTAGTTGCTATGGATAAAGTTTCTGAGGGGTTGTGAAAATGAAGAATAATTGCTCTCAAAGAATTGTAGGTACACTTTGCATATAGTTTAAGGTTTACCAGAGTTTTTGCTTAGCACTCTGTGTAATTACTCCTCTGCAGCTTCATATTGCTCTCTTATTCATTCATTTGTGTAAAAAACAACATAGAGTATCTATTAGGCATAAACCATTGTTCTTGGTAGTATGAGATATACAAATACCAAAATTAGTTAGATGAATTGTCTCTATATAAGAAGTCTAGTAGATGATTGAGACAGGAAAACAGCTAAGTTATATGTATGTATGGATTTTACAGCCAGGTTTTCTGGTTTGAATCCATGCTCTGAAACTTTCTAGTTGTTTTGACTTTAGGCAAGTTATTTACCCTGTATTTCAGTGTCCTTAACTACAAATTGAAGCTAAAAATAGCATCTATTATATAGGCTTGTCCTGAGGATCAAATAATTTGGTACATGTGCAGCATTTATGTGTTATAAATAACATAGTACGCTCTCTCCAAGATACTAATTTTAATTCTTTTGGATAAATATCTAGAAATGGGAATGTTGAATTATATGATAGTTCTATTTTTAATTTTTTGAAGAACCTTCATACTATCTTTCATAGTGGCCACACCATTTTGCATTCCTACCAACAGTGTACAAGGGTTCCAATTTCCCTATATCCTTGCCAGCACTTGTCTTTTGTTTTATTAATAGCCATCAGGACAGGTGTGAGGTGATACCTCATTGTGGTTTTGATTTGCTTTACCCTGATGATGATTAGTGACATTGAACTTTTTTTTATATTCTTGTTGGTCATTTTTTTGTTTTCTTTGGAGGAATCTCTATTCAAGTCTCTCTAATGCTAAGATATGTTCAGGCTGCCATAACAAATACCTTAGACTGGGTAATTTATAAACAACAGAAATTTATTGCTCACAGTTCTGCAGGCTGGGAAGTCTAAGATCAAGGCATCAACAGATTCTGTGTCTGTCAAGGGGGCTGTTCCTCATAGATGGCACCTTCTGTGCCCTCACATGGTAGAAGGGCAAAGAGCTCTCTCATACCCCTTTTTATAAGGTCACTAATCCTATTCATGAGGGCTCTCCCCTCATGATTTAATAACCTCTTAAAGGCTCTACCTCTTAATAGACTTAATTGGCAATTAAGTTTCAACATATGAATGTGGGAGTGGGGATAACATTGAGACCATAACAAAGTCCTTAGCCCATTTTAAAAAATTGGGTTATTAGTTTTTATTTTGTTTTGCTTTTGAGTTTCAGGAGTTCTTTAAATATTTTAGGTATTAACCCCTTATCAGATACATGGTTTCCAAATATTTTCTCTAATTTCTTTTCAATCTGTTGATTGTTCCTTTGCTGTGCAGAAAAGTTTTAGTTTGATGTATATTCCTACCTGTTTATTTTTGTTTTTGTTGCCTATACTTTTGGTGTTATATCCATGAAATCATTACATGACCAGTGTTATGAAGCTTTTCCCCTTTGTTTTCTTCTGGAAGTTTTATAGTTTCAGGTCTTATATTTATGTCTTTAATCTATTTTGAGTTTATTTTTGTGTATGGTGTAAGATAAAAGTCCAGTTTCATTCTTTTGCATGTAAATATCTATTTTTTTTCCCAGCACCATTTGTTAAAGAGACTATCCTTTTCCCATTATGTATTCTTGACACATCTGTCAAAGATCAGTTCAGTTGACTGTTTATGTGTAGATTTATTTCTGGGCTCTATATATTTTTCCACTGGTCTTCATGTCTATCTTTATGCCAGTACCATACTGTTTTGTTTACTGTTATTTTGTTATATATTTTGAAATCATCAAATGTGATACCTCTGTCTTTGTTCTTCTTTCTTAAGATGGATTTGGCTATTAATGGAGTTTTATGGTTCCATATGAACTGTAGAAATGTAGAATTGACTCTGTAGATCACTTTGGTAACATTTTAACGATATTAAGGCTTCTAATCCACGAACACAGGATATCTTTCCATTATGTTATGCCATCTTTAATTTCTTTCATCTATGTTTTCTAGTTTTCTGTATACAATTTTTCAGCTCCATAGTTAAATTTATTCCTATGTATTTTATTTTTCTTGGTGCTATTTTAGATGTGATGGTTTTTTCCTAGTTTCCTTTTCAGATGGTTCCTTCTTAATGTATAGAAATGCAACTGATTTTTGTATATTTATTTTGTGTCCTGCAACTATACTGAATTTGTTTATTTATTCTAGCAGTTTTTTTAATGGAATTTTCTATGTATAAGATCATGCCATATGCAAACTGGGACAGTGTTACTTTTTCCTTTCCAATTTGGGTGCTTTTGTTTCTTTTTCTTGCCTTATTGCTGTGGCTAGGACCTCTAGTACTATGTTGAATAGAAGTGTTGAGAGTGAACATCTTTACCTTGTTCCTGATCTTAGAGGAATAGCTTTCAGTTTTCACCATCAAAAACTGGTATGTAGTCTTTTCACATATGGTCTTTATTATGTTGAGGTACTTTTCTTTTATTCCTAGTTTGTTGTTCATCCAAACTAATTGAAATCAGAACTGTGAAGAGATATTAGCACTCCCATATTTATTGCAGGACTATTAACAATAGCCAAGATATGGAAACAACCCAAATGTCCTTCTGCAGATGAACAGCTAAAGAAAATGTGGTATATACAAACAGTGGGATATTATTCAGCTTTTAAAAAGAAGGAAATTCTGTAATGTGGGGCAACATGGATGAAGCTTGAGGACATTATGCTAAGTGAAATAAGTCAGTTAAAGATACTTCATGATACTACTTATATGAAGTATCTACTCAAATTCATAGAATCGAAAAGTATAATGGTGGTTGTCAGGGGGTGGAGGGAGAGGGAAATGGGGAGTTACTAATCAATAGGCACAAAGTTTCAGTTAAGCAAGATGAATAAGTTCTAGAGATCCATTGTACAATATCATATCTATAGTCAACAACACTGTACGCTTAAAGATATTGTACACTTAATAATTTTCTAAGAGGGTAGATCTTGTGTTCCTACCAAAATAAAATAAAATAAATAAAATAACATAAGGCTTCAATAAATGTTAGTTAACATTAACATTATTATTAGATAAAGCAGGAAAGAATGCCATAATAGCAAAGTACTACAGTATTATAGAGGATGATATTATTTTTACTATAAGGACAATTGGGATCAGTTGAGATTTATCAAATAATGTTTAAACTAAACTTCGAAGTATGACTTCTACAGGGCAAGAGAAAAAATAGAAAGGTGGAGGTGAGTAAAAATTAAAACTTCTGAGAAGTTTGCAGTCAGAAAGATTCCTATCTGAAGCTTATCTCTACTCCTTGTTAGCAGTGTGGCCCTGGAGAAAGCAGATTCTGTTTGGGTTCCCCATCCCTGAGTCGTGGTCTGGTAACTCTCTCCAGGCAGTAAGTTAAAAACAATGGTGGGAATGGCCTACTTGTTTTCCTTTTCTTAGAGTTGGTGTTTTGTGCTGCCTGTTGTTCAATGTCTGTAAACCAATATTTTATATATTTCATACAGTTTTTTAGTTGTTTAAAGCAGGAGATAAATCCTGTTTCTGTAACTCCATCATTTTTGAAAGCAGAAGGCCAACATATTACTATTTTACTTTTTTCCTCCATGAGTTTGAGACTAATTCTATTAGTACCCTGCAGTTAGTTACCTTTTTTGTACTCACTACACTGCATTAGAATTTTAGTTTACTTATCTATTTCTCCCTTCACTGGATTCTCCAAGAACAGAGATTACATATGACTCATCTTTATCTCCACTACCAACCCACTACCAACTGTGTAGTCTGGAATATATCAGGTAGTTTTTACATTTAATTCAATTTCTTTGAATTGTAGTTTAGTACTAAATGATGAAAGGCTTTGAATGCTATGCTGGAGTTGGATTTTATTCTGTAAACAACTCAAAGTTTTTGAGTTGTTTCCCTCCCTTTTGAGGAGGTAAGGAAAATTCCTTGAACTTTTTTTTTTTTTTAATAGCAGGTAACTCTTGAAGGATAAATATGGATGAAAGGTTGAAAATAATTAGATTATTTAGGATTCTAGGCTATAAAAGTTGAAATAGAAAGGGAGAATTGATAGGCTTTGGTGATTCATTGGGTGGACATTGCTAAAAGGAAAAATGAGAAAAATGACTCATATTTTCACTCATGATTGACCAATTCCCTTAGAATAAAATAGTTTGTCTCCTTTGGCACCTAAATGAAGGATTTTGAATAAAGTTTTGAGAGCAAAACTTTATAATTCAAAGAAGTAGTTAATGATGGGGAAGTATCTAAATTCTGTTTCAGTTTATTTACTAGAATAAAATTTGAATTTAAAATATTTTATAATTCTCAGGGAAAATGATGTGTGGGTTTAATTTTATTATATAGGGACAATTTTTAGTTATACTACAAATATTGTCTATTTTTACACATTTTTCCTCGTAATAATTCCTTCTCTTTGTTTATATATTTTTTTCTTTACATTAGTTTTAGGTTTTTCTGAAAAATTGCTTCCTTTTGTCTTTAGAATGTGTTGGTAATAGACTAGGGTTAAAAGTTAATTTTTTGCAGTTGAGTGGTATAGCACCTGTAGCATTGCCTAAACTGAGAATTAAATTTTCTCAAATACATTTTAACTTTGTTTTTATAGTATCAGTTTTCATTCAAATTATTTTCTCTTTTTGAGAGAGGTTGGAAGAGCTACTGAAAGAGTAGAAGGGGTAGAAGTGGGGAATAAGAAACATCAGAACAATAATGGAAACTCTCCAATGCCAATCATTTACTTATAAAATATCATAATAGCTATTTGAAAAGTTAAAACACTTGCAACTAAAACTTATTTATAGTGGTTTGAAGGAGTTTATTAGAACTAATGGGTTGAATATATGGAAAAGAAATATTTCTCCCAATGAGTTCTTTTCACTTTGGCGTTATCTTCTAAGGAAGCAATGCTTTTCTTAAAGTGTGATCTAATCTGAAATCAATGACACAATGTTTAAATCAATAATAGCATCTTGATAGGATAGGGGGATATTTTTATACTAGGTTCCAAGTCTTATTTCAGTTTCTTAGGTGAACTATTTCTTACTCCTGTTATAGAAAATAACACAGACAATGGCTATCATTTATTGAATCACCCTTTGTGCTTTTAACTAAACTATAAGGTAAATATTATCTCATTATTCTTCACAACAATTTCATAAGGCAGATATTATTTTCATTTTACCAGTGAGGAATCTAAGGCTAATTTAGATTAAATAACTTTCCGAAGTCCACACATGTAGTTATGTGGAGTTTGTCTGAATCTGATATAATTGGGGTATGTATATGTATGTGTATCTAAGTCTAATGTGTACACCACTATGGGCAGTGAAGGAGTCTCTCACATTTATCCTGTAAACAGAGGAAGATGAGCTTTTTGGAACAGAAGTGGGATAGGGCTAGGGAGGGAGGACCAGTGTTCAGGTTTTGACTGCTAAGAGTGAGTTATCTTAGCAGAGAAGGGAAGGCTGGAGCGCCACTGTGGCATTGTCTTTCTAAAACTCTAGGTGATGCTTTTGGCACTCTTTTAGATGTCGATGTCCAGGGCATTTGAAGAACTGGATTGTGCCTTGCTGTGAACAATTGAGGGGCCAGGAGCACTAGAAGCTGCAGGGCAGGTTCTTATAACTATTAATTCTATTTGGAACATCTTTTGTTGGCAAACTCTTCCCTGACACAGCTATTCTAGACAGTTAGAGCCCATGGGACCTGATACTATTTATGTAATGAGTGTCCCATCAATTTCACCGCTGATCTAACCTCAAAGGCTGTGGTCTTAACCAGTGTGCTATTTTGTATAACAAGCATATTTCAAATTCAGTGTACCTACATCAATTGCAGAAAAGCCCCACACCTATTCCTGCATACAGTTTTAAACTCTGGAGTAATACTGAGCTCCAACCCAGAGGGAAAAAAAAATCAATTATCTATTAATAGTATGATTTCTTACTGTAAACGGGAAAACCCCAAACATGTATAACCAACTAGAAATTCTCAAGGTTTCCTTTAATTGCAAGAATATTCACACCTGGGTGAATTGCAGGGATTAAAAAAAAAAAAACAAAAAAAACCCCCTGACTCTCTCAAGTTCTGCTATAAAGAAGTCTAGTTTATTGCCTTAGTTTCAAAAGAATAGTTTCCTAAGTATTTCAAAATGTCCGGCTGGCTGCCCCTTCCATTCTCTTAGGAAGCTTCTTTGTCATCCTCATGGCACATCCCTCTGGCATGCATGACCAGCTGCAAGCTAAACCCTGTGGAATAAGAATTCTTTCATCCCTTTGTGTGATGTGTTTCATTTTCAGAGTTTGGATGATCCTCTTCGGCGGCAGCAGCAGGCATTGTTAGTTTCAATAGGCGGCCTGGATGCACAAGAACAGTCATCATAGAGAGACAGGCTCTCAGGGTCCCTCCCTTCATGCCACGGTGCTGTGTTAGATCACTTTTCTCCACTGGATTAATGGCCGGAGAAAAAGGGAAACAAACTGTACCCAAAGGAATCCAATTAAAGCACTTGAACTTCACTGAAGTCCATCCTATTGTTTTCTTAACTTCCTAACCTATGGTTAATTATTCTGACCAATAGAAAGGAATAGCATAAACATGAGAATTATCTTAAATTCCCTATTTTATTTAGTGTGTAAAGGCATCAAAAGTTTATTGTATAAGATGTAATAATAGTTTGTGTATGGACTAGTTGAATTTTTTTTTTTTTTTGCCTAATCTTTCTATCTCTTCCCTAATATATTCACCAAAGCTTCTGCCCAGGACTTACTATATAAAACTGTTTGGCTTCTATAATTTTATCTCTGCTAACAGTCTACATTACGGCATTAGTTCATTTTAGGCATTTTTGCTTCCTTGAATCTGCCATTGATCTTGCTCCCATGCCTATGATATTCTTTTCCTGGTTAATCAAGAATTCTCTATATCTGCTTTCTTATCCATGTTACTGTAAGTAAAAAAGGTAATTTAGGCTTTAGGATCTCAGCCTTGTCATTTGTGAAATGATCTCCCCTCACTCTGAAGTCCTGTGTCCAAAATATAAACTAGGATTTTCAGTAATAATAATTTATATGTACATGATGATTGATAGTGTGCAGTGTTTTCATATATTTTATTTTATATAACTGTGACCATATTTCTGTGAAATGAAGAGAACTGGTGTTATTGTCTCTTTTTTTTCAGAGAAGGATACTGTAACTCAGAGAGGTGAAGTGACTTACCTCATGTCAAATAAGTGGTAACTGGCTGATCTTTAATTTTAGATTCAGATATTTTCACACAAAAGGTGATTGTTTTTCTCTAGTAGGGAGAAAATTTCTTTCTTAAAACCTAATTTTCTTCATTTATTAATTTTAAGTTTGTGTGCATGCATGCACGCGTGCGCGCGCGCGTGTGTGTGTGTGTGCATATATTTATGCTTTGGGTAGGGATCTTCTTGTACTTAATTGAGTTTGGGGTGGAATTTTTCCATCTTAGTTTTTATCAATGGAAGAGTCTTTAATTTCTAATTAGAGAACTAGAATTTCTAATTAAAGAACAATAAGAAGAAATGTGTTAATTTTCTAATATAGAAATTTGGTGTCATTGTAAACCTCTCTACCAAATTTGTTAGTAGTTTTTAGTTGTAAATCCATTTTGCCAGAAACCTAATATACTTATTAAATAGTTTTCTTTGCATTTAGGGAAAGATGGAATAAAGTAGAAGGCTTCTTAGCCAATCTCTGCTTCAGGCTAGTAGAATACTCTGAAAAAACAGTGCATTTCTGTTTATCTGTTTACTTGCTGCCATGCTTACCTATTGTAATTTGTATTTGTTTTCAAGTTTGTTTATGCCAGTTGAATGTGCAATTGTAATTTAATTATGCAAACTTATGAAATATGAGTACAAAAATATAAAGGGTTATTGATTTTATGAAATTTAAGTTGAATGCTTTGGAAAAACAAAGGTGAATTGCTAAAACAAACTGCAGTTTGAGTAGGTGTGGGCAGGATAATTGTTAAAGATCGCCTGGAGTTGGGGTAGAAGATGAATGTAAAAAGTCAGGAATTTTCCTTTATTAAGCTTGCTTTCCAAGTTCCTTTAAGCTCTCATTGACTTTAAATAAACCAAACAGGAAACCATAAATGATACATTATAGTATAGTTTAAGCAAGAAGAATAATGTGAAACTCTACTTAGTGGTATAAGAATCAATGGTAGCCCTTAGTCCTGCATCAGAAGATTGGTAAATAGTTTAACTTTAAATAAGCTAAATATGTCAAAATTGATTTAATCATTTTCTTTTTGTGTCTCAGTGTCATTTTGTGTAAAATGAGGATGAAAATAATTTTACCTATCAAGGATTTTTTTTGAGTATAAGATTATTAAATGAAATGTATTACACTTAGAACAATGCCTGGTATAAGTGCATACTAAAAAAAGTTAGCTATCATCATCAACCATCTGAGATCATCTGCTCTAGGGCTGATGTACACCTATATTACAAATTTAATATTCTTGATCCTTGCTGCCAGCTATTGGAATATTTCAGCGGCAAGGCATACTAGTTCTGTTTGGGTTAGCAGAGAAATTCTGTCCATTTCCTACCCACACTCTGTCTTTTTTTTTTTTTCCAGGATTTATGAGAAGAGGAAGTTTTACTATAACTACCTGTGTCAGGAAATGTTGAGACCTGAAATTAAATGTGAGACATAAGTGAAAGGGCTATGTGTAGTCTTAGCTGAAGCCTGTTAAAAGGATTGGGATATGGAGAGTTTAAGGTGTACTGGTGGAAGTGTGTGGAATGCTTACATGGCACCTCGGCCTAGATCTAGCCAATGTGTTTTCATCTTAAGTGTACACTAAGCTTCACACAGTTCTCTCCCAGCTGAAAATAGAGAACAAAGGAAAAGAAAAAAAATTGACAAAGGCCTGGTAGCTAAACTAGAATAGTTGTGTGGTCATAGAATACCGATTCTAACAGGAGGCATTGTACTGTATGCCTTCAATTCCTAAATGCTTCTGCTGACTGCTAGGTTATAGGTTTTCATTAATGAATCCACATTTAGAATCTGTTTTTTAAAAAGGAGAATTAAGCTTTTACCTGCTTTCTTTCTGCATGCTGGCACACACATTTTTGTATAATTTTACATCCTGTTTTTCTCCCAAAGAATGTGCTACTCATAGGAAAGAGGCTCAAGCTTCAGAGTTAGAGACAGCACCAATGCTGCTGATAGTTTCCTTGGTTTGAATGTTATTATGGCTGATTCAATGCTGGTGGCATAAATATGAATGCACTGTTAGCCGTTCTTTTTCAAATAAGCAATACTATCTATTTTCTATTGGTGATTTACATGACACTAATAATTCTTAAAAATAAAGCAAGTAGGTAGCAAAGTGGAGTTGAAAACATTATCCATACTTGAAAAAAATTTAAATGGTATAATATAAAGTTATTTAGTACCTACTTGTTTTCTTAAATATTATAAGTATTACCATTGGTCGCTTTCTAGGCCTATTATGGAGTTTAGGTTCTATTTGTTCTTCAGATTATAGTCTATCCTTACCTGTTGTAAAGCTTTTGGATAAAATAAATATTGTCTTTCTACCTGTGCCTTATCATACATTGGGATTACTTCTGTTTAGTTCTTTCTAAATATTATTCAAATTTTTCCTTGAATCTGTCTTTCTGTGCTTTTATTTCAGTCATTATATGTCCTATCAATTTCAACTATCCTCAGACTTTTGCCCTCACATACGTGTTCTTCATATATTTTCTTTGCTCTTTGGTATGTCATCATTTGTTAACATGTATTACTCTTTTTAACCTAAAATTTGATTCCTTAGTTTGTTGATTTAAATTTCACCCATTTTGTTTCTTTAGATACACCATTTCCATAGAGTTATTTTATATAGGGACAAAATAGAACTTATAAAATCTAGTCAGTATCACAGAAAATAGCAGTCTTTATATACTATACAGTAGTATACTGTTGTGTACTATTTATGTAATGGGGTAGGTATCCAGGCTTCTATCTAGTGGTGATCTACACATCATATACTTTTGTTAAATGTGATATTTTTAAGGAGGTAATATTTGAGAAGATTTTCTTCTTTGTATTAAATTCATGTTAGTCAACATGATATCCAGAATCCCTTGTTAATTACTTTTCTAGGCATAAAAAAAAAAAGAACCAGTCTAATTTTGGATAAGTTTGAAATGCTCTGTTCTTGACTCATTTTCCTGGATTGGCCCAGCACCTTGATATTTTAAACTTTAGGTTGTAGATTAACGTATTTCTGTAATTGGCCCTGGATGCATTACTAAACTTCAGGTAATCAGTTTATCCTTCATCAGCAGTGTTTTATTGCAACAATAAATTTGCAGCAGGCCAACAAGTTGTCTTTAGTGACTTTAATACATATTAGTGGCAGGTATATCATGAAACATGAAATTGTTACAGTAGAAGAAGTGTATAATTCAAATGCATATCCATGTACACACATACTGTTCTGTTTTGTCCAGAAGGCAGTTGGGTATCATTACAAAAATGGTTCAAAAGGCAGTAACTTGATAAAATTTCTAGCTAAGAAAGTTTTGATTTCTCTGTATTTGAGAGATGTGCTGTGGAGGACAATCTGAAGATAAGAATACTATAGAAACATCTTCCTTTTACTTGTTTTTCAAATAGTTTTTCAAATTGTATGTTTTTCTATTATGCTGAAAATTTTTGCTGTGTTATTCATTGAATCATTTAACATATGTCCAAATAAAGATCAGATTGATGTTCCATATAAGATCTGCTGAAAACGTGTATCTATCTCTCTATGTATGTAATGTGTATATATATTTAAATAAATACTCATTTATTTTGATTCAGTTGAACAGCTATTATAATAAATACCATTGAATTATTGGACTTATCAAGTACCAGATAAGCTATTGCTGCCTGGATTTGAGGATGTGATATTATTTATCATTTTATTTACTCATTTGTTCATTCACTGTGCACCTATTTTGTGGGGATTGTATTTGGCATAGGAGGGAATAGAAAGACGATTAAGATATATTCCCTGTTTAATAACATGTATAGTGTAGTGGTACCATATAAAACATTCTTAAATTTGGCCCTTACTATAATAGCATGTTAATATCTTAATTATTTCATATCCTTAAAGTCTAATTATAATTTCTTTGATCAGATATTTTGAGGGGGATTTTACCAATTTTTGTTTAAATTTCAGAATATTATGGGGGTATAAACACTTTGGTGACATAAATTGCCTTTGCACCACCCAAGTCAAAGCTACAAGTGTGCCCATTACCCATACAGTGTGCACCACACCCATTAGGTGCAAATTTACCCATCTCCTCCTCCCCTCTACCACCTGCCCAATTCCTGATGAACGTTACTTTCATATGTGCACATAAGTGTTGATAGATTAGTACCAATTTAATGGTGAGTACATG
>VBSM01000272.1:57863681-57895748 GCA_008086735.1 Cheirogaleus medius
CTTGGGTTGTTTCCACATCTTTGCAATTGTGAATTGTGGTGCTATAAACATTTGGGTGCAGATGTCTTTTTTATAGAATGGCTTTTTGTCCTTTGGATAAAGACCCAGTAGTGCGATTGCTAGATCAACTGGTAGTTCTACTTTTAGTTCTTTGAGGTATCTCCATACTGCTTTTCATAGAGGTTGTACTAGTTTGCAGTCCCACCAGGATCTTCAGTGTTCTGAATACTGAATTTAGTATACTGCCAATACCTTTAAACAGATTATATCCCTAAAAGATAAAGGTAAGATATTATAAATATAGAAGTATAAAATATGATAAAAAGAATCTGATATTTTTATGGGGTTAATACTGGTTTTTCATCTGTTCACTCTCTTTGATTCCTTCTATATTTGGGAGAAGAGAAGGGAAAGGGCAATTAGCATTTGGTGGTGAAAATCCAGTGTGAATAGAAGCCTAACGTGAGACTTTTGCTTTTTACCTGATTTCTGGTTTCCTAAAATGCAAAATGAGGAGCCACAAGAGGTGAAGATGGAGGGGGTAAGCAGGTGCCTGTCATGAAGTGCCTTGTATTTGCCACACTAAGAAGGTAGAAGTGAGGTGGGATCCACTAAAGGGTTTTAAGTAAGGAAATTACTCCTTAGTTCTGTTGAGAAAAAACACTTCAGCAATTGAGTGTAGAAGAAGGGATATAAAGAAAGGAGACTAGGGTGTGTGAGGCCGTTAGAAGACAATTCATGGTAAGCAGGGTGAAATACAGTGAGGACCTGATCTGAAACAGTGACTGTGAAACTATGAGGAACATAAGACGGCTGGATTCAAGAGATTTTTAGGAGGTAGAATTGATAAGATTTGGGGGCTGCCTAAGTGGAGGGGTGGAAATTGGGTGCTATTAAAGAAAAGGAGATGTTTCAGATGACTCAAGATTTTTGCTTGAGTACCTGGGTGGTACCATTAACTGAAAAAAAGGATTATTTTAGGACAGGGAGGCTGGCAGCCAGCCAGAAGTTGGGGCAGGGTTGGAGGTTAGAAGGTTGGGAAGGATATACATAATTCATTTGAATTTCAAACATAAATTTACTTTGCTTTGAGAAAAAATGGTATGATCCTGTGCCCTGAAAGAGTGAAAATTAGGGTAAGTGGCATGCTGAAGCGGGCTAAGGAGAGTGAGTTCCATGAGAGAGTATTAGAAGTACTCATGGGAGGGAATTTCTGTACAAAATATGAGGTGCAGAGTCAAATATTTATTCTTGGAGTCATTGTTCGCCAGATTTTCTTTAATGGCAGCTTCCCTTCATTTTGGTATCCAAAAGCTGGACTGGCTTATTGAAATAGTTTAACCTTAGGCTGGGTCTGGAAGTCCCTGGGTGAGTAGCTACTTTAAGAGGCTATCTTTGTGAATAGGCGGTATGGTAAGGCAAGTTCAAATGCTAGATGCATGGATTGCTAGTTAAATAACCTTGCACAAACCACTTAACTTTTTTGGGTTTCCATTTTCTCATTTCTAAAAGAAGAGAGTTGAATCATATGACTTCTGAGAAGCTTTTTAGTAGTGAATGCCCTATGGTTTTATGACCCTATGAATAGCAAGATTGTACGTGTAGGATTAACATCTTCAGAAACTTTAACAGACTTGCAGGTTAAACTTGGTGATTGAACACATGTTTTACCTTGTTTCTTCCTAGTAAGGGACTAAAAATGTGAGTAAAGGTCTAAAACATATATGAATCCACAGGCATGAGGAAGAGGAAACGTGAAAGAGATACAATTGTTGAAAAATTTAAAGAAAGATGAAAAGGCAGAATTAGCAGAACTGAAAAAGCTGAATACAAGTGATGGGAGAGTGTTGTGCCAATGAGAAGCAAATCAGTTGATGCTCCAGAACCTGTTTAAGAATTAGAGGCAGTATACCCCATGGAAGACAATAGCTTAAGTACGAGTAAGTTATAATTAATATACTCTGAGAGGTAGTAGAAGATAGTGCTTCTATGAAACATGACAGGATGCTATAAAAAAGGAATAAGCAGAGAATAAGCACTCTTATAATAGCTTTTATAGAAGGGTTGAAATTTTCCTGGAAATAGAGCAAAAAGTCAAATAAATGGAAATTGGAGAGAAAGCTAAAATCATATAAACAATCCAACAAGCTAGAAATCAACTGTTTAATAGGAGTTTCAGAAAAGAGGGAAGAGCAAAGAAAATGATAGAGAGGAAGTTATTATGAAATTATATGGTAAATTTTTTCAGTACTAAAGGACATGAATATCCAGTTTGAAAGGATCTTCTAGGTGCCCATAAAAAATGTAAAGCAAATCCACACAAAAGTACATAACTGGAAAATTTCAGAATATCAGCAATAAATAGATGATTATAGAAACTTCTAGAGAGAAATTTCAGAATGTAGTCTGGTTTCTTAATGTCAACATTCAAAGCCGGAAGATGTGGCTTTAGAATTCTGAGCAGAAGTGACTTTTAACTTGTAATTCTATACCCAGCCAAACTATTAATTAGGAGTGAGGGTAGAAAAAAAACATTTTTAGACACATGGTCCTCCAAATACACCTCCCATGCTTGCTTTCTCAGTAATCATTTAGAGCTGTGGTCCCCAAGCCCTAGACTGTGGACTGATACTGGTCTGTGGCCTGTTAGGAACTGGACTGCACAGCCAGAGGTGAGCAGTGGGTGAGTGAGCAAAGCTTCATCTGTATTTACAGCCGCTCCCTATCACTTGCCTCACCACATAAGGTCCGTGTCCTGTCAGATCAGCAGCTACATTAGATTCTCATAGGAGCACAAACCCTATGGTAAACTGCACATGTGAGGAGTCTAGGTTGTGTGCTCCTTATGCGAATTTAATGCCTGATGATCTGAGGTGGAGCTGAGGCAGTGATGCTAGTGCTGGGGAGCAGCTGCAAATACAGATTATCATTAGCAGAGAGGTTTGACTGCACAATAAATATAATGCGCTTGAATCATCCTGAAACAACCCCCCCTACCCTCACCCCCAGACTGTGAAAAAATTGTCTTCCATGAAACTAGTCCCTGGTGCTAAAAAGGTTGGGGACCACTGATGTAGAGGATATGCTACATCCAAATGAGGAAAAACTGAGGAGAAATGAGCAAGGCAGATGATTCAGGAAACAGGTGATGAGAATGAGAAGAGAAAGGTGAAGGGAGTTCCTGGACAACAGTTGTGCATTGATCTGAAAAATAACCAGTCTTTACTTAAGCTGCATGATAGAAAACTCCAGAAGGGGATGTCTTCAGAGGAAAGAATTAGAATAGGATTCTTCATGTTTAAGACTGTGAAATATTATATTCAGAGAGGTTTTATATTTCTGTTATAGACCTTGGGAATGAGGAACAAAGAGGCAGTATTAGCTCTGGGAATGAAAAATTGTTACTCAAGTAGGAAATATATTAAAAATATACTGCTTGACTGAATATTGGGAGCATGAAAGAAAGAGAAATGAGGTGACATAAGAGAACTAAGTCTTCATCTTGCATGATAAGAGATTAACTTAATAAATTGTGTCTAAAATTTACAAATTAAAATGAATAATATAAGCATATTATTTAAAAACAAACACTAGAATGAGTTTTGTGAATGAATGGCAGGGGATCTCAAAGGCAGG
The DNA here is from genome assembly GCA_008086735.1 of Cheirogaleus medius. NCBI lineage: Eukaryota > Metazoa > Chordata > Mammalia > Primates > Cheirogaleidae > Cheirogaleus > Cheirogaleus medius. The sequence goes on from VBSM01000272.1 coordinate 57,867,318, forward strand.
ATATTTGATGCTCTTTTTTGTATAAATCTTGTGATACTATTTAACAAGTAAACTATATAGACATATTGCTTCAAAAACAGTGAGAGGCTAGATGTGGTGGCTCATACCTGTAATCACAGCACTTTGGGAGGCCAAGGCAGGAAGATCACTGAGGCCAGGAGTTTGAGACCAGCCTGGGCAACATAGTGAGACCCTATTTCTACAAAAAGTAAAAACAAGTTAGCTGGAGGTGGTGACTCAGGCCTTTAGTCCTAGCTACTCAGTTCTACTCAAGAGGCTGAGCTAGGAGGATTGTTTGAGCCTAGGAGTTTGAAGTTGCAGTGAGCTATTATTATGCCATTGCACTCCTGCATGGGCAACAGGGTGAGACCCTGTCTCTAAAAAAATAAATAATATACTTTAACAACTCCAACAGACTAGAAATCCTTGTAGTATGGACTGAATGTCTGTTTTACCCAAAATTTATATATTGAAACCACAAACCCTAATATGATGGCATTTGGACCTGGGATCTTTGGGAGATTATTAATAATTAGGTCATGAGGGTGGGACCCTCATACTGGGATTAGTGCTCTTATAAAAGACAGCTTGTTTCCTCTCTTTCTCTCTGCTCTTCATGTGAGGACACAGCAAGAAAAGGATCATTTGCTAACCAGGACTAGGGGTTTTACCAGAACCTGATAATGCTTGCATTCTGATCTTGAACTTTCCAGCATTCAGAACTGTGAGAAATAAATTTCTGTTGTTTAAGCCATCCATTCTATGGTAATTTGTTATTGTGGCCTGAACTGACTAAGGTACCAAGTATTTTGGACTTTGATTTTTCAGGTAGAAAAGTAACACTTAAAGAAGTGTACATATTTTAATTATCTGCAAGAATTAGATTTATGCCCTGGCATTGCTGGAATATGGACATTCTGTCTCTTGAGAATAAATATTATTTTAAAGGGTTTCTACATGTTGTTTGTATGGTGGAAACAATGATGAGGAATCTAAAAGTTCTTGCTACAATTCTCACACCTAAAGTATGTCTTCCAAATTTTAAAAAGGCATTAACCATTGATGGCTAAGGAGGAATAGAAAAAGACAGATAAACTTTCATTTGAATTGTAAGTATAGTCATATGAGACAAATTAAATATAGTTCATTTGTTAAAGAATAGCTTCCTCTTATTCCATGTGCTATTTCAATACTTAATATTTTTTCCTCTCAAAGACTTCATATGTCTAGTGCATGCACTCTCATGGAATGCTTTTTTACTGTTTGCCGACTCATTACCTATTCATCTGTAGTTAATATAAGGCACTTTTGTTGTGGTTTAAAATATATGGAGGTTATGTGATTTGGTGCCTGCAGTTCAGAATTTAGATTATCTTTCAATAATCAAAAACATGCTTTGCCAAAAAATCTAGTGTGAGTGTGCTCAGAATATCAAGTGCCTTTTGAAGTTTTTAAATAAAAAACTCTAACAATAAAAACCCAACAACAAACAGAAAAAGCCTCAGAACATGTCTTGTAAACAAAGTGTTTAGCAGACATCCTTAAACCTCCTTGAGAGAATTTTTAGAACATAAGAGAGGAGAGGCAGAGACCAAGATAAAAAAGGGGTAAATTTCTCCTTGAATTTTTTTCTTAAACCAAGGACATTTGGTGTTGAGAGGAGAAGGAGGAGAGGAGAAATGAAGAAAGAACATGATTTGTCTCAAAGATTTATTTTGTAATTGATTGTAGCTTATAAAGGTTTTCATTGATAGTGTATGGGAGGAGGAATTGTAAGTTTCAATGCCAACACTTTGAAGAGTTGCCCTGTTGTTGCAGCTGCTTGGGCAGCCTTGCTCAAACATCAATGGTGCATTGTGGCAGTTTGCTCTGCTTCCCTGTTTCTGATGGACGTTCTCCAGGCAGTGAAGGGCAAAGGGGCTGGCAGTGCTGGTAACTGGCATAATAGAAGTTTTTGGATCAGTTTTGGGTGTATGTGTGTGAACTGAACACTTAATGACAGATTCTGTGTTATGGTCAGTCTAAGCTGAATCAGAAAGTACTTTCTGGTCAATTAATGCAGAAGCAATATATATTTTTATATTTTTTATAGCATATGGTGCATATTATTTAGTTTTTGTGTAGTGGTTGGTAGCAAGGATAAATACTTGTAGCCAGAAGAAAAAATTCAAGGTATACTTAGGTATAAATAACCACACTGAATTATTCTCATCATAAATAAATTATTGACTTTTGCTGTTCATAATACTTCATTGTTATTAAGGATACCCATATTAAATATTTTTAGATATTTGTGAAAACCTGTTCTAATTTTTTAGCTCTCTTTTCTATATGTACAATAACATTCTAATCATAAACTTTAGAAGGAATTTGAAAAGTCACCTCCTGCTGAATAGATAGGGTCATTACTTGGAAGAATATAGCATAATGTTAGGAGGTGATACAGAGAAGGCAGAGATTATGAATATTTATGTTGCTTTTATTTTTCTTTGCCAAGAGGAAAAATCTTGAAATTGGAAGAAAGGAATGAAAATCAACGAACTGGTTAATAAGAGACCATTTTTGCAAATTTAAAATCAAAGTTCACAGAGTTTAGCAAATTTTATTCAAAAGTGATAACAATATTTTTTTAAAACTCTGGACATTTATATAATGCATGTTTTTCAAAGCATACAGAAGGATGATTATTCCTATTTTACAGGTGAGGAAAGATACTTATGAAAAGCAAAGAGTTTCAAGCAATAGGCATTAGGTCATACTTGTTTACTTATTCTCATTTAATAATCACCATATTTTAAGAAGATGCTGTTACCTCCACTTATAGATGTCTTTACTGAAATTAAATTTTTTTTCAAGCCACACAGCTGTCTATCAGAACAACTGTCTATCCAAACCTGAGGACTTTACTCCAAAGCCTATACCTTTTCTACTGAACATCATAACTTCCAGAAATGATCATATTTGGAGAGTTGGAAGATATAAAACAGTGGTTACATGTAAATATATAGAATGTTAGAGATAAAATAAATATAAATTCTATAGCCTACATTGTTAACTTTATCTTCTGAAAAAGTCTGAAATGAAATATTGAATAGATTATTTATATTTGTGAGCATGTAGAAACCAAGGTGATTACTAAGAGTCACATCATTACTTCACGAAGAGCAAGTCATGTCATACTGATCTCATTTATCCTTTTCTGATAAAGTTAACTAAATTATTAGATAAGAAAAGGTTGCAAACATATATATATTGGTTTAAGCAAGAGATTTGACAAAATGATGGCAGTAGATTTCAAGTAGATTCATGAGCTATTTAAAAAACTTCATCCAGATAGCCATGTTTGATTTTGTTTTCTTGGGCAAATATTTGTTAATAACCAACTAAATAGAAAGCAATTTACTATCCATTGTGGGTATTTAGGAAAAAAAAGAGAGTAAAACATGGAAGCTGTCATCAAGGACTTCATTGTTTAGTGTAAAAGCTAAGAAAAAAAATTATAATAACAAATACTTTGTAGTAAGTATCCTAAGAGAGCATACTTTCTGCTTAGATCAAGAGGAAAGCCTTCCTGTAGGGGTGGCATTTTAGCTAGAATTTAAATTATAAGTAGGATTTACATATAAAAAATAGGGAAAAAGTTTGCAAGTGAATACTTTAGCTCACATTTATTGACCCATATACTCTGTTTCTTTTGTTCCCAGTGAGAAACCTTTGAGGTAGGCTCTGTATTATTATTCCTACTTAGATATGAAAGTATGAAGGCACAGATGTTTTAGGTATAACTTGTTTTATAAAATAGTTGAGTCAGGATTTGAAGTCAGGCAGTTTACACCAGAGCCAGTACTCTTAAAAATAGAATCAGGAAAATGGGTGTTAAGAGAGGGTTGTTTGGGTAACGGTACTTAGTTCAGTATGGCTGGAGCATAAGTCTGCCCAGAAGAAGATACTAAGTGACCTTGTTTGATCTCATTGTCTTCAATGTTATTTTATATATCAGTGATTCAAGTGAGAAGATGAGGAATTGCTACACAATTTTCAGATTATTCAAAGGCAAAATAATAGGAATAAATATAAGTCCTGTATTTAGTTTCAAAATATTAACAACATAGCCAGGTACCATATGAAAAACATGGTTCTTAAAAATCCTGAAATGTGTATGACACAATAGAAAGAGGCATATATTTTTTCAAAAAACCAATGTCATCTTCTTTTGCATGGAAAATATATGTTTGGATATATTTTCCTGACCATGTTGTAGAAAAGGGAAACCTAAACAGAGCCCAGTGATCACACTGAGTTGAGAAGATAGAAATTAAAACTCAAGAGACAAAGTCAGTGGAATTCGCAGGTAGAATACAGAAGGAGAGAGAGCTATGCAGATAAGTAGTTTCAGAAATCTGCAGAGGAGTTGCCTTGAGTCCCTTGCTGAACACAAGACTGTGCATACCTTGTATAAGCCTCCAGAAGGCTGGGCAATAAACAGCCAGAGAGCTGAAAGGCAAACCACACCCAGAGTTTACAGGGAGATGTTTGAGTTCTGTTCAGCCAAAGTGGAGAGACTTTGTTTATAGCCAGGGAAATGAGACCCCTAAAAGGATCACCCCTTTTCAGTAGGGCTCAATAAGTCCTTAAGTAAGGCTACACTAGGCCTGCTCTAATAGAGCTTAGAAACAAGACTCAAAAGGACCAAAATGATTTGCAAGCTATTAAATAACTCACCAGAAAAATCTCTATATTTTTAAAGGAATTCAACAAAATTCGGCACTCAACAACAAAAAGTTAATGTTGACTAGCATTCAAACTAAATTTTATATTACATGAGAAAATGTGACATGTAAGCAGGAGAAAATCATCAATAAAAACAGACCCAGAAGTGACAGAGATGAAAACGATTTTATAATGTTATAAATATGATGACAAAGTCACAGATTTAAAGGAAACATGACTATGACAAGGAGAGAAATGAGTGAATAAAAGGGAACCACATGGAGATATGAGAGCTGAAAAATATATTTAAAATGAAAAATTTATTGCATTTGCATAACAGAAAATTAGATACTGCAAAAAAAGAGATCAGTGAAAAGAAGACAAAGCAACATAAACTATTCGATACAAAGCATGCAGAGAGAAAAAAAGATGAAAACAAACACACAAACAAATAGAGCCTCAAAGATCTGTCGGACACTATTAGGTGGTGTAAGATGTATTTTTGTCCCCAAAAGGGAGATGGGAGACGGAAAACAATAGTTAATGACTGAAAATGTTTCAAATTTGACTAAAACTATACTTCTAAGATCCAAGGATCAAGACATACTGAAACTGTTGAAAACCATTGATAAAGATAAAATCTCAAAGGGAGAGAGAAAACTGATGCATTAAATATGGGAGAAGAGATAGTTAACAAAGACCTCTTGACAGTCGCAATGCAAACTGGAAGACATTAGAATGATATCTTTCATGCTGAAAGCAAAAAAAGTCAACCTAGAATTCTATAAAATAAAGACTTTTTCAGACAGAAGAGCAGAGAGAGAAATCACCCACAGACATACACTACAAGAAATGTTAACTAATGGAAGTTCTTTGTGAAGAAGGAAAATGATAGCACATGAGGTGGAAATTTGTAATAGCACAAAGTAAAGAGGAATACCAGAAATGGTAAATACATGAATGAATATGAAACATTTTTTTCGCTTTTAAACATTTATTTAAACGATAGTCAACTGTTGGCAGTAAAAAAAATAACAATATATTGTTGGGTATATAGAAGTAAGATGTTTTACATAAATTATATAAATAATGAGAGCAGGGAAATAGAAATAGATTGTGGAAAGGATCTGATATTATACATGAAGTGGTATACTATTATTTCAAGGTAGAATTGGTAAGTTAATGTTACATATTGTAAACTCTAGAACAATCATGACAAAACAAAACAAAGAGGTATAACCAATAAGGGTAAAATGGAGATAAAAATGGAACATTAAGTATTCAACTAATCCAAAAGAAGGCAGACAAAGAGGAAAAATAGAAAGAACACATGGAACAAATAGAAAGGAAGTAGTTAGTGGATTTAAATTCATTTGTATAAGTAATTGCATTAAATGCTCTCAGAAATCTACTTAAAAGGCCGATATTGTCAGCCTGGATAAAAAGTAAGACTCATCTATATACTGTCTATAAGATACCCATTTTAAATATAAACAGAAGTATATTAAAAATAAAAAGATAGAAAAAGATATGCTATGCAAATACTAATCATAATAAAGCTGGAGTAGCTGTATTAATATCAGGAAAAGTACATTTGGTGATAATGTTGACACAGATAAAAATCAATAATTGTAAACAAATAGAAGTCAGTCAAAAGATATGAAAATCCTAAGTATGTATATACCTACATCATTTTGCCTCTACTTATTTTAAGTCCAAACACCCTCTAAGGAAATATTGGTAACTACTGATGTAAATAGTATACCATAAAATTGAGAAGATAGGATTTGGCTATGAAAATGCTAGGTAGCTTTATGATTTATTATTATCTGGATATAATAATAAATCCAAGTTAGCAAAAGATTATGAAACATGGTTAACTTCTATGATTAATAATAATGTCATTTTATTATAATATTAATAAACTGAGGATCCCCATAATACTCTCCTCATACCCATGAGCAAGCATTTTTATAATTCTGTATATCTTTTTATAACTTTTAAAGGGAAGAAACTTTTTAAAACATAAAATGGCAACATATACATATCATTCTATAAACTTATTTTTTAAAAACTCAATATAAGACAAATGTTTGTCTTTCAAGGGTTTTTTTAGTGTATCATTGAACATGACTCTGCACATCTGTATGATTATTTCTCTAGTTGCCAAGTTTCAGGGGATTGGGGCAGCACATATTGTGATATAAATTGCCGGAGTTCTTTTCAGAAATCCTAGGCCACACCAATCCCACTCCTGGGTATATATTCAAAGTGTGGAAATTTAGTGTATTGCAAACATATCTGCACTCCCATGTTTATTGCACCACTATTCATAATAGCTAAGATATGGAATCAACCTAAGTGTCCATCAAGAGATGAGCGGATAAAGAAATTCTAGTACTTATACACAATGGAATATTATATAGCCACAAAAAGAATGAATCCTGCCATTTGCAACAACATGGATGGAACTGGAGAACATTATGATAAGTAAAATAAGCCAAGCACAGAAAGACAAATCTCACATATTCTTACTCATATGTGTGATCTAAATATTAAAAAAAATTGATCTCATGGAGACATAGAGTAGAATGATGATTATCAGAGACTGGGAAGGGTAGCAGGGAGGGAGGATAAAGTGAGGATGGTATTTGGTTGCAAAAATATAATATAGTTAGTTAGTTAGATTGAATGAACAATATTTAGTAGTACAACAAGTGACTATAATCAACAGTTAGTTATGGTATACTGTAAAGCAACCGAAAGAGTGGAATTGGAATGTTCCTAAGACAAAGAAATGTTAAATGCCTGAGGCAATGGATACCCTAATTTGATTAATTCACATTGTACACCTACATCAAAACATTGCATGTACCTCATAAAGATATACAAATATTATTTACCCATAATTAAAAATTAAAAATTAAAGATATCTTGGTCAGTGTACCCTCTCACACAGTTGTGTTAGTTTCTTTACCCTCTCATCAATACTAAATACTTTCAATCTAAGCTAGGTAAAAAGATGATACGCCTGACATTTTGCTTTTGTATTTTATTTTATTTTTTGAGCATCTCTTTGTATGTTTACTAATCATTTGAACTTTTATGAAATTCCTATTCGCTTGCATTTTTTTTGTTTTGCTGCAAAAACTCAGTTTTATACCCTCCATACACACATATATATATAAAATTAATTATTTTGTAAGAGTCTATATTTTAAAGATAATTACTTTTTGTCATATATAAAATGTATTTTATATACCTTTTGGTATTTGACTTGTAACTTTTATATGGAATCATTTACTCTAAAGATATTTTCCATTTTTATAGTCATATCTCTTAATATTTTTTATGGTTTTTTTACATTGGCATTGTGCTAAAAAATTTTCCTACCTCAAGGCTATAAAATATTCTTAGTATTTTCTTCTAATACTTTTATTGTTTTATTTTCTATAATTAATTTCAGTTCTCTATACTTATTTTAGTTTATGAATTTCACTCAGCTAATGAAGTAAACATGAGTTAGCAAAAGATTATGAAACAAGGTAAACTTCTATGATTAAAAATGATAATGATAATGTTGTTATAATATTAATGGAGAAATAATAAATGACATTCATTGAGCTTTTGCTGTCTGCTAGGCACAGTATTTCTTAATTCTTCATTATACCTAACTGGTACAATGTACACTATCTGGGTGATGGGCACACTTATAACTTTGACTGAAGCAGTATGAAAGCAATCAATGTAACCCAAACATTTGTACTCCCACAATATTCTGAAATAATAATTTAAAAAGCAAAAAAAAAAAAAAAAGCTTTAGGTTAGATATTTGTATCTTTATTATCTTATTGTAACAGTGAAGAAATAGATTTAGAAAGCTAGGTAATTTACCTAATTTCTCAGTGTGTGTTTGCTATCTCTTGTCATATGTCAAATCACTTCAAACTTAGCAGCTTAAAACAATAAACATTTATTTCATTATTTCTGGGGGTCAGGAATTTGGGAGCTGTTTAACTGGGTGGTTTTAGCTCAAAGTTTCTAATAGGTGGCAGTGAAGATGTTGGCTAGGGCAGAGGTCATCTAAAGACTAGAGGATATGCTTCCCAAATGGCTTACTTGCGCTGGCTTCTCCCAAAGCAAGTCATCTGAGGGGGAAAAGGAGAGAAGGAAGGAGAGGGAGAGGGAGCAGTGGAGGGACTAGGGAGGTTGGAAGGAGGCAGCAAAATTTGTGAACATTAAAATTACTCTGTGGCTGTATATATTAGTGATAAAAGAAAGAAGTCTAACAAACTGGGACCTGCATTGTGTACAAAGCTATGATCTCGGAGAGCCCCTGGAATGTTTGTGTGTTATCAGGAAAACATGAACTATAAAAGTTCTGATTTCTATAAGAATCTCAGAACTGAGATTGAAGACCTTCCACATGAATTAGCATGAGAACTGGGACAAATCATAATAGTTCTTATAATTAATGTCTACATTTTCTGATGCTATAAAGCATTACGAGAATAAATTATTAAGTGTAAAAAGTATAAAGTACTAAGAAAATTCAACATGATTGTATTACTTTTAGGAATAGTTGTAGTGATATTAATAATCTAGGAGCCAACCTGGGAGCCATTCCTAGTTTGCTGTTTGATTTTTAGGTCTCATAAAGATCCGTGTGTCAAATTAACCAATTTTGTATTATCCAGGTAATTGTTGCTTGCATGATAATGGATCACCTTAAATTTTATTACTCCTATTTTGATGAATAATTATGCATTGTTATTTTTCACTTGAACTGTATAGACAGCCTAAAGAGACTGAAAGTAGAATATGGTTTGGTGTTATAATGGAACACTTCACTGGGAAAAGATTTGGGTTTGGATTCTAATGCTGCTACTGAATAACTGCAAAAATCTGAGGTAATTCATGTCATCTCGCTAAACTTAAGTTCTTCATTTTTAATATTAGGAAGTTGGTTGAGAAGCTTGCAAACTTGCTGTGATTTTAATTGTCGAGCTTAAATTAACAAAGTTTAAAGAATAACTAAACTAGATGACTATTGGCTATTTCAGCCCTTTTTAGAAAGGCAAATGATAAAGAGCACCCTATGTTGAAAGTTGAAATGGTGCCTTTTAATAGTGCTATAAACAGATCATTTGATATTTTTACTATAATAAGAGATATTTTCCTTCACAGCTATTTCTTTATAGTTTGTTTCTTCATAAATTGAGTCATAGGCTTTCTGTCTTGGATATGTGAAAAGCATTGTATATTTCAATGCCTCCCATGTTTAAATTCTGAATATTTTTACAAAGTAGATATTGAGTAATGGGAGACAATGGGCTATGATTGTGCCTACAGAGTAAAGAAATAATTTAAACAATTTAACATGAAAGCCCAATTTAATTGAAATTGCAATCATTAGTTGTTTATGGGAGAGTGGGGTTTTTTTGCACTATAGCGACAAACCAGCCACACTTAATCAAATAAAAACTTTGCAGCCTATCTTAATACCAATATCTTTTGTTATAGTCTGTTTCATCCTTTTTCCCTCTTTGTTTTGGTGGGTATTATCATCATATTTTATCTCTTAGATGTTTGACTCAGAATTTAAGTATAATGGACTGGTTCACAGGGCCTAGAGATAATTTAAGCAGAGAGAAAAAATTATTCACAACTTTGAATATGAAAATTCTTAAATTATAGAATGATTATAATTAAAGTTAGGATGAAGTGTAATGGAATCTCATCAATAAATATAAGTTAATATAAACATTTACACAAATTTAACCATATGTATTCACTAAAAAAAAGGGGAAATATAAATCTAATTATTGGACAGGTACTCTCTCTTACTGTGGATTTTACTATAGAGTAAGAAAAATTGAATAACCAGAGGGATTCATTAGCTATAAAGATTTAAAAATTAATTAAAAACTCAACTAAAGAATGAAAATTCTTATTAATAGTAACTAAAACAATTCAAACAACAAAATATTTACAATGCTCATTTTGCAGTGATGAGATTCTGTGTAATTTTGTCTTCTGAAATTTCTACTTTTTTGCATTTTCTAAATTTCTATAAGAGCATTTGCAGTTTTTAATGAAAATTACATATACTTCAAAAATTATAATAAAACTTATTAATTTAAATTTATGAAATATTGAAAAAACTTTTTATTGTTTTTTATTTGAGTATAATAAACAGTGGTATGGATGAAAACTTGACAAGCTTCTTCCTAAACAGCAAATTTATTTGTTATTTAGTTAAACTTTGCAGGAAGAAAGAGGATGAGTTTCCGTTTATTAGTACAAGACGATTCTAATCTCCTCTATTTGACTTTGTATTTCTTTAGTACACAAGATAGTACTGTGGTCTAGGTACTTTCATCTCTAGAAGGCTTTAGTATTATCAAAGTCTGGTTAAAGCCTCATCAATTAAGATATCACTATCCCAAATTTATGATAATTAGCAAAGAACTTGCTGAAATTTGTCTTATGAAAAAGCGTTTGTGAAAGACATTGATATTATTACCAGCATTACTAGAATAATTTCTAGCCAGTGTAGGAGAACAAACTATCTTTAAGGTATTACTTTAGCAACATTAATTTCTACTCCAACAATTAACTAACATACAACTCTTGCTAACTATGTATTCATTTAAAAAAGAACCTCTTAATCTTAATCTTGGCCCCAACTAGTTTCAATTTGCTAGTCCCTAAACTCCTACTCATCTACCTCATCTCATGTTAAACATAACTTACTCAATGGAATTTTCTTAAGGTTAAGTCAGATTCTTTCCTCAAATGTTATCATACAATCTCATTTTTTCTTCTAAAATCTCTGTATTGATAGTTACATAACCATTTGTATGGTTACTGATTAATGTCTGGCTCCCATTAGGTATCAGTTATATGAAAACAGGGATTGTGTCTGTCTTTTCTTCTCATTTTCACCTTAGGAACTAACATGGTACCCAAAATAGGATCTCAGTACTTATTGAATTAGTATCTAAATGTCTGAATGAATTATTGAATGAATATACCCAGCAGAAATTTGGCCAAGATACCTTAAACTTAAAGCTTTAGCATTTTAAAATTTCAATTAAATCATCAATAATTTAGATACCACCAATTTGGAATTTCTGAATTTTGGGACAGAGGTTTATACCCGAGATTGAAGAATGTCCTTGAAAATGATAGGCCATTGTTTCAAAAACGATATTCTATAATTTTGTTTTCCTGTGATTTTGAATTGATGTTTCCCTTGTTCTAATTGAGTTTTATAGTATCTAATTTTATTACCATCCTTTTATTGTTACTCTCTTCTGTGTATAAACCTTCAAAGAGATATTGTAGCCATATGACCTATTAATCATAGTCTATAGTCAGAACTGCAACCCCTACAAAAAAATCTTGTTGAAAAGCTCCCTAAGTTTGTTACCAATTAGCCTACATTTGTGATATTCTGTGTGCTTGGATATTTATGGCAAGGATTATTGAAAGTGAAATAAAAATCAAGAAATCATTATGAGATGCAGAGGACCAATCATAGGAATGCATATATTCTCAAGGCATTCTTACTTTGAAATATATTACAAATTGCTTTTTATATATACAAACACAAAAATATTTGATAATATACTAGTTTTGGTTTCTAACAGAAGATGAAGAGAGCTTAATTCATCCACTCATTTAATCATACATTTATCAAATTCTATATATGCCCCTAATAAGGTAATTCTGATTATGTCAGTAGATTTCATATTTTATCATAAAAATCTTTCAAAGGGAGCTTCAGATGTGATAGATAAATATTTACTTAACTTACTAATTTAGTACATAATACTAATGCCATTTAAAATAATATTTTAATTTACTAATATTATTTTTTAATCCTAACTTTATGAAACAGTTTTATTCTAGTTCTTCATATACATTTTTCCTTTTTGAAAGTTTTCTGAAACACATCATCTTCAGTTTTACCTAAGTTTTTTTAGTTATAACATGTTATAAATTCATGTTTGATACTGTCACTTAAGATTTCATCACATGACACAAATACCATTTGCATAACACTAAGGGAATTGTTAATACTTATCCCTTAAGTATATATTTATGATATCCATTATGTAACCACATAATCTTTTGCTTTTCTATGTGATGTTTGAAAGACTTATTTACATTGGCATCTAATACTTACAATTGTGAATAAAATTGCCAGAAATAAAAACTAAATTCCTATTATATTTTTGGGCTCCATTTTACTATTCTAACAGAATAACCCCTAAGACTATCCAAAACCAATACTGATTGAGGTCATTTCTAGCTATTACATCTTTCCTAAGTAGCATTTTATTGTTTATAATAAAATAGTTGGAAGTGTGCTCTGTAATATGAGAGCCTCTTTTCTGAGAAATAATATTGAATAAACAGTTTGCCTTATACGCCTTATACAAGTTGAGCATCCCTAATCCAAAAATCCAAATGCTCCAAAATCCAAAAATTTTCAAGCACTGACATGATGCCACAAGTGGAAAATTGCATACCCGACCTCAAGTGACAGGTGTACAAAACTATTAAAAATATTGTATAAAATTGCCTTCAGGCTATGTGTATGAGTTATATATGAAACATAAGTGAATTTTGTTTTTGGCCTTAGATTCTATCCCCAAGATATCTCATTATGTATATGCAAATATTCCAAAATAAAAAAACATTATATATTGAAATACAAAGCACTTCTGGGCCCAACCATTTCAGAGAAGGGATACTCTACCTATATTCTGAAATATACTATATTTAGTTAATATCTGCTATTTATCTGGATGGAAAAATAGAAAAGTGATCACCAAATACTCCCTGTCTTCAAGGAATGTATCACGCAGGGGTGGGGAACCTGTGGTCTTGGGGACACATGTGGTCTTCTGGATCCTTGAGTGTGACCTTTTGACTGAATCCAAATTTTACAGAACAAAGCCTTTTAATAAAGCAAGTTACTACAGAGAGATAAAAAGTCATATAGGAGGGGCCCTTAACCCAAGTCAGGGAATGCTTCCTATAGGACATGACGATGAAAATGGTACTGAAAAGGTGAGTAGGAATTAGCCAGAAAAACGAAACAGCTTGCTCAAAAGGCTGAAGTTAAAAAAAAAAAAATGTGATAGGTTCATAGATTTGCAGACAGTTCAGTAGGGCTAGAGTAAGTTTGCAGGTAAAAGTGTGTATACTTGAAAGATGAAGTTATAGAGGTAAGCTTGAACATGCATGGATTTTATAAATCCTTTTTTATATAAAGTCTTTAATAAATACTCTCTTGTAGATCATCCAATAATTGCTATTTTTAAGACAAGTGTTAAATAAATGCTCAATTTAAATGCAGATAAAAATTCAAAAATAGTCATATCTTTATAAACAAAGGACAGATCATTGACCTTACCTTCTATTTGTGCAAGAAAAGACTAACGAATGACCTTTCACAATAGTCCTTAATACATAAACTTTGTGAGAATAGTAATTGTGAATCTGATTCATTTTATGAAGCTTATGGTTGCTTTGAAATGTACACAGTAATAATCACCTCAACATTTGTTTTAATTCAGTCAAGATTATTTATCTTACCTGAAATGACAGACATTTCTGTTGGGATATTATTATGATTATCATTTAAGATTTATCAATATAAATCATATGAACCCAAGTCCCTATCTTAAACCAATTAGGATTTAAACCAAATTAAATAGGATGGCCTTGAGATGGTCTCAAAATGGGAGGTTGCACAGGCTTGTGTGGAAACTTTTCTGTCTCAGCCAAAGCAACTAAAAAATGTAAAACTAATTGGATTGAAATAGAAATAATAGATTTTTTTTGTGTGTGTGAAGGTGTACTTCAAGTAAGAAGAGAATTGGTATTTAATATAGAAAATTTTCTCACCTCTTAATAATTATTAGCTTTGTTTATTACAAAATAATGAACACATTCTGGGATCAAAGAATTGTCACAATTCCAGGTTACTGTGCAGAGAACAAACCTGTAAACAGTCAGTTATACTATTTATAAGGTACACTTTACTATAGAGAATGCTATTCACTACCAATTAGATTATGAAACTTATTTGTGTTTGTCTCAACCAACAGTCAGTCAACAGGATATAGTAAATGGATTCATCTTGGCTAATACATTTTTACATAACTTGTAGATTATTTACAATTATCAAATTTTGTCTTATTCATTGTTACTTTTTTGTTATATTTCCAATTCACAAAAATCTATCAATAGTTAAAAATATGTTCATTGAAATGTAAAAGTACTGGTGAAAATTTTAACTAAATAATTGACAATAATATTACAAATATAACTAGTGAACAGTATTCTAGAGCAATAAAATGTGCATTTAATATGTGCTGGGAAAAGTGAACATGCAGGTGTGAGGACTTTATAAAAGCAGTTTAGAAAGTACAAATAGCCCCACGATGAATACCAGCTGTACTTTTTTTCCTAGTTCCTAGTGTGTTGTCTTTTCTCAAACTTTGTCAAGTAATCACAGGAACTTATTTCACCTTTTTATTGGATCATTTTTAATGCTTTCTAATAGAAATAGATGACTTTTGTTGCCAAAGGTGAAAAGATCAGAACTACAAAGACTTTATTCTGAGTTTTACTCAGATACAAGTAATGCACAAGAATGCCCAAAACTAGTAAATTGGCCTCAAAGTTAATGACAGATATATTCAAAGAGAAAGCAGAGGAAACTATTGATAAAACTCCTTTATTGGATCACACTGTTGGTTTTTACATTATATCAACATATTACTACACTGTGGAAAAACAGACACCATCTAATGTATGTGCTAGCAGGTAATTAATTTTTAAGTTGGAATTTCTAAATCAGCTCATGGCATTTGTGCTGTGAATATCTGAAGAAGTGCTTGATGAATTTTGTTTTGCTTATCACTACAATCCCATACTCTACAATAGATATTTGTGTTTGTTTGATTTTAATAATTATTTCCTAAACTGCAATGTTGACTGGAAAATCATCATTGTGACAGTATGGAGAACCAGCCTTGCCCATCGCAAAGGAAGGGGGCTTTGTTATATGAATAAAAATGGGTTTCTGGTAAGATAATTTATAACTACATTTGGAAGTATGAATGAAATATAGGAGAAATAATATTTCTTCATAATACTTATGACTATAAAAACTATCCTATAATTTCAAGTAGCCTCATTAAGTTGTATAAATTCTAGAGTAGTATTAACCTATTAATTTAAGGACAACATGATTTTTATTTTTGGATAAGATAGCAGAATTTCTTAGAATACAAACTCTATTAGAAATGACACAACGATCACTGAAAATTTGGCTCTTTCCAAACATTTGATGTGTTTACTCATTTTGGGGGCAAGGAATCGATGCTACATTATTAAGCCCATTTAAAAACAATTTTCAGGTGTAGAACATGAAGAAAGGCTTTTTCTTCTGACTTTGTAGAACCAAATGCTGCCAAAAGATAGAATAAGAATCCATTTCTCACCATCTTCCAACTTGAAACCTTTTTTAGTTTGAGTATAATTGTTGACTTAGCGTCTGACACATATTGAAGGTATTCAATGAGAAGCCTTTTCATAACCTCTGGGTCAATGTTTACTGCAAATCATCTAGAACTATCTGATTTTGTTACTAATCCCAAAGACCTATAATTGTAAATCACGATTTTCCGATTCAGTGAAAACAAAGAGTTAATTTTTTTTTTTCTGGGTAAAAATTTCATTCGATCTATGGCTCACACAACTTATTGTTGAATCAGATAGAAATGTCTGGTGGAAGATTGCGAGAAATAGTATTCTTCTAGCTAAAATTGGGGGTCCACATATTTGTGGTACCCTCATCAGGTGATCTAGCAGATGTCAACAATTTGAGAACAATCTTAGAATCTTAAAATATCATTTAAAAGAGCATAAAGGGAAAGATTTAGATCAGAATTAGAATTTAGAGAAAGAATAGTGAGGGTAGAGAAAATCTCTATTCTGAAGGTTTTTTTCCTCGTTTTTTGAAAGGAAGAGTTAAATATTAGGTTACTGAGCATGAAATGGCCGATTTCCTTAAGTACGAAGTTTGACAGTTGATATCTCTGACATTTCACTTTGACGCGTCTTGTTTTATTTTTATTGTGAAGGTACATTCTTTCAAACACATAATTTTTGGCTTTTGATTATCTCTTAAATTTTTTTAGAGCAATGAAACCATGACTAAGTCAAAAATTAGTGTTATTTTTGAATATGAGTTCTGTCATGGAACCAATGCTGCACAGACAACTCAAATTATCAGCAAAGTGTTTGGGAAGGACGTGGCTAATGAATGCATAGTGCATTCAGTGGTTTCAGAAGTTCTGTTCTGGTGATTTTAATCTTGAAAATAAGCCACGTGGGTGACCTGAGACTGAGGTGGATAATGATGAGCTGAAAGCTGTAGTGGAAGCGAATCTATCTCAGCCTATGCATGAATTAGCAGCCAGGTTTGATGTTACTATTCCAACATTATTGGATCATTTGAAACAAATCAGCAGGTAAAGAAGCTGGATAGATGGGTACCACATGAATTAAATGAGCATTAGAAGAGAAATTGTCTCGAAGCTTGCCTTTCTTTACTGTCACGATGTAAAAGTGAACTGTTTCTATGCTATATTGTTACATGTGATGAAAAATGGATTCTTTTTGACAATGGTTGGATAAAGATGAAGTACCAAAACACAGTCCAAAAGCAAATATTCATCAAAAAAAGCTAATGATGTGTGTTTGGTGGTCCAGTGCTGGTATTATCCACTACAGCTTCATGAAACCTGGTCAATCAATTACAGTGAATGTCTACTGCAGCCATCTGGGTGAAATGATGAGGATGCTTGCAATTAAGCAGCCGAGATTGGTCAATAGAGACAGGCCAATCCTTTTGCAAGACAACGCTGGACCATATGTCGCACAAACAAGGCTCCTCAGATTATAGAAGCTGGACTTGGAAACTCTCTGTCATCCACCGTATTCACCAGACCTTGCACCAACTGACTAGGCTTGGGACCTAGTCCCACTTCTTCCAGGCTTTGGACCACTTTTTGCCAGGAAAAATATGCAATTCTCAGCAAGCTGTGGAAACACCTTTTGTGATTTCACTGCGCTTGCTCTCCAGACTTCTTTGCTGCTGGCATAAACAAGCTACGATTAAGATGGCAAAACTGTGTCGATAGTTTAATAGAATACTTTGATTAATTGTATTGCTTCTTGTTTGAGATATAATAAACTAAACTTTTGATTTGAAATCGGACATTTCATATTTAATGGCCTAATACTATATTCATATTCCCTTTCCCTCTTATTTAGTTTTTTCTTTCCTATTATGATGCTCTCCGTATTAATGATATTCTGAAGAACTTTGTGACACTATGAATTTGACTGGATTGATTACATTTTAGTTGCTTGCCACTTTTTTTCTTTATGAGAGTGTAAGTTCAGTGCACACAGTAGCAATGTCAGTAGACAAACTTCTGAGCAAATTAGTTTTATTATATAAAAGTGGAATTTCTTTGTCTTTTTAATATATATGTGTTTAATTCAAATGAAAATAGCTATATCATCTTATAAAAACAATGTGTAGTGGAAAATTCAGCCACAGCATTTTCTAAAAATTATAATTTTTCTTAAAATTATATAGACAAAAAGAATAACCTTAGTTTCTTAGTATTTTATATATATACATGTAAAATATATATATTTATGTTTACGTGTATATATAAGTAGGATCATATGCTATATGGTTTGCTGTTTGTTGGAATTCATATAGGGAAATGCAAGAATAATATTCAGTATGATTAACTTAATGAATGGAATCCATAAGTTATGACAGGAAATTGTGTGTTGACTCCCACAGAGTATTTTGAGGTCTTATGTGTGGTATCAGGATACTTGCTTTCTTTCCTATGTCTCATGGGTGTAGCACATTGTTGGCTGAGATTAATATTTAAAGAATAGTCTTCTTTCTCTTTATTCATAGGCATACCATTTCCCTTCTATAGTACCTATAGGTTCTACTCACACAGAGCGGCAAGAGCTCTAATACCAATACCACCAACAAATGGGTGCATAGTGTGGGTCAGTCGCTGTTTAGATTCTTTATGAGCATTATTTCATCTAATTCTAACAATATTCACATAATGTAGTTATGCTGCCCATTTTGTAGATGAGGAAACTGAGACTCAAATAGGTTAAAAGTAGCCTGTATTGTTGATAACTTTGTTAAACAGTCTAAATAAGCTGCTATCCTAGATATACTTTAAACTTGGCACTGCCAATTGTGATTTAATCAGTGTAGGGTAGAGCTCTGGCATTAGTGTGTTTTAAAAGATTCCCAAGTGATTCTTATGGTAGCCTCGGTTCCAAATCACTGATATAGATAATGACAGAAATAATTTCATTTTTGCAATATGTTAATAAATGGTCCCTAAAGTCTGCAAACCAACATCACCTGGTTTAGCTGTCATTTTTATTTCTTTACTGTAATTCATTTTGCTTTTCAGATTAACCAGGTAATAGGACTGAGCCACATTAGGCTTTAACCTCTCATTTGAGGTCTTAAGCTTGGAAAAAGTATGCCTGATAGCTAAAAATAAAATGAATGTTTGCATCTATAAATCAAAATCAGCTGTATGGTTTTAGTGATTTTTTTTTTCCTCATTGGGGGATAAAAGAGGGTGAACCTAGGCTGGCTGGCAGTAAGAATGCCAAAGTTAGTCTTATATGATTTGAAACCTCTTGGAGAGAAAATCCTGAAAATAATGGCTTATGAATGCAAGGAAGTAGAAATAATAGAGGAAGAATAAAGAGATAAAGAAACTGTTTAGTAAAACTTTATATCTCAAAATTCTACTGCTATATAGCTGATGATCTCTTCTTTTCTGTTTCCAACTACTACTTCTTCTTTTTTAATAATTTGTTAAAATAAGTTGTAAACTCTTGCAGAGAATATATTTTCAGGCTTAAAATACAAAAGGTGATGGCTCATTCTGATATTATAGACAATTTATAATTCAAAATTACTTAAAACATTGTTAACATGAGATTTTATGGGTGGAAACAGTGTTTTCAGGGTGAAGGCAAAAAAAAAAAAGAAAAGGACATGCATTTCTAGAAAGATACAGCCAAAAACTTGGAGAGGGCCCAGAATTCTGGAGACAGAAGTTAATAAAAATTTTTAATAATTAAATATCTTCATTATGAAGATAACTTACTTCTTCTCTTTATGTTAAAACAAAAAAAAAACAAAACAAAACTCTTAGATTTTTTTTTGATGGCTCTCATATTATTTTTCTTTTCAAAGACAATCTATAAAAGTTAAAGGGGCTTGCGCCTTTTCATTTTCAGTAGGATAATGGCTTTAATTTTTTTTTTTATTATTTCAAAATATTATGGGGGCACAAATGCTTATGGTTACATGGATTGCTTTTGTTATGCTTGAGTCAAGGTTTTAAGTGTGTGCCCATCACCCAGATAGTGTTCATTGTACCTTTAGGTAGGTTTTCTCCCATCCCATCCTTCCCCCTCTTCCTTGCTTGATTTCCACTGAGTTTTACTTCCCTTTGTGCATATACGTGCTCATCAGTTAGTTCCAATTTAATAGCAAGTACATGTGGTGTTTGTTTTTCCATTCCTGAGATAACTTCACTTAGGATATTGGTCTCCAGTCCCATCCAAATTGTTGCAAGGGGCCTTAATTCATCCTTCTTCATGGCTGAATAGTATTCTATAGTCTACATATGCCATATTTTGTAAAGCCACTCATGTATTGATGGGCACTTGGGTTGATTCCACATCTTTGCAATTGTGATTTGTGCTACAATAAACGTTTGAGTGCAGGTGTATTTTTGATAAAATAACTTCTTTTCCTTTAGGTCAATACCTAGTAGTGGGATTGCTGGATCAAATGGTAGGTCAACTTTTAGTTTTTTGAAGAATCTCCATACTGTTTTCCAAAGAGGTTGTGTTAATACTAATTTGCAGTCCCACCAACAGTGTATAAGTCTTCCTTTCTCTTAGCATCCATGCCAGCATCTATTATTTTGGGGCTTTTAAATAAAAGCCTTTGTAACTGGGATAAGGTGATATCTCATTGTGATTTTAATTTGCATTTTCCTGATGATTAGATATGTTGAGCATTTTTTTCATATGTTTATGGGCCATTTGTCTTCTTTTGAAAAGCTTCTGTTCATGTCTTTTGCCCATTTTTTAATGGAATTGTTTGTTTTTTTATTGCTGATTTTCTTGAGTTATTTGTAGATTCTGGTTATTAGCCCTTTGTTGGATATTTAGCTTGCAAATATTTTCTCCCATCTGTAGGTTGTCTATTGCTCTGTTGATTATTTTCTTAGCTGTGCAGAAGCTTTTTAATTTAATCAAGTCCCATTTATTTATTTTTGTTGTTGCCGTGATTGCCATTGGAGTTGTCTACATAAGTTCTTTGCCTCGGCCAATGTCTAGAAGAGTTTTTCCAACATTTTCTTCTAGCATTCTTATGGTTTCATGCCTTACATTTAAGTCTTTTATCCACCTCAAATTAATTTTTATGAGTGGTGAGAGATATGGATTCTGTTTCATTTCTTCTGCTTGTGGTTATCCAATTCTCTCAGCACTATTTATTGATTAGAGCTTCTTTCCCCCTGTGTATATTGTCTGCTTTGTGAAAGATCAATTGGCTGTATGTGGATGGTTTTATATCTGGGTTCCCTGTTCTCTTCTATTGGTCTATGTCTCTCTTTTTGTGTCAGTACCATGCTGTTTGGTTTCTATAGTCTTGTAATATAGTTTGAAGTCTGGTAAAACAATGCCTCCAGATTTGTTCTTTTGCTTAAGATTGCTTTAATTATTCAGGCTCTTTTCTGGTTCCAAATGAAACACTGAATTATTTTTCTAGATCTGTGAAATATGATGTTGGTGTTACTATCCAAAGTGATTTACAGATTCAATGCAATCCCAAAACTCTTTGGATTGCAACCCTTGTGATTAAAAAATACTAGTTCCCTTTCTTCTTTGCATAGTTTTTTGTTTGATTCATTGCAAAAATGGAGTATGATTATAAAGCATGGAAAAGATGTAGCTTCTTGGTAAAGATGTCATGGACATTTTTCATAAGTATAGATTCCTCTTTCATGGTTTAAGTGGATCTTACCTAACAAACTAAGCTTTCATTGTGAAATAAAATTTTAGTTTTTAATCCAAACGGGAAAATCTGAAATTCCTTTTGTACAGGTATGGGCATATGTGTTGAATTTGGCCAGCTTGGAAACTAGTAACTAGGTTATTCAAGGTCAAATCAAAAAGATTCAGTTGAGAGTGGAGAGAGAAAATATTTAATTCTTTTGGAGTATACTCAATAAAAGTATTTCTTTTTTTAACTCTAGGAAAATATACTGAATACTTTGTTTCTAGAATCACTGTTGCACAAATAAAATAAAGATATTTTAAAATCAGGTCCATTCTTTTTTAAGACCTAAATGGAAATTTTGTCTGCATTTAAGCATATTTCAGCTATTAATTTTCAGATGAACTGATATATTGGAAAGTTTTACATTTGGAGTGTAACATGTTTTACCTCTTATAAAAAAGGGAACATAATGTTTTAAAATTGATTTTTTCCTTCACTGATGGCATAGAGTATATTATGATAGGGTTTGATTATTTGGTACACTAAATTGAGCTTTAAAAGAGCCTACTGGTATCAGCTCCTCTTTTTTAATTTCTGTGTACATCTCAAATTCTTATACTGCTCTACTTGAAACTTTTGCCTTACTTCCAGCTTTGTACTGATTGAATGGGATGGTCTCAGTCTACTTTAGTCTGTCTTTGCAGAGAATATCAACTAAAAACAAAGACAACTCAAAGGATTGGCTTGTTGGCTGGCAGTGGAGGGGAAAAAGAGGAGGGCAGAGAAAAAAGTTAGTTACATCTCTTATTGCTAGAATAAACTCTGAAAAAAGAAAAACTCTGTTCTCGTAATTCAGGCAGGGTCATTATAGCTGCTTCCCCTTAGGAAATAGAGGGAGGGAGACCTTCCACACTGTTAAGTAAACAACTTTACTGTTGAGTATTTAAACTTCTGTGCCTAATTTTAAAGGTCTCATGACATGGGGAAAATGAAGCTGGTTTCTCCATAAGGCATTTATAGTAATTTGGAATCTTTTAGATTTTAAGTTACAAACTATTTTTGTGTTTCTTGCTAATCATCTTGTCAACATGTTATCAACCCAGACATTAAAAATGTATGGAGCTTCTCTAATGTCAATTCTTAGGTAGATGTAAATATTGGTCATAGTTTTCTTTGGTATGCAAATTCTTCCAAAATAATTCTCAGAAAATCATGCAGTTAATGAATATGCAATCCATTTTATAGTATTTGCATTCTCTTCCTCTCCATTTTTCAAAGAATGGCATTAGAATCATCTGGTTCTATCATTTCCTTGTCCTAGTTCTCAACTGTTTTTCAGTTGTGAAACATGACAAAGTGAACCAGAGATTAGATTTATAATCCAAAAACTAGAGTCTTAGTTTTGGCACTGTCATTTATTAACTGTCTGATATAAACTGGGCACATAATTTAATTTATTCATTTAATTAATTATTTTAATTATTTAAAATAAAATAATTTATAATAATTATAATGATTATAATAAAATAATTAAAATATATTATTTAAAATAAAATTATTGTATTTTAATTATTTTATTAATTAACTATTTAATTAATTAAATTTATTTATTAATTTATATGAACCTCAGCTTCATTCCCAGTAAAATGGGGATAGTAATGTTTGTTCATATGGTTATGGTGGGAATCAAGGCAGAGAGGGGAGATTATAAATAAATATGAAATGATTTTACAAATTTTAGGTGTTATATACCTATATGTATTATTATTATTTTTAAATAAATGGCAAGTTCTGCAAGAGAAATTTAGAAGTTGATTGAACTCAAGGTTGTACTTTAAATTTTATCCAGATATTTTTATCCTTCTCAACTGCTTTTTCCCCATCATGCACCAACATGGGCTTTACCACTTTAAAAAATGCACATTCTTTTTATAGTAATCTACTACATATTAACCAGTCCAAAGAGTGCTCAGTCATTTAGTGAGATTTTTGAATAAAGAAATTATTTAAGTCAAAAATACAGGCTCAGAAATAGTAAGTGATACAAAGCATTGGCCACTCTGTGCTGCCATCTGGTGCCTATTAATTTACCCTTGCTGGTGCCAGAAGCTGGGGACTCAAGATTCCCCTGAAGTGTTTCAAAGTAAAGACTAGTATTTACAGAAATGAGTTTCTCACACTTGTTGCTCATAAATTTTCTAAAATGTAAATATGACCGTGTCACCTTTCTACTGGAAAACATCTCTTTTTGCTCAAGGTTAAGGCCAAACGCTGGCATGGCTTATATTGATCCCAGGTATTTAGTCACAGTGTACTTTGTCAGTCTTATTTTCATTCTTTGCTTGCCTTAAACCTTACACTCTAGCCTTACCAAATTTCTTGCCACATTTTCTGAAGTACATACCATGTACTTCCATGCCTCTGAACACATGATACTGCTTCTGCTTGAAATATTATTCTCCCCCCTTACTATCTAGTGAAATTCTATTAATCTTTATTTTTCCTTTTATTTCATCACATTATGGGGGTACAAATATTGTTAGGGTTACATATATTGCCCTTGCCACCCCTCCCCCGCCAGAGCTTCAAGCGTGTCCAAACCCCAGGTGGTGCGCACCGCACCCATTATGTAAGTATACACCTTTCCCCTCCGTCCCCTCCCACCCACGCACCACCCAATAAAAGTTTTTGGGTTTTTTTGATATTTTGGTTACATTGTATATCTTTGCCTCTCCCTAAGAAGGGTTAGAGGTATTCCCTTCCCCCCCACAATGCTCGCCACATCCCTAAGATGTGGGTCTCCTAAATAAGACCCAATACTTTGAAAATGATTACTTTTGTGTGTCTTCTTACCCTAACAGATTATAAGTATAGGCTTTGTCTTGATCTCTCTTTTTGTCTGCTACCTTGCAGTCCTTGGAACACAGCAGGCTATGAATAAATGTTGAATGAATGACTGAAGGATTGAGTCAGTGAGTGATTTAGCATCTTGTCAGGCCATATTATGGTTTTATTATTTTTTAATTGACAAATTATATATATATTTATGATGAAAAAGGTGATGTTTTAATATATGTATATATTGTGAAATAATTAATTCAAGCTAATTAACTTAATCATCACCCCACTTATCATTTTTGTGTATATGGTGAAAACATTTAAAATTGTATACAATTTCAAGCATACAATACATTGTTATTAACTATAGTCACCATGCTGTAAAATAGATCTTCAAAACTTATTTCTCCTGTTTAAATAAAACTCCATACCCTTTGACCTCTCCATTTTCCCACCATTTTCTCATCCCCTCCCACCCAGGCCTTGGTGAATGCCATTCAAAAAATATCATTTGAAAAGCAATGGACATTGCATAAACTGCTTATTGAATTGTGAAAAGGAATAACTTTTTAATATTTTGCTAATAAAAATCAGACAATAGCAGGTTGATAACTGCAGCTTCCAGGTGACATCAGGAAATCATCTACAGCTCAGCAATATTAAATATTTCAGTTCTGAGCTTTAAGAAGCATCATAGAATCATATGGTAAAACTGGTCTTAAGGGTAATCTAGGCCAGTTCCCCACTCTGCATAAACATCTCCAGTCTCTTTATGCTCACTAATACCTCAAGCAACAGATGATCGGTAAGCAAATCTGATATTAAAAAGTACTAATTTACTTTGAGTAGATTTCTAGTATTCTTGATTCATTCATCTAGTATTCTTGATTTATTATTTTAGTATGTCCCTTGGGAATATACAGAGTAAATCTGATTTGAAGTTTTCAAACATTTGAAACTTTTTCTATCTCAGTTATTCTCCTAATTCCATAATTAGTCAACATGTAATACCTTTGATTCTTTTAACAATTTCTTGTATGTTATAATGCTAGTCTTTCATCCTTTCTATCCATCCCCTTCTCTGTCTATTATAGAGATTAAGGTCATTCTGTATCACAATATTGATCATGTGATCTCACCATTGATGATGAGAGTGAGAATGTCATCTTCCTAATTCTAGATACTGTTATTCTGTTAGCACAGTTTAAGATTTAATCTGATTTCTTTAGTGCCCATACACAGAATTGACTCATTGGCCTTACTGGAGATGCTATCTCTTCCTATCCAAAGATACAGTAACAGGTCATTGGCATATTACCTAGTAATGATGTCAGAGAAGCCAGTAATCTCTAGTAAAGGGAGAGAGTACAAAAAAAATTTAAACGATGGGTAAAAATTTTGTTAGAAGTTTTATACATATAAACATTATACAATAGCTAATAGCTAGTGAAAGTATTATGTTAAAATGTTAAATCTTTAAATTTGGCCACTTTTATATTACTGATGTTTTAAGCAAATGTTGATAGTAAAATAATGTTTAGACCTCTAATATAATTTAAATTTCAACAATCTTAGCATTTTCTTTGAATGTAACAAAACAATGTTATGAGTTTATCAAAAACATAGGTTTTTTAAAAAACTTGTGATTTCTATAAGGTTGGATGTATTCTTTATATTTAATGACAAACTTGGTACAGAAAAATATAGCTTTGGTTCTATAATAAAAATTCAAGGAAAAATATGATTTTTATAACAAAAAATATATTAAGACAATGTTGCTGGGATGATTTTAGTCCATTCAACTAGTAATATGTATTATTTTCATTGCTTACTTTCTTGAATATTTAGTAATTTGCCAAATAAGTATATGAAGTATGTTAACTAATGTACTGATTGTGTTTCCACCTATTTATTTTTGATTTGTAAACTTTCTATTTCGATTGTAAAGCTTATATGGCCAAGCTAGTTTTCATCGTGCTTTGGGTTTGCTTTTAGAGTGTTCTGTGGTACTATTATGCACACAAGAAACAAGCCTTGCTTTTGAAATTTGTTAACTGGGTTTGTGAGTACCTTCAAGTGAAGAGTATGTAGTACTTACTTGTCTTGTTCTTAGGGAATTCATTTTGCTTTTTTTTAATTTTCTTTATACTCAAATATATTTTAAAGCAGTTAAGAAAAAATAGTCTTTTATATTTAGCCATACTTTTAACATTTCTTATGCTGTTTGTTTATTACTAAAGACTTAAGTTTTCATCTGATATAATTTCCTAATTTCCTTTCAGACTGAAGACCTTTTTTAAAAAATTTATTTTTGTTTATTTCAGCATATTATGGGGGTACAAATGTTTAGGTTGTGTATACTACCATTGCCCCACCCGAGTCAGAGCTTCAAGCGTGTCCATCCCCCATATGATGCGCACTGCACCTATTAGGTGTATATATACCCATCCCCTCCCCCCACCTGCCCAGCACCCGATGAATGTTATTCCTATATGTGCACTTAAGTGTTGATCAGTTAATACCAATTTGATAGTGAGTACATGTGGTGTTTGTTTTTCCATTCTTGGGATACTTCACTTAGTAGAACGGGTTCCGGCTCTATCCAGGAAAATACAAGAGGTCTTATATCCCATTTTTGTAGCTGAGTAGTACTCCATGGTATACACATACGACATTTTATTAATCAACTCATGTACTGACGGACACTTGGGTTGTTTATAAATCTTTGCAATTGTGAATTGTACTGCTATAAACATTTGAGTGCAGATGTCTTTTTTATAGAATGTCTTTTGTTCTTTTGGGTAGATGCCCAGTATTGGGATTGCTGGATCAAATAGTAGTTCTACTTGTATTTCTTTGAGGTATCTCCATATTGCTTTCCACAGAGGTTGTACTAGTTTGCAGTCCCACCAGCAGTGTATGAGTACTCCTATCTCTCCACATCCATGCCAACATTTGGGACTTTTTAATAAAAGCCATTCTCATAGGAGATAAGTGATATCTCATTGTGGTTTTGATTTGCATTTCCCTGATGATTAGAGATGTTGAGCATTTTTTCATGTTTCTTAGCCATTAATCTGTCTTCTTTTGAAAGTTTCTGTTCATGTCCTTTGCCCACTTTTTGATAGGGTTGTTTGATTTTTTCTGGCTGATTTTCCCGAGTTCTACATAGATTCTTGTTATCAGCCTTTATCGGATGTGTAACATGCGAACATTTTCTCCCATTCTGTAGGTTGTCTGTTTGCTCTCGTGATAGTTTCCTTGGCTGTGGAGAAGCTTTTTAATTTGATCAGATACCATTTATTTATTTTTCTTATTGCTGTGATTGCTTTTGGGGTCTTCTTTATAGATTCTTTGCCTAGGCAAATTTCTATAAGAGCTTATCCAATATTTTCTTCTAGAATTCTTATAGTTTCACACTTTAGGTTTAAGTCTATTATCCACTGTGAGTTTTTCAAAAACTTTTTTAGGAGCATTTTTTCGGACTGTAGTTTTCCTTCTTATTATTATTTTTAATTTTGGAAAAAATCTTTTTCATTTCAGGATGTTACGAGGCTACAAACTTTTTTTTTCATGTGTTCTTTTTTTTAATTTAATTTAATTTTTTTTCCTGCATATTATGGGGGTACAAATATTACGGTTGTGTATATTGCCCCCCTCCCCCTCGAGGCAGAGCCTCAAGCATGACCATCCCCCATACGTTG
>VBSM01000272.1:57903299-57918066 GCA_008086735.1 Cheirogaleus medius
CCTCAGCCTCCCAGAGTGCTAGGATTACAGGTGTGAGCCACCGTGCCCGGCCCTGACTTTTTTGAAAGTTGGACAAGGCTTAGAGTTAGTTCTTCTTTAAATATTTGATATAATTCACTAGTGAATCCATCAGATCCAGGGCTTTTCTTTGTTGGAAAATTTTTGAGTACTGATTCAATCTCTTTACTAATTATAGGTCTATTCAGATTTTGTATTTCTTGGTGGTTTAGTCTTGATAGATTTTGTGTTTCTTGGAATTTGTTTCATCTAGGTTATCCAATTTGTTGGCATATGGTTGCTCATATTACTCTCTTATAATCCTTTTTATTTCTGTGAAATCAGTAGTAATGTCAGCACTCTCATTTCTGGTTTTTATAATTAGAGTCTTCTCTCTTTTTTCCTTGATATGTCTATCTAAATATTTGTCAATTCTATTGATCTTTTCAAAGAATTGACTTTTAATTTTGTTGATTTTCTCCATTATTTTTCTATTCTCTATTTCATTTATATCTATTCTACTGTTTATTATTTCCTTTCTTCTAGATGTACGTTGTTTGTTCTTTTAAAGTTAGGTCACTGATGTGAGTTCTTTTTTGTTTTTTAACATAGTATTTACAGCTATAAGTTTTTCCCTTAGCACTCCTTTTTCTGTGTCTCATAAGTTTTGGTTAGGACAAACTTCTTTTACATTCACCTCTAGGTATTTTGTAATTTCCTTTGTGATTTATTTTTGGATCCTTTGGTGTTTAACAGTGTGTTGTTTGATTTTCACAAATCTGTGAATTTTCATGTTTTCCTTTTGTTACTGATTTCTATCTTTATCCCATTTGGTCAGAGAAGATACTTTGTATAATATCTGTCTTTTCATATCAATGGAGACTTAATTAGTGGCCTTATATATGGCCTATGCTGGAAGATGTCCCATATTCACTTGAGAAGAGTGTGTATTCTGTTGTTGGGTAGAGTGTTCCATATATATCTGTTTTATCATTATTGTGTTTTGTATTACTACATAACAAATGAGTTTTACAATGAGTTATACTTCACAAATCCCCATTTCTATTCCCGGCAAATATCTATAATATTTTATGCTATTTGTTCTCTTTGTGGTGACTATATAACGTATCTCTTCTTGCCTCTTCCTCCTCTCTATGTCTCCTGCTTCTACTTCTGCTTCCTCATTTCCCAGGTTTAAAAACAGATTTCTTAAAGACCAAAAAAGTGACTTCTTCACAATATCTAATTATATCATTCATTGAACCAATATAATTTATTGTGTGTACTATCAAAACCATTTCTTTAGAGAGAACTCAATCTGGACCATATTACAAAAAACAGATGCTATTATTTTGTTTTTTATTTCATGCCAGAAATTCTATAAAATATACATTTTTAAAGGATTAGGACCACCAAATGGACTCAAGGAGTCATGGTTCTTACCACTGGTTAATTTAGCTCATTTAAACAATTTAAATTTTCCTACTTCCCTTGAAAGCTCAAAAGAAGACAATTTTGTCATGATAATATGACACTAACTTATCTTTTGATAAGGGTATTAAGATCAAACAGTCTGATGTACTCAGGGTTGGATAGCATGCCCTGATTTTTGTTGACTAGTGACCTCTAAAACTTATTACATTTGAGCCCACTTAATATCAAGTCACCTAATGGAAGCACATTTTTTCCACCAAATCATTTTGTACTAATTCAGTACAATTTTGCTCATTTAATATCAATTGACACTAAGCGATTTCCTGTGCAATGTCAATTGAAAATCACTGATTTCCTGCTAATACAGCACTTAGTGTCAATTTCTTTGTGCAGCAAAAGCATTTTTTCAATTAACTACACCATATAATTTTTTGTTTTTAGTTGTTTGCATGGACTGTCTGATAATAGTTTTGTGAAACAAAGACATAAGAAGGAGAAAAAGATGACATTCCCTGTTGGCATTAAATAATTTAAATCTTATGATTTTATTTTCTTTCTATAGGAGGTAAAATAGCTTCTTGGAAAACTTTCAAATATATCAAGCAATATGGTAGCAAATTTACATTAGCGGTAAATAGGATTCTGTGTTTTTGGACGTTGTACATACTAAGCCATATGTAAAACATGCTTTGACTAACAACAACAACAAAATCCTTACTAGTACCTCTTCTCATGATTTAGCTCAAGAAGACCTACTATTGGATAATGACTAATGAAAATTGTTTTTTATTTTTTAGAGGGATGAGCTCACTTAAATATTCTTTATACTCTTACTAGTAAAGTGGGGCATCGTTACATCCACTGATTTATGAAAATGTAGAAAGCTTTGTGGACTGGCACAACTAGGAAAGCACAGCTGAAGATATTCTTCTGATTAGATAATATCGGGTTTACTCAGGAAGTGCAAATATTTCTGTATTACTTTTTATAAATCCAGCATTTTGGGTGGTAGATGGGGAAAGGAGAAAATTGTAGTAGATCCTTCTTATCCTAATGAATTATGAAAAGAATTATGTATGTAAAACAAAATTATTTGAAGCTATAAATAAAATTTGTATATATTGCATATTTAATAAAGTACTAACCTATATAGCCAAACACTTTGTAGGATACCTACCTAGATAAAGCATGGCCTCTTTGCATATCAGAACTCAACATCGAATGAGAGAAAAGACTCATCAGTGAAAAATAATTATTAATAAATAACAATAAACTTTAAGTGATAAATTATGAGATACAGTCTATAAGTGGTATATGTCTTTAGATTTTGGGAAAAATCAATATCTTCCTGGGATTGGGTGACTCATTGAGCTGTACCGTGAGGGAAGCTTCTGGTTTGTCTTGGAAACGAGGACAGAATGAACTCTCATTAAATTGCTATATCTTTTTCTTTTCTTTTCTTCCAGTTTTCTCATACTATTTGATTCTTCTTATACTGTTTGGCTCTCTAATGACATTAGCTTCATTTTGGAATGATCTTGATTAGAAGAGATTTCAGCAATAATTCAAACTAATATTTTTTGAATGTGTACTGCTTAACAGATACGGTCATATGAACTGGGCATGCAGAGAGACATAAAATATTGCCCTTCTTAGTAACTTTAATCATAGGGGTGGAGTAATACACATAAATAGATAGTATTATATACTACTGAATTGATGGTATACAACAGTATACTATGGGCAAACAAAGGAAGGGCACATATTGCAGACTGTAATTCAAGGAAAACTTCTTGATGGCTGACAATGATTCTTGAAAGATGACTCGGAGATGAATAGACAACTAGGGAGGGAAGATCTCTTCAATCAAAGGGAAATACATGAATAAAAACATGGGGATTATAAACAACATGATGTGTGTGGAAGCCATTATACCCAAACATATATATTTTACAAAGTTGGGATATAATGCATATACTGTTTTATAATGCTTTCTTCATTTAACAAAAAATGCTGATTATCTATACCAGATCCTTAATTATTTTTCATAGTATATTGTTTTCAATTGCTGTGTGACAATCTGTCATATGTTACAAGTAGTTTTTTCAAAATTTATTGTTTGCCTTTTAGTTTTGTTTGTTTTTGCT
Organism: Cheirogaleus medius; assembly: GCA_008086735.1. Taxonomy (NCBI): domain Eukaryota; kingdom Metazoa; phylum Chordata; class Mammalia; order Primates; family Cheirogaleidae; genus Cheirogaleus; species Cheirogaleus medius. The sequence continues at coordinate 57,906,878 of VBSM01000272.1, forward strand.
ATGTAGACCTTTCATTTTTCATGTATTCAAATATACTGTTTTTAAAAATCTATTACTTTTTCCTTTATGGCTTCTGCCTTTTATGCTTAGAAAGACCTTCTGCAACTCAGATAAGATTAAAAATTCTCCTATATTTGCTTCTAGTTCTTTTATGGTTTTATTGTTTACATATAACTCTTCAAACCATCTGGAATTTTATTTTGATATACAGTGTGAGATAGGCTCTAAATTTACTCTGTTCTAAATATTTAACCAGTTGTCCCAGCACCATCAATTGAAAAATCTATGTTTTTCCCACTGATTTGAAATGCATTATTTATCATATGCTAAATACTTAATTTACAAATGCACTTGTTTCTAGCCTTTCTATTTGATCCAGCTTTTCTATTTTTTCTCTTCCATTCTATCAGTTTCTGCATTCTTTAATTGGACATTCTTTAATTGGACTATGCTATTTTATTGTGGATTTTACCATATAGTTTAAATCTGTTAATGACAGTTTTCTTTTATTATTTTTCATTTTAAAAGGTTATTGGCTATTCTTATTAATTTAATCTTTCATAAGAACTTTAGAATAATTTAATAAAGTCCCCCCACTCCCTTCCCCCTCTTCAGTTTCATTGGACTTTTGATAGGGGTCGCATTAAATTTATGAATTGTTTTGGGGAGAATTGACATACAGGTTTAGCATCTGAAAGATGTCTTAATATACTCAAGATATTTGTAACATTTCTCAAGAAAATTTTGAGTTTTTTGCATATAGATCCAACATTTTCCTTGTACTATTCATTTCTGTGTAAGATTTCTTTGTTAGCACTGGTAGGAATAGACTGTGCATTCCTATTATATTTTTTAAATAGCTATTCTTGGTATAGTGGAAAACTTTTTGATTTGTGTTTTTGTATGTACGTGTATAAATACATATGCATATGTATAGTAAACAAGAAACTTCTTTTATTAGTTCAAATAGTTTCTTAGTTTATTATCTTGGATTTGCCATGTAAATTATATTCCCTTGAATAATGATAAGCCTACATACTTACACTCCTCTCTCATATTATTAGTTCTTGTTTTTTGTTATGTTTTTTGTTATGTCATATTATTAGTTCTTGCTTTTTGGAAGCTAGAGCTTCCAAATTATAATAATAGGTGCTAGCAAGTGTCTGCATTTCTCTTGATTTCAGTGGTAACACGTCTAGTGTTTTCACCATTAAGTGCAATGTCAATGATTTTGGAGGTGGATATTCTTCATTATGTTGAAAGGGTGCATTCTAGTCATAGTTTATTAAGAGCTTTTAAATTAAGAATCAGTTGATTTTTATCAGATGCACTTTTAGCATGATTGGTTTTAAAAATGATCGTTTTTCTCCTTTATCACATTTATATCTATTATAAATTTATCATGTGATAAATTATATTAATAGATATCCTATTGGCAAACCTTAAACTTTCTTGGTCATTACAAATTATTTTTAATATATTGTTATATTTAGCTTGGTAATATTTTATTTAGGGGTCTTATATACTTATTTAGAAGCAAGATGTTCTATATTAATACTGTTCAATAGAAATACAATGTGAGACACACAAGCAGTTTAAAATTTTCTGAAAACTACATTTAAAAATAGTGAAAAGAAACAGATGACATTAATTTTAATAATATATTTTATTTAAAACAAATATTTGTTATATTGTTATTGTTATAATATTACTACTTCAATATGTAACCAATATAAAAATATTAATGAGATATTTTAGAGTTTTTTTGTAGTAAGTTCTAAAAATCTGGTTTTTACATTTTCATCCCATCTCAATTCAGAGGAACGACATTACAGCCACATATACTGTACTATGAAGTCATATTTTTGGGCTTATGCTAGCCTCAGATAGTGAATTTGGAAACTTTTTTTACTATGGTATGTATTTATTTTGATACTTGAAAACAATGGAATTCAGTTTTCTTTAAAACTGAGGTTTGAGGAGATGTTGGTCTAAGGATACAAAATTTCAGTTACTTAGGAGGAATAAGTTCAAGAGATCAAGACATGGTGACTATAGTTAACAATATATTGTATTCTTTAAAAATGCTAAGAGGGTGGATGTCAAGTGTTCTTATCACAAAAATAACTATGTGAGGTAATGCTTAGTATTAGCTATATTTAGTCATTCCTCTATCTGTCTATCTATCATCTATCTATCTACTTTAAAACATCATGTCGTACATGGAAAATACATACAATTTTATCTATCAATTTTTAAAAAAGGAAATTTAATAGAATTCACCCCAATGTGGACAGAAACAAAAAAGGAGTTCCTTTTATTTGTGCAGCCCCTCTAATTATGATATTGTATAACCTATAAAATTTCATGCAATAGGAAAATTGGGAAATATTTATGCAAACTATTCATACGAGTATTAAACTTGGAAGCAAGAAAGTAGAGTTTATTTTGATGTGAACCCTTCATTTTAGAGGGGAGAATACCCAGACCCATAAGTAGTCATTTTTTTCCTGAAGATATTATATCAAATAATCTGTTTTCTTCAATGGGTACAACTTTTATTTTATCATCCTATGAATCATTTTTCTTGATATATGTAAATATTTCTGAGTATATTTTATTCCCATTACTGTGGGAATCATGCTTTTTCAACTAGAAAAATAATCTCATGCTGTTTTATGTATTTGAAGTAAATTTTCATAATCATATCAAAAAATAAGTCAAGCTTTTATAGTTTTAAATCAACATAATCTCTATTTTAAAAGCAGTAGTTACTAACAGTAACTACAACTACAACTACTAAAAGTAGTAATTAAATTTAATTGTATTTCCTTAGTGAATAAGTATGTAGCATACATGCTGTATTGTTAAATAATAACAATAGTGTAAGGCACATAAAGAAAAGTTTCATGTGGAATAGTTAACCCATCTCTGTTGTGTTGAGGTATATGATGAAAGTCTTCCTAAAATTTCTTTCCTAACAGCTTACTATACAGTTCTTGAAACTCCCACCACTATCAACCAGTTCTTTTCAAATGGAGTGACTTGTTAAAATATAAGAGAGATGTGGTGGACATGCTTTTTTTTTTTTAATACCTAGTGTGGGTTAATTTGTGAGGTGGTTTGCCCAAGACACCTATCCAAGAGGTGTGCCTTAAGGGAAAATAGGATTCAGTGACAGAGAAGTTTTAATGAGGAAGATAGAGAGGTGGATTGCAAGTGCAGGGAAAATCTCAAGAATAAAGTAGAGAACTCTGAAGAGCAGATGCATAATAAGGATAGGCAATCTGTTCTTACTCCCATTATCGGCCTTATCAAATTATATTGCAGTTACGTTCCTGCCTCTCCACCTAGGTTGTAAGTTTTTCATATCAATGGAGGCCTAATTCATCTCTTTATCCATAGCAAATAGTTAAGGTTCAACAAATATTTATTGAATAAATAAAGGAAAAAATGTAATCTAGGAGTTTAGGTTTATTACAAGGAAGAAAAAGGGAGGGTCTAAAGACAAACTTTATCATTTCTATTTGCCTTGACCAACTTTGCCTTCTGGCTAACAGTGGCCCTCTGATTTATTCTTGCAAGATGTGGTGAGCTACAAAAACTTGCCTTGTGCTATAAACTAGACTATGTAGCATAGTTATGAAGTAGGGCATAAATATCAAGTGTAAAGACTTTTCTTTAAAAAATTATATAGTGAAATATATTCATCTCCAAAGTACTAGTCATTTAATGTTTGACTCAGAAAAGAAATAAAGAGATATAAATTGGAATCATCATTAAAATACTAATTGAACTTGTATGATTGAACTAGTTATGCTTGGAAACTGGTTAATAATGTTCAAATATAAAATAACATTTGCTTTATTTTAGCATCATTTTGGGGTTGTCTAAGAGAAGTACGATATATTTAAATTCCTTATGGAGCATGGAAAGAAGACTATGAGAAGGGGATGGTAGAGATAGGGAAAGGTGAGAAACACGGAGAAGAAAGGAAGGTGATGCGGAACAGGAGAAAGACACAGACATGAGCACTGAGAAAGGACACACAGGGCACATGCACACAAAGAATGAAAAACAAACAAAGAGTGTTTATGTGATGCAACTGAATTGAGTCTAGGGATATCCTATAATGCTGGTGAAATTGAAAGTAGCACAGGTTTTACTGTGCAAGTTATGAATAGAAAGTATATGTCCATTTTTAAGAAGACATAAATCCTCCACTATGTTAAGCAACTTCTCTTTTTTCCTAGAACCTTCTTTCTTCCATCTCTACCTGTTAACGTTTCAGTCTATATCCTTCTAGACTCAATCTAACTCTCATGCCCCAGTTAAAATGAATCCCTCCCTCTTTTGTATGTATGTAGTGCTTTATAACTCCAAGAGAACACTAAAATCTGTCTTGCAGTAGAGTCATTGAAAGTTATCCCCCTCCCTCACTGTTTGTCCAGGTCTCAGCCTGGGCTCATTATTTCTTCATCTTTGCATTTTGTCTCAGCACTTAGCACAGTGTTTTGCATGATATAGGTGCTCAATAAATATTTACTGCACTGAATAGAAGATATTAATACGTATAAGATATCCAAACATTAAAGATCCAAATACCTTTTGTCAGAGTGGCGGTAATACCTTTATTCCAATGATTCTACCATTCTCAAAGAATAATAAGTTACTGATCTGTTTTGAAACTGCCTTTAGAAACTGAACACAGCCACCCAAGATGAATGGCTTTATTGTTGTCATAATATTTAACAATTTGCCCATCTTGATCACCCAAAACAGGCAATAGCCTTAAAAAAGAATAGTTTGAATGGACTAGAGAAGGCAAATGACAGCAAGTTGGAGAAGATAGTAGAGTTGGAAGTGAGTAAATGAAGATAAGGGATTTCGGTAACTGCGCCAGCTAGGTTTTGCTATGGCAATAAACTTGGCTCTAAATTACTCTTGACTATTTCTAAAAATCTAATCAAATTAAAGAGAAGTTGTCAATGAAAATATTCAAAAGGATATATTGTTAGCTCTACAGGCAATTTCAAGACAGTATAATATTCAGAGCAATGGCTACTGTTTAAATGCAGAAATATCTCCCAAGGTGATTACTTGGCAAAGAATAATACCCATTTGGTTGCATAAAAGTTCCATTACATAATAGACAGTTTTATTTGCTTAAAAATACGTTTTAGAACAAAGTTGATTCTTTTTAAATATTAAATAAGTATAAATCCAATTTCAAAGAGAAACTGTACTCTTAAAATATTTTACAAACCATAATTTTTCCATGTAGTAAACCATCATTACTTAATTTATCTCTTTTTGCAAATCCTACATTTTCATAAATTAGGCTTTTAAAAATGGAGGGCACCTGAATTATTATGTGGGCAGATTTAAATCTTTGGAATAAATGTCTGTTAACTCTTTATTCAAAATTTTGTGTCAAAAACCAGAATACTGCTATTATTCAGAAAAATTGTTCAAAATGCAATGATTCCTAAAATTATTATACTAGTGTATAAATTGAATTGTTATTTTATCTGAAAGTCCAGCCCATTAAAAATGTCTCCACTTGTTTTTTTAATAAGAAGAGCATTCTCTGCAGAAATGTATAAAATATTTTAACATAATATTTAGTTTAACAAATATGCAAACATTTCCACTGTTAGAATACAATATTTTAAGTAACAGAGATTTCTTTCTTTCTTTCTTTCTTTCTTTCTTTCTTTCTTTCTTTCTTTCTTTCTTTTTAGTGTGGAGCAGAGTAGATTGTTTGAATTGTAAAAGTAGGATTTCCTAGTGGCAGAACAAAAAGGATAATAGAGTTATACTTTTTACAGACATCAGTTTGTATAGCTTACCACATGCAAATATGTTCATTTTAGAAAGGATTCATGTTTGGACAATGACTCATGTTTGCATTCATTATACAAAAAAATTTTAAATAAAATTTTCACGATGTAGGATATTGAAAAGAACAGCTTCATTACACAGAAATATTTAATAATATTTTTAATGTTACATATGTGTAGTTTTTTTTACAAACTTAGTTTTGTGTATGTGTACACATATATGCTATATATATAAAATATTGTGAAATATACATACTATGCCTATCTTTACTATGATAAGCTTGTTATGAAACAATACTTCTTTAGTAAGTAATGTTGCTTTTGCTTTGGCTGCTGAACTTTGTATGTTTCATTGAAAAATCAGGAGGATTATATCCAAAATTCAAACACCAAGTTCTTCATATTTATGCAAGCTATTATACAGAAAAAGTACAGTTAAGGATTTTCCTTGAAAAATACTTCAAATTAAAAATGTCATTCCAAAAATAAGAGGAAAGACTCAAGTGGCACATAAAATTTAATGTTGATTTTTGTCACAAGATGAAAATTGTCCATTAATATAAGGTAAAAATTAAAGAAATAATGAAAGACCTGCAGTCCATTACTGCATCCAATACTTTACTCCATCTAGCAGCATGTAAAGACTTAAATTAACTAAGAGTTCTAAACTAATGTGACATCCAACCATACAAACTTATACTGTAGCAATAATTTTCTGCCTCATTCTGGTTTCAAAAGAAAGTTCTGGTTAATAGAAGGGAAGCCTTTCATTTGTGTTAAAATTATTTGATGTAAAATGAATCCCCCCCCCCAAATTTCAATAAATGTTTAAAAGACTTACAAAATGACCATAGATGGAAGAGAGCATGTGTGTGTATGTGTGTGTGTGTGTGTAAAGTATATATATTATATGTACAAGGTATGTTTATTTAAAGAAAGAGATGAATAAACATGAGGAAGCAAACTGGATTTACATACAAGGCAGGAGAGAGAATATAATGAGTATAGTACAGTGAAGTCTCTAGATTTTATCTTTTATCATCCCTCCAAAAGACAATTAAATGTTTTTAAAGGAAAAGAAAAGAAAGAAAATATTTCTTTACTGAATTACTTTTAAGATTCTTTAACTCAAAGTTAAAAACTGTGGCTGCCATAACTAGTTGGGTCATTAATTTATCTAAGTCTGTCTAGACCTGACTATAGTGTTTCCCATTATATTTCTCTGAATTCATTATCATATGCAGATATTTGAAACCTTTGTCACTGAAACTACTTTCCTGGGTTTTAGCAAAACATTTTGAAGTGTTTTTAAAATACTAAGGCTAAATCAACTATGTTGATTGGCTGTTATTGGTATTAATTTTGGTAATTCATAGATGTGTAACATAACCATGCACAGGCACATGTGAATTTTAAATTATAATTTGTCTTTTTTGTATAAGCAATAAAGCACTAAAGGAAATATATTACATAATAGCCTAGGTAACTTCAGTTGGCTCGAGATATTTGGATTTCAGCTTTTTGCTTCAATATACATTTGAGGAAATGCAACTATTCCTAGTGCAGAGTTGTGCTGCCCAGGAATGTCTTGCCCTTCAAGTCTTATAGGAAAGAGTAAAGACTTCATTTTCAATCATGCTGTTTGCTTCTTGCACACACAATTTGATCATCCTTTTCTGTCAGCTGGGCTGTTCTGCATTGTCATCTCCTGAATTTTTGTTGTTCCTATATTTGTTGAGGCATTTTATTTCTTCTTTAATTATTTCTAACTCCTCTTTGCTTATTTTTTTTTCTAATTTGCTCACATTTTCCTTTTACTGCTTCAGGATGCCGCCTCTTCAGAGCTGTCTGTCTCACCATGATTTTCTTTGCAGTTTTAATAATCACATTGACTCTTACTGTCGTTTTTGGATGCCTGTATCTTAGTAGGAAAAGACTGCACTTTGTTGCCATAAATATTCCTCAAACATCTTCCATCTGCATGTAGTATATATCCAGACCTTATTTCACAATCTTCCAAATTGCCTTTCTACCTTTAGTCCATTAATTTTGTAATATAACTTTCATATAAAAAATGTTCCCAGGTACATCAAAGACTAAAAGAATGAATAAGGTATTCAGATATCCTATAATTTTTCATGGGTCTTATGTTAACATTGAGACCGTTTCAATTTCTATTAAGTCTGTAACTTCTTGTTTTTATTGTATGTACAGGATATTTGCTGCTTGAAGAACCAAAACATAGGGCATGCTCTAAATGCCTCAGAGAATTCCATATTACGTAATTTTAATTCACTAAATCCCAGGTATTAGAATTATCAATCTTGTTTTGTTTAAAATACTATAATTTTATTTGTTGCATCATAATTTTCTTTTTACATCAAATATAACCCCTGAGTATTATTTGTCAACAAACTATTTAGGTTCAAAATTAATTCATCTAAAATTGTTTTCTCTGCCAAGAAGGACAGATTTAAAATGCTATCTAAATAGATAGGGATAATAAAAGCATAGGAAAAAAATTAGATTTTTTTTTCTTGTGGTGAACTTATGAAATATTTAGTCAGGGTAGGTGAAGTATAACTGAGTAAATTGCTGATTTCTGAACTAACTATAATTTGACCTCAGCTATGAAGGACAAAAATCACACAATTTGGAAGGGAGAATAGTTAACACTGTATTAAAATTGTCAAGCAACTTCTAAACTAGATCAATTGCCTTCATAATATTCTCAGAACAAAATGTTCTCTATGAGCAGATCTGATATGAAGAGCCAAAAAAATGGAAAACATTCGCTACCAATTTACTGCAGTCACCCATAAACTATTACAAGAACATTATGTATCAGGGTTCAAGCCAGCAAGCTATTAAAGCAGACTGCCCTGGTGTCTTTTCATTTTACTTTAATGCTACCGAAGCATTAATAAGTCTTCAAAAATTGTAGTTATGTTGAAACTGTCTTATCATGTAATCAATTTTTCAAATATTCCAAGTCTCTTAAGGTGAGGTCTGTTCCTTTTTTGTTTCTTGTTGGTCAATGTCATTCCACTTTTCGCAAATGCCATCATCAGTTTTTGTTTGTCTGGTCCAAATCATGCTTTCATCTTGGAAATATATCAATCTAAATGGTGCTAATTGCCATAGTTATGAGTGCCAAGACATCTAGCACCCTTGGCCCCACTGCCACTTTATGTGTCTCTGCTCATGTGGAGATCAAAGAACAAAGGACGGAAAGAATTATCTTGTAAAAATAAGATGCCACGTATACACCTCTTTTGGTTTGATTGTTTTTTAAAACTTTGAGGGCATAAATAATCCTGCTGAATTTATTTTCCTTTATAAGTGCTTGGTTCATTTTAACTTGTTAAAAATTTTCTATTAATAATTATACCTTTTTTCTTATTTAAAGGATGGTGGTGATACTCTGGCAGAACATGATTAACCTAATGATCTACCTCTTTTAACTCACTAATCACTCTTTTCCCTGCATGGCATAAATTCCAGGCAACTGAGGCATCTTTCAATCTACTTCACTAATGGAAAATATTAGCACATATAAACTTTTTACAAAATAAGAAGTCCCAGTAGTTTTCGTGGATACAAGTCAGCAATAATTCAATTTGTAATTAAAACCTTAAGAGAGAGGGGAAAAAAAAAAACTTAGGCATAAACAGGATTAAATTTGGAAAAAGTCATTGAAATATAAATTTCAATGAATTGAGTATTTCTTGCCAGCACAAAACTAACCACAATTTAGTATTATTGCCTGAAAGTAAATATTTATGTATTTGCGTGATTATTTAGTATGTGCATGTATATGAGTGTTTATATGTATGAGTGAACCTGTGTATGTGTATGTATATATATTTCTACCTCAGTTAGACTGTACAATCCATGAACAGTCCTTCATTTCATCACCACTCTACTTCTAAGTTCCAGAACAATGTCTGAAACATAGCTTTTACTCAACACATATTTGATGAAGAAATTATAAATTGATTATGATACAAATACAATAGTACACAATTTAAATTTTTAAATCTTTAATATGAGAGAAATGCTTGAGGCTCTGCCTCGAGGGGGGAGGGGGCGTGGGCAATATACATAACCGTAATATTTGTACCCCCATAATATGCTGAAATAAAAAAAAAATGAGAGAAATTATGGGAAAGTATTGAGGATAACATACTTCCATACTTCCTTGATAGGTCGTTCAATTAACATCTCCCTGTGACAGCATATTGTTTCTTTTTCTTTACCTACTACAATGAAAATTGCCATCTTAAATTATTAATTTATACTATAAACTTTTCTTGAAAATATTTGTTTGCAATTCAGTCCAAAATAGCTTTATCTGTCATATGGTAATAAAAAGTATATTTCTTTATTTGTGCACAAACCATACCTTATTTTTACATTGTACTGCTTATCTTAATTAGCAGATCTGGAAGGTCCCTGTATTATGTTTTTTTGTATAACTCTCTCATATAATTAGTCACATTCCAATAAAATTTACATTAAAATAATAAGTGATGATTTCCACCTGCAATAGCGTATAGGGCATCTGAGACCCATCACACAGCAGGTAAGCAATCATTGCTATAACTAAACTTCTTCCCACTCCTTCTATGCTTTGTTTCCTCATAACAGAACAACAAGATGTGATGTCATTAAAAAGCCAATAAGATTTTCACTTTTTTCTCAGGTTCTTGTAGGGTGACAGTAACTTTGTTAAGTTTATAAGTGAACTAAACAATAAAGAACTTGTTTTGTCGGGCCGGGCGTGGTGGCTCACGCCTGTAATCCTAGCACTCTGGGAGGCCGAGGCGGGTGGATAGCTCAAGGTCAGGAGTTCGAAACCAGCCTGACCAAGAGCGAGACCCCGTCTCTAAAAAAAAAAAAAAAAAAAAAAAAAAAGAACTTGTTTTGTCTTGTTTTGTTTTGCTCCTTGACATGATGTTTAAGCCAATGTTTTAATGAGAAAAATACTCAAATGAAAAACAATAAACAAAGAGACAAAAACAAAAAAGATACTAAGAATCAAAGATTCTTTGATAAACACTTTGAACTTTAAAGCAACACTTGCATGTTAAATACTTGACTATAAGCTCAATGAGAGCATTTTTTTGTTCATTGTTACAACTCTTAGCAGTCTAGGAGCCTAAAAAACTGTATAATTCACAGAAAAACTTCATTAAATAATTATTGAGTAGAACTAATTTGCACACATACTTTAATGACAAAAATACAGCCTATCAGGGCATAAATGAGGCAAGCAGTTTGAAACATAGCAAATGCTCTGTTGGTCTACCTTTCTGGGTTTTCTTTCTTTTTTTTTTTTTTTTT
>VBSM01000272.1:57926507-57945857 GCA_008086735.1 Cheirogaleus medius
TTTTTTTTTTTTTTTTTTTATGAAAATCCAACACACAGTAGTCTAGGTCATTAAATGAACTCAGGGTTATGCCTTAAATAAATATAAGATCGCAACATAAATTAAAGGCCAGTGAAGGCTGACTTTTTCAATTCTATTTTGATTACACAATAGCTTCAGTTATAATTGAGGATTTTTTGTTTGTTTTTATTGTTGCTGGTAGCATATCTTTTGACCAAAATACCTCCAAATGTTTGGTTATATATTATCATATTGTAGAGGCAGTTAAAAAACAATAGCAGTAATGCTTGGACAGGTTGTAGAAGAAAGAAAACTTACATGCAGCTTGGAACCTTCTTTCTATGTGGGACAGAGAACACTTCATTCAACTATATTTTTCCTGACCTAACAAAGATACAGCACTGTTTTCAAGCTATCAACATAGTTACTACAGTTCTTGGGCCAAGAAAGTAAATAGAGATGTTCCATTTTGGAAAAATAATTGGGAGAGAATATAAATAGTTAAGCAAATTTGTTCTAAGAATATAGATGTTTTTGTGGGAAAAACAGTAAGGACATAATTATATACTGTAGGTTTAACACATTAACTGCCATGTGAGTTGTATTTAACTCATGCTTGTTTCAAGCCCAGGCCTTGTGAAGAATATGTAACTCAAGCATCTCTTCACCTTGGGAGCTGTATGAACTATTTTTCAAGTTGCATATAACTCACACAGAGAGAACAATAACAAATTTTTCATTAAATTAGAAAAGATTGTTTTGTTTTCAAAAAGTTTTTATTCTATTTTTGTAATAAAACACCATGGCTCAAGAAAAAAAATTTTTTCTAGTGTGGCAGTCAGTGTGTTAAAGAAGGAAGAACTGATAAGTTTCCATTAAGTTTTCTGTAGCACCAATGATGTGTAATGGTTAAAAACATTTGAAGTTCACGCATGTGCACTCAATTTGTACAACTTCCTTCCTTCCTTCCCTCTTTCCTTTCTTCCTTCCTACTTTCCTTCCTTCTTTCTCTTCTCCCTCCCTCCCCTTGCTCCCCTTCCTGACCCCTCACCCTCTCCCTCTCTCTTTTTCTCTCCCTTCATCCCTCCTCCCTGCTCTCTTCTTTTCTTTTCTTTCCTTCCCTTTCCTTTCTGTTCTTTTTCTATTGACTTTTATGATATACCATATTCTCCTGATTGATCTTATCCATTTCTATGGTTTCAGTTGCTATCCGTAGGTTGATAATTGCCATATTTTTATATTAAGCAAGATCCTCTTTCTGAACCTCAGACTCCAATATCACACTACCTTCTAGATATCTCCACTTTTTTTTTAATTTATTTTTTCCAGAATTTATCAGGTGTCAGGCAGGTGAGGGGGAGGGAATGGGTATATACATACATAATGAGTGTGATGCACACCAACTGAGGAATGGACACGCTTGAAGCTCTGACACTCGAGGGGGGAGGGGAGGCAAGGGAAATCTACGTAAACTTAACATTAGACATCTCCACTTGAATGACCCATGAGTAACACAAAATAACATACACAAAACCAAACTTTGCACATCCAAACCACTTCCCTTAAGTTCCCTATCTCTGTGAATGATATCACTACCGATCCAGATACTTGAATCAGATAATCTCACTGTTAGTTGATCCCTTCCTGTCCCTGACTCCTGCATTCAATTACCAGGTCTTTTTGAATCTACATTTTTGGATCCATTCACTCTTCTCCAACTCTAGAGTGACTACTCCAGTCTAAGCCATCATGCGTCACCTTCATTATTGAAATAATATCCTAATACCCCTTCTTTCTCCAGTATTGTACCCCTCTATTCTTATTTGAACTAAAGGGAGGGAGGGCAATTTTTCTGAAACATGAATCTGATCATGTGACTTTATCATTTAATCCTCTTCAGAAACTCTATGCTACTAATATGATTGAGTCTGGTCATTATCAGGAGTTACAGAAGGGGAAGCAGGTGACTGTAAAGAAGTAGCATAAGTTCCTTCATAGTGACAGAACAGTTGTGTATTGTGATTTTGGTGGTGCTTATAGGAATATGTGTAATACAAAGATATATAAAGAATGGGTGCATGCTAAAACTGATGAAACCCAAACGATATCTGTAGTTTAGTTAATTTTGTTGTACCTATGCCAATTTCCTGGTTTTGACATTGTACATAGTTTTTTAAGATTTTACCAATGTGGGAAGCTCAATAATGGGTACATGTGACTTATCTATGCTGATTTGCAACTTCATGTGTATCTATAATTAATTCAAAATTAAAAGATAGTAATTTGCTTGACCGTAGCATTCATTTCACTGCTTATATATCAAAACATCAGGTTGAACTGCTTAAATACATGCCATAAAATACAAGAAAAAATTTAAATAAAATCTCTCATTTCCTAGCTGGCTGACATTGAACAAGTTACCCTTTCTACCTTTCCTCATTCTTCTCTCCAGAAGACTACCTTATCTTCTAGTAAAAAAAGAAAAAAGGCAGAAGCCTTCAGTTAAATACATCCTTAACTTCCCATGGTGCAATCTGTAACTATCCTGTATCAGCTGTGCTGGACTAGGCTTGTGGCATCATTAATTTTTGTATAAAGAAAGTTAACCCCCTATGGGAGGGGAGGAAAAAAGGACTGACAAGGACTGACCTGTTTACCTATTGCTTTGGACACCAACTAATTCTACTTTTTCAAGAATTTTGTTTTACTGATTAATTCTATCTTTTCTATGTCTTCATGTTTTGTCTCTTTATAAACTCCTTATCAGCATCCATTGTTTGTTCAAGCCTCTCACTATTTACAAAAAGAAAAAGAAAAAGAAAACCCTTCTTCAACACTTCATGTATCTTGAAAAACTACCTTATTTTTATTGTTTTCTTCTGACTTCTCATTTATTCTCTGGATTATACATTCATGTTACTAAACCTAATGGATGGTTTTTAAAAATTGAGATATAATTGAGATAATAATATAACAAAATTTTACCTATTTCAAGTATATAATTTGATGGTTTTCAGTATATTCATGAAGTTGTACAAACACCACTATTTAATTCCAGAGCATTTTCGTCACCCCAAAGATTGTACAGTGTGGTCCAAACGGTTAATCATAGAGATCTAGACTGTTTTCTTCTAGTGATTTTATAACTACATGATCCTCTATTTACATAATACTCTACCATAATATGGTGATACTGAAGATTTCTCTCTTGGTCTTCTCTTTTCCAAGTTAAGCCTTCTTAGTTGCCTTAGCTGCTCACACTATTTTCAGTTTCTTACCATTCTGCATTTTTCCATAGACTTTTTGATATGACAATGTCATTATCAAAATGAAGAGTTTAGAAAGTAAGATACAGGCTGTTATCAGACCAGTGCAGAGAAAGTGGGATAATTGCTATCTTCTTTAATTTATTATTGTGGCTGATATATTGATAATAAGACCTTGACTAACACATAGAGCTTCTGACATCCTCAACGTTCCCAATAATTCTACAGCATCTGTAGTTTCCTGCTTCGAATGAGTAATAATAATAATGTTGGAGTTGGGAGAAGGTACATAGAAGATGGATGTAGGAAATTAGGACACATGACTAATGAAAACTTAATGTAGCCCTGACATAACTATCAAACATCAATTACTTCCCTGAAGTTGCACTCTGACTTTGCTAGTATCCTATAAAATAAGTAGATTAAGACTAAGGCTGGGAATAGTATATTTCTTGCAATTGACCAGACATTTGTGGAGTTTGTGATAGCATTAAATGAATACGTTTTGTTTTATCATACTGTGGCTTTATTGTCATTAAGTAAAATGAGAAAATAAGTATATTTTGAAAGAAGACGATAGAAAATTCTTGTATCTCATTTCTTCTGAGAAATTTTTCAAAGTTACTGAAAAAAAGAAAGCAACTTTCGTGACTTAGGGTGGAGCTTAGGAAATAGAGGTCTTTGCATGAATTTTTTTCTTCTTCAAATGTTAGACTACTCCCAGTGGATAGTTTAATGATTCTAAATGGAAACTGTGGAAAAGCAGGTCTAACAGTAACCAGATGTCCTGGGATTTAGAATGGCATGCTAAAAGTAGCAGCCTATATAAAGCTTTTGAAAACTCACAATGCTTGTCATTTCTTATTTTCTTTTATGAACTATTTCAAAAATATAATAAGGCAGAGAATTAATGTAAAAAATACCAAGTACACATCATGCATATTTTTAAAATGTTAGCATTTGCCATGTTTGTTTGAGAATTTTTAATAGAAATTAATCATTACAGAAATAGTTGAAATCTCCTCCTGTTTACATTTCTTTTTTTCCAAAGGGTAACCACTCTTCTGAAGTTAATTCATATGCTTTCAGTCTATATTTTTACCATTTTTATATTTTCATATAATTTCATGCATGTATATTACACACATAACCATGAACATTCGGTGCAGTTTTGTGTACTTAGAAATTTATATAAATTGCATCTCAGCCTAATGCCATGGTTTCCAATATATGTATCAAGGTTATTCTGTACTGCCACTGTGAACTCACAGGTGTGCAACAAGATATAAAATAAACAAATATTTCAGGAGAAACAGCAATATTCAACATCTGTCAGACACCAGGTCAGCTACTAGCTCGAAGTAGTTCACAGTTTTGACATCTGATTTCAGTACATTCCTCTTGATGGTGCCATGTCTTTGTGAAGCTGAATTTGTGGCGGTGCTGTCATGGAAAGTGGGTACTGGGTGAAAATCAGTATAGATTATAATATTTTGTCTTTCAATTTATGTTAATTACTTTTACATGGCGGTTTACCTGGACAAAAATACTCACTGAGCGGAGTTTTTTATACCTAATTACTTAACTAATTAATTTGTTAGGGTTTTTTTTTTGTTTTTGGCTAAGTTTGTGTGAAAACATTACTAAGACAATAAGGGCTCTGGAAAAAAAACCTAAGAGGGCACTGAGGGTTCTGTGAACTGAGAAATTTTGGGTCATTCTGCGACATATTTTGGTTTCATTTGACGTTACATTCATTCAAAATTATCAATGTTTGTACGTATGGATCTGGGCATTTTAGCTGCTATGTATGATTCTATGTGCTGTTTCATTGTGTGTCTGAGCCACAATTTTTCATTTTCTATTGATGGACATTTAAATGTTTCTTTTCTACTCTCCTTCCTTCCCTTTGTTCTTTCTTCCTTTCTTTTCTTTCTTTTTGATTTTTTCTATTATAGTTAGTATTACAGTAAACATCTTTGTAAATATTCTCTTGTATACTTGTAGGAGAGCTTTTGTATTTGAATTGCAGGGCTTAGAAAATATACATTTTTAATATTACAAAGTAATGGAAAATTGCTCTTCTAACCTGAGTCCTCTGAAGTAATAGTGTATCTTTTTGCTGCTTTATTTCTTTGTTTTGAGTAGTGGTGAACAACTCTTCATATTCTTAAAGGCCAATCAAGTTTTATTTTCTCTATATATTTTGTTTTTATTCCATCAGCAGTTTTTGAAATTATAATGGTTATCTTTTTTGTCATTATTTATTATAGCTTGTTATATACTCTGAATATAAATGCTTCATTGGTTATGTATGTTGCAGGTATCTTCTCTTAGTCTATTGCATGTCTTTTGTCTGTGTTGATAGTGGTTTTTTTATTTTTTGCTTATATTGGGAGAATGAGGGTTTTTCTAATATAATCTCTGAATATAGTATATCACCTAACATACCAATATTGGATAATTCTTACATTTCTGGGATAAATTCTCTATAGTTATTATGTATTTATATGTTTATATATACATAGGCACAAACACATTTCCTTATTTGCTTTACTCTGATTTTATAGAATTTTTCATCTATGTTTTTAAGCGAGATTGGCATTTGTTTTTTTCTCTCTCATGCTCTCTAGTTTTAGTATCAAGGTTTTACCAGCCTCAAAAACTTAGTTCAGGATAGTTATTTTTCTTTTTGTAATAGTTTATATAAGGCTGGAATTATTATCCATTCCTTAAAATCTTGGCAGAATTCACTTGTTAAACTATGTGAGATTTAACATTTATAGGGAGATTATTTTTACTATCAATTATTGATTGTAAAGTTATTCAGGTTTTCTGTTTCTTATTCTATCAGTTTTGCTATGTTATACTTTTCTAGGAAATTGCCTATTTCATATAAGTTGTTAAATTTATTGCCATTTAGTTGTTTAGTATATTCTTTTACAATATTTTAAACCTTTCCTATATCTTTAGAGATAGATAACATTCTCTTCATTCCTAAAGTTTTTAATTAGTGCCTCTCTTTTCTTGCTTAATATTTAATGATTAATAATTTTGTGATCATCATAAGTTTTACAATAGGTTGAATACTGGCAATTTCATATGGTTTAACCTAATATATTATTCCTATCTTAAAGAACAAATTTTGGGTTCCTTGATTTCTCTCTATTGTATATTTGTTTCATGTCATTAATTTTTGTTCTAATCCTTATTGTTTCTTCCCTTATCCTTTATTTGGCTTTATTCTGCTATTATTTTTTAACTTTCTAAGTTGATGTTTAACTAATTAATTTTACATATTTAAAAAATCTAACATATGAATTTAAAAGCCATAAATTTTCTACTAAGTACCACTTTAGCTGCATCCCACAGGTTTTAATATGTAGTGCCTTTATTGTTGTTCAGTTTAAATATTTATTATAGCCATTACAATTTCTTCTTTGACTCATGGATAATTTATGAATGTGTTTTTTTAGTTTCCAAACATATAGAGATTTTTAATGTATCTTTTTGTTTTAATTTCTGATTTTATTACATTGTAGTCAGATACCCTATTTTGCAGTACTAATTCTTTGGTATTTGTTGATATCTCTTTTAGATCAATAATTGCTGAATCTCACAAATATTACACATTAATTGAACAGAATGCATAATCTTGGAGGGGAAAAGTTTCTTTATATCAGTTCAAAAGTATTAATTAGTTTAAAACTTCTGTATCTTTACTAATTTTTTTCTTTCCTGTTGATGTATCTTCTGCCTTGTGACTCACATCTTTCCTTTTTTCAGGGTTCTACTCAATTCACCTTCTTAGAGAGACTTTCTACAAATACTTTATCTAATATCATACTAGATATACAGTATATATATGATTAATGTATTTAGCAATTGATTTGGATCATGTTGCCCTAATTCTTCAGTGGTTGACATACTTCTGTACTATCACATCAATAATCATATGAGATTTTAAAAAGAAAACATGCTTTACATTAGCAGCTAACATGCAGTGTGTATTTGTGTGTGTGTGTGTGTGTGTGTGTGTGTGTGTTTAGTGGGAGGGAGAAAAAGAGAAGCTGATAAGTTTGGGTGGGGAGGGAGACTATTAAAAAGAAAGATAGTTTAAAAGAGGAAGAGAGAGAGGAAGAAGATGGGGAGTGGGTGAAATTGCATTGACAAAACAGCTTATCCCTAGACAAGACAAATCTTTGGCAAGGTCGATTTAATTCTTTTCAGTGAGGCAAATGAACTATAGCAGAGGCAGATAAATTATTCCAATTCTAATCTGCCCTCCTAGTCAGTTTGTTGTACCTGACTTCTTTTTACATGTAGCTAAACTGGTGCTTTTTGCTGATACCTGAGTGAAGTTGAGAGGTTTGCACTTACTCAATTTTTGGCACTTTATGATTTGTGCTATACTCATGTCTGCAGGGAAAAATTGGTCCCTCTGAGTAAAAAGTATGTGACTGTCAGCTTGATTGTGTATGAAAGCTCCTGTTTTATCATGTGATATTATCAGGAACCCAGGATTAGGAAACCTGTGTGTTTTTTGGAAATGCTTTTCTTTAACACACTGAATTCATAGCAAGAGCATAAGTAATAAAGCTATTCAAATCTCACAAGTGAGATGTGAATACTTCATCCTCTTTTGCAAATAGTGCAATGTTTTGTGATTCTCCTTCATATCAGGGAAGAAAAAGAATCTTTCCAATTATTTCTTTAATGAATCAGTTACTTTATGGAGCTTTTGAAAATGTTATTTTTCAGATATATTCAACAATCTTACCTCTATTGTGTAACTTGGTAGTAAGCTGTCTACATTCATCATACCTGGGAAGGTCAAGCATTTTATGACCTCAAAAAGCCTGATCCTTGTTTTGTACAGACAATTACCTAAATGTTCCCATTATTTAGAACTGATATTTCAACGATTTCAAGGTTTACTTTCCAAGTGGTTTTGTTCATTGAATACTGAATCCAATTGAAGCAGACTTTATAATATTATCTAAAATCTTACTTCATGTATTTTCTCATTTTATTTTAAAAATCATAGTTGTATGACATGCTGATGTAACTTACTGGCAAACTTTGCATTTAGATGTTATAGTTTTAGCAGTTTTGCAAAACACGAGTTGAAGCTAAGAAAATGTTTTGACACTATATACTCTAGAGATTTATGTAGCCAGAGCAGATAAAACAGAATTGGATGTCAGAAGTGTAGAGTACAATTTATTGGTTATCACGAATAGAAGGGCTGATATCTTAATGAAAGCTGATTGGCAGTGAAATTTATTACAGCAACTGTAAGATGGAGAATAGAAAATGATAGTGTTACTAATTAATAAATAATATATCTCATGACAGTGTGAATCAATGTTCTATCATTTAGAATCTTTACCAAGTTTTAGTTTAATTGTGTTTTGGTGTTGGAGTCCAATTTTGTGAAGCATGCCATGAGTTAAAAAATACTTTTTGAAAATAGCTAAAGACCAAAAACAGGTAAAGGGTTACTTAATATACTTTGAATATAGAAATGTATATTTCAATTGGGAAATTTAGAATACCCAAAAGATTTTGAGGGAGAAACAATTCTTGCAATAGATGTAACATGAAATGGCCTTATAGAGTATCTGACAACATTCTCAATAAAACTCTGTAAGAGAAATCAGTAAACATCTTGAAGACAAAGAAATCATTAGCAATGAACAAGATGAGTTTATTACAAACAAATCATGTCTGACAAAATTAATAGTTGTTTAAAATAGGATTGCAGAATTAGAATGGGAAAAGGGAATGTATTTTTTGAACTTCAACCAAGTGTTTGTTGTAGCTTTTCAAAACTAATTTTAAAATTATGATACAAATAATATGAGGGATGAAATATTTATGGAAAGATGATAAATCTACATAAAGCCAAAATGTAATGCCAAGAACACCTGCAAATTGATTGTGTGATTAAGTGGCAGTAACAAGGGTGACCCAAGGAGTTCAGGTTCCCCATAATCTCCTCCAATCCCCACATACTCATATAATTCATATAAAATAGCATGTATATCACACAAAGGCAGGTTCTAATACAAGTCCTCCTAGCACCCCTTCAAACAAATTTTATTGCTGAGTCCCCTGTATAGAAAAATAGTGGAGGCTTCACTGATGGGTTTAGATCAGGGATCAACAAATCTGTCCCGCCCCGTTTTTGTAAACAAAGTTTTATTAAAATACAGCATGCTGGTTTGTTTATGTATTTATTGCCTATAGCTGCTTTCAGACTACAGTGACAGAGTTGAGTAGTTGAAGCAGAAACTATACGACCTATAATGACTAAAATGTTTATTATTTGGCCTTTTATAAAAGGGACCCTGGTTTAAATGAATGAATTTTTACCTGTAGAAACATTAAATTATTGTTAAGTCTAGGCATAGGCAGAATATTTGTACATTGCACGAAGGAGGAAGTGAATGTGTACATGTTACTAAACAAGGTTTAGTCTCATCCTGAATCTTCCATGTCTCATAAAGACTGACCATCTATTTTGGCAGTAATAGTCCAAAATGAGATATGTATCATTGTCACTGCTTTCAAGATTATTTCCATTCAACTGATCTTGACATCATAAAAGGAGATGATGACATATAAAAGGTTTAATGGGGAAATGTGAAGGGAACAATGGCTGAGACAACGTTGTTACTCTTATGTATTAAGACATTTAGGTCTAATTCTGTAGCAATCTGTTTTGTCTAGGAGTCTTTTAAAATAAGTCATCTAATTTGATCTTATACTTTTCTCAAACTTATGTTAGGAGCAAAGCATTCCTCAGCTTAGGATTCAACTGAAAAAAAATTACATTACACCTTGTAGGTGCTTAAGAATATTTATGTTTTGAAGATTAAGTTCCTAATGACTTTTGTATATTTATTTATTCATTATTCAGATATTTGAGTGCTTACTAAGCAACAGGCATGCTGGCTAGGGGCAAGTGGTTTGGCAGTGAGCAAGACAGATAGCATCCCTAATGTAGGTAGATAGACAGTGAATGAGTTTGTAAATGAATTAAATAATAGCAGATAGTGATAACTTGTGAAGAAAAGAAATCTGGACAGTGAATAAAGAATGAGTTGGGTCAGATTAGGGTGAATAGTGGAATAAAGAGTAACAAGTTAACCAGTCAAGTTGAGAACCAAGTGATGAGAAGGGGATGCCATCATGAAATGACCTGGGAGAAGAGCCCTCTACAAGAGCAAGTGTGAAAGCCCCAAACAAGTGTGGCCTGATAAAGGAAGGGAAAGAAAAGTCACTGTGGCTGGATTCTAGTAAAACAGTTAATGTGTAGAGGTATGTGTAAGTGAGTGTGTGAGTGTGTTGTGTTCATTTAGGATCCTCTGTGTTTTGTGTCTGTGTGAGAGTGTTAGTGGGAACAGGAGACAAGGTTAGCCCCTTGTATATTTTCTTGGGTATTCAAGTGATCACTGTTTGCTAAACAGAAATGTAAGTATCTGAGCTAAAATGAGAGTGATGGAATTGATTGTATCTGAATCAACTGTTGGTCAGTAAAAAAGAAGGTCATGCATAGGTGTCTAGATAGGAATAAGAGAAGAGTGAGAAGAGAAAAAGCATTGAGATAGTGAGATTTCTGGAGAAATTGGGGATTAGTACTTGGTTCTTCAAGACCAAAGAGAATCTTACTTGGAATGTCACTGCCTGGGTCTACACAGCTGTTTTGCACCCTGATGGAACAGAAACTTTTACATAGAAAACAGTGAGCAGGGACATTTAAGGAAAGTGTGTCCTGTGTAAAGAAGGCCTGGGGGGAGATTTGAGAAAAGAATATAAATTTGAAAAAAAAATAACTGATTTTTAATAAGAAAAAGATTAGGACTGAGAATGGGCCAGACTTAAGTGACTGAAAAAAGACATCTTAAACGCCACCATCTCCATCAATGCCAGCCTCACAGAAAAATAGGTTGTAGATAGATGAACTAGATTGTGATATGGGAGGGTGCAATGTTCAAATCAAAATATCAGGAAGTGGAAGGAGTATGTACCACATCAATATACCTTTTGGAACAAGAAAGAAAATTCCCTGGATGTAATGTAAAAAAGATGCCCTAGTTACCAGGGTTTTTCCTTATGTTGTCTTGTATCTGTATTCCTATAAATTCAGAGAGCAAAACTGATTTTGGATATGAGAGTCAGTAGGAGAAAGACCGAAATGGTAATTGAAGAAGTTGTGAAAAATCTGAAAACCCTGAGTTTAGAAGAAGAGACATACATTTTTGAAATTAGAAAATAATAGGAAGTCTGTAACATAAATATAGAAAATTACTAAGCTTCTAAAACATATACTTGAAAATTAATTTAATTCAACAAATTGTTTAAAATTTCAATTCTGTTGGCCATATTTTGGCTTAAAAGTAAAAATTCCTAGTCTATGATTTAACTGCTAATCTATTTTATATACCTGATAGTCTACACCAAATTGAAAGGACAAAGCCTTTCATATTCGTCTGAAGCCAAAAATTATCCTGATACAAACGTCTTTCCTTTTTCAACTTGCTTGGATTAGGTGCTAATAAGGTGCCTTGCTCAGGTACAGACTTGAGAGTTTTACTATTAGTTTTCATCAACATTTTCGACATTGACCGTGTCCCTGAAATGTGGTAACCAGAACAGCCTTGAGAAGCCATGCTGCCCAGTTCCTAAATCCAGTTCTTAAGTACTATGATATATATTATATGATACTTTAATTTCTCCAACTGGCATTGCCCAAGTTAAAATTAATTCTTATTCACTCTAAATTTAATAGGAATTGACAGAGTAGACAAGAGTGCCTCATGCTGGATTGTACAGAAAAGACATCATAGAGGACACGTTGAGGGCATAAGGAAAGCCTGATAAATGTGTGAGAATATTTCAGCTACATGAATGCTGCATGACACATTGTAGGCTCAATAATCATTTGCTGCATCAATGTATATTTATTTAAAATCTGATTGGATTGGGAGTACAATTTCTGCATTACTTGGAAGTGAAGATATATAATGGAACTAGATTATGGCAAAATTTGAAAAGCAAGCACATAGGACTTGTTATTTTAAGTGATTAGAAATTATTATAAGGAATAAGGTAATAACTAGATGATTTCCAAATATTTATTTTGTTATGGCATATAGGATGATATAGAGATAGAAGCTGAGGAAGATATTGTATTGCAAGCATACTTTCTGTTTTAACCAGGTTCTAAGTCCCAGGCTAGCTTGGCTACATTAGAATAAATTTCTCCATAAAATTCCCTGGATGTAATGTAAAAAAGATGCCCTAGTTACCAGGGTTTTTCCTTATGTTGTCTTGTATCTGTATTACTATATGTCTTGTGCCTTATTTCCTGTAATCTGATCTTTAACAATATTTCAGGACTTTGAACATTCTGCTTTATTTTGCCTTTTTATATTTGTGTCTCACTGGTACCTGTTAGTTTACATTTATGTATAGGGAGTAATTCAATAAAAATGAAATGGAATGAATTTATAACTAAAATCTTTTTTGTACAAACTATACAAGCCTTTTCTGTGAAATTTATTTATTTTATTTATTATTTTTTATCAACCTTTGCTCTTAATGGAACTACTCAATATATAAAGGTTGGTACACTAGAAGCAAATCCTGCACTACAAATTAGTTGCTGTCTCTGGTAACAATCTGTCAGAAGGATATTCCAAAAAAAATGTTCACATTGCTACAGTTTTGGCCACTGAAGCAACTTGCCTGCCCTCACTAAATATGGATTTTACTTTAATATTTTATTTCAGAGAAACAATTTAAGACAAGAAAGTAAAAATTATGCAGTCTGGTTTGTACCTCTCTTCAGACAAATTAGAAATAGGAGACAATTATCCCACCTTTGGGAACTGTTATTGTGATAATATTACCCATTTATACTGTTGTCTTGGTTGGCCCTTATAATATATGATCATTCAATTTTCTATCCCATCAGGACTATTTCCAAAAAGGAAATGAGGGTTCAGCTTTTATTGTATAGTTACACATTTACTAACACTAGTGTCTTATTTTTCCATCTGGGACTTTGACTCCAGGAAATTTATGATGGTATATAACTGCCAACTGCACAAAGATGGTGCCAGTTTTGCCAGCAACTTATGAACAATTCCCCAAATGAGTCTGTCTGGACAAAACAATATGAAAGTTTCTTGCATGGTAGTGAAGAGGTGGACTTACATTAAATCTAAAATCACACAAGGAAAACCCATGAGCCATGAAAGATGGGAGCTGGAAATTTAACATGGTCTGTCGGAGTGTGGACTCTGCAGCCAGATTGGGTGGAAATCCTGGTTCTGCCACTCAGTTGAGGGGTTTCCTTTGGCAAATTAATCTCTTTGTGCCTCAGTTTATACATCAATAAATGGTAATAATGATATTACCTACCTCCAAGAGATTTTGTGAGGCTTAAATAAGTAAATATACATAAAAGTACTTAGAACCTGAATATAGGGAATGCTTATGTTTGCTATTTTCTGTTAATCTTTACAAGTAAAGGTGAAAATTAAGTAGGTTTCTCTCTGACACTGCCTCATCTGAGAGCTATAAAAATATAAGAAGAAAACTGTAGTCATTTCTAAAATGTGGAATGATTTGAAAGCAGCACTATTTTGTTTTAAAGCTTGAAGAACTGGTAGTGCAATTGTCCTAAAAGGAGATATATTAGGTTATTAAATATGAAATGTCCAATTTCAAATCAAAAGTTTAGTTCATTATATCTCAAACAAGAAGCAGTACAAATAATCTAAGTATGTGCCTAAACTGTCAACACAGTTTTGCCATCTCAATGGTAGCCTGTTTATGCCAGCAGCCAAGAAGTCTGGAGAGCAAGTGGCAGTGCAATTGCAAAAGGTGTTTTCCACAGCTTGCTGAAATTTGAATATTTTTCCATGCAAGAAGTGGTCCAAAGCCTGGAAAAGTATTAGTCAGTTGGTGTAAGGTCTGGTGAATGCTGTGCGTGACAGAGAGTTCCCAAGTCCAGCCTCTGTAATTTGAACTTTGTTTCTGTGACATGTTGTTGAACGTTGTCTTGCAAGAAGATTGCCCTGTCTTTAGTGACCAAACTTGGCTGCTTAATTGCAAGCATCATTTCGTCCAGTTGGTTGCACTAGACATCCGCTGTAATCGATTCACCAAGTTCCGTGAAATACCAGCGCTGGACCACCACCCACCATCAGCTTTTTTGATGAATACTCAGTTTTGTACTGTGTTTCTGCACTTCATCTTTATCCAGCCATTGTGCTGAATGCTTAACTGTCAGAAAAAATGAATTTTTCATCACTCGTAACAATATGGTGTAGAAATTGTTCACCTTTATGTTGTGACAACAAAGAAAGGCAAGCTTCGAGATGATTTCTCCTCTGATGCTCATTTAATTCATGTGGTACCCATCTATCCAGCTTCTTTACCTTGTGAATTTGTTTCAAACCTTGCTGCCTATTCACACGTAGGCTGAGATGGATTTGCTTCCACTACAGTTTTCAGTTCATCATTATCCACCTTGGTCTCAGGTCACCTACATGGCTCATTTTGAAGATTAAAATCACCAGAACAGAACTTCTCAAACCATCAACATACTGTATGTTCATTAGTCACATCTTTCCCAAACACTTCATTGATATTTCAAGCTATCTTCACAACATTGGTTCCACGATGGAATTCATATTAGAAAATAACACAGATTTTTGACTTACCCATGGTTTCACAAAAATTGTTCTAAAAAAGAACAATTTAAAAGATAATCATACAAGCTGAGCCATGTATTTGAAAGATTGAGAATGTACCTTCACAATAAAAAGAAAACAAGAAGTGTCAAAGTAAAATGTCACAGATATCAACTGTCAAACTTAGTACTTAATACATTAACTGCCATGTGAGTTGTATTTAACTCATGCTAGTTGAGAGCCCAGGGCCTTGTGAAGCATATGTAACTCACATGTCTCTTCACCTTGAGAGCCATGAGAACTGTTTTTCAAGTTGCATATATATAACTCATGCACAGAAAACAATAAAAAATAACAATTTTTTCATTAAATTAGAAAGGCTCATTTTGTTTTCAAAGTTTTTATTCTATTTTTGTAATAAAACACTGTGGCCCCAAAGAAAAAAACATTTTTTCCAGTGTGGCAGTCAATGTGTTAAGGAAATCGGACATTTCATACTTAATAACTTAATATTTACCCTTTAACCAAGACTAAAATAACTAGAATTGTTTTTACACTCCTCTTTTAGAAGAAAAGAGACCAATCATAAGAAATTACCTCATAATTTAGGAGAGTCTTCAAAAAGGAACTTCAAAATATCCTCATTATGTCCTGGGTCACTATATAGAGGGTACAATCTCCTGTATCTGAGTATTTAGAATTCTATAAAATTAGAAGGTAAGGAGTTTTTATGTGAGTCTCTGGACCCTGTACACTTTTACAGTGAAAAAGATACTTGGTTTTTATTATCTTCCCAGAGGGCAGATATGTTTACTTATGTTAAGCAGCTCATATGGAGGAAAATGGTGATTTTGTATACTATTCATTTTTTCTTTTTTATTCCTTCCTTAATTTCAGAATTATTAACATTTTTCATAGTTTTATGATTATATATTTATTATGATATGCTTAGGAATAAGAGTTGTCTATAAATTCTTGCTTCAAAATCATTATTATATAAATCTCTTTAATACAGTTTAGTGTTGAATATTTCTACTCATTCTGTCCAAATGTATTGTGGAATAAAGTATCTGAAAGAGGACAAGAGAAAGCTGGCAAGAATTTTAATGACCTGGAATTTTAAAAATGTGTTCTATTTCTTATGCACTTGTTTAAGTTCACATTTACTTTGGTGTTTTAAGATTGCTTTTATTAATATGATTTGATAGAATATTTTAAAATAATAATTTTATGGTTCCTTAGAAAGGGTATACATTCAAAGCTGAAAAACTTTAAAGTTTTTAGTTGAAGGCGATTAAGTAAATAATTCAGAAATGCATTCTGTTTACCTGTTAATAATTAAGCAGGTTAGACTGTGTACTTTTTATAGTCATTGAGTTTTAATTTATTTATTTGTTGGTGTGTTGGTTTTTAAGAATTTATTTAAGGCATTCTGCTATTGGGAAATAAAAATAAACAGAGTGAAGCTGCACATAATAAAGAGAAGGGCTTGGGTTACTTTTAAAGAGATAAGTAAGAAAAAAGTGATTGGATTTTAGGGTTTGAAGCAGTATTTAGTATATAATCTTTCTGAACTTTCCCCCTCTATTTGGAAAGGAAACTGAAATACCTAACAGCAAGTAAAATTGAGTGAAGCGAATGATCTTTTGTTGCTCTAGAGCTCTGGCTCAATGGAATCTGATTTGATTTTAGATGGCTTTAGTATGGGAGTTAGCCAGGATACTTTTATGAAGGATTCTTGAAGTCTACCATAGAACTTATCAGATTTCTCTGGTGTTTTAAAAACTCTAGTAATACCCAAAGCCCACATGAATACCTCCACCTTAGGAAGCACAATTATGGTTGGATTAAAGCTAAATTAGCCTTTTCCATTTTTTAGAGGGACTATATCATGTCCTCTTGTCATGTAAATGTACAGGTCCTTTCTGATGATCTTTGAGGATCATAAATTGGTTTTCATTTGCCAGACTTTTTAAGTTACAACTAAACCTTGTATTCAAATGTTTATTTAATGAAGACTTATTTTCTAAAATTATTGATGGAGAATGGCCTTTAGCAGTTTCTATTCATTTTGTCCTAAATTGAGAAGGCCCCAAATAAAATAATGCTAGTTGAAACAATTAGAAGAGTCATGGTCCATATGTTGTAGGTGACTTTTGAATGGCATGCTAAGCACTATGGATTGAAAAACATTTCTTATGTGAGAACTGATGGCATGATTTTGTAGCTGATTAAAATTTGCTTACTTTTAACTTTTATTTATTTGAAATTTGTACTACTCCTGCTTCCAAAACTGATTTGGATTGTCTTCAACTGTTCTCATGGCATGTTTTGTTTGTCTCTCTTTTTATAGTGGTCCTGTTGTTGAAATTGATACACATTTTATCTCTTTTTTCTTATAATAGAGTGCTTATTATACAAATGTAACCTCAAACATCTTAAGGTTTTTACATTCCAGGCTGTCCCTTTCTTTGAAAATTTAATTAAAGATGTTATCAGTTAAAATTTGGCTGCTAGGAACCTAACAGGTAACCATTATAGGTGGTTGCTTCTGTTATATTTTTATAAATCCTTTTTCAAAATTTTTCATTCTTTTTTGTTTTCTTTCCTTTCTTCCTCACTCCATCTGTCCTTTCTTCGTTTCTTCCTTCCTTCCTTTCTTAAATCTATATAATTATTGGAGGACATCTTCACCAAAAATAGGGACAGGCACTTTCAAATGGCTTTCTTAGCATTAAGAAAGTCTAATAATATGACAGTGTTTTTAAAACATAGACTAGATGCCGTGTTTTAGTGCTTTCTATGTTAATAAAAAGTAATTTGTGTTTATTATAGAAACTTTGGAAAGAAATACTAAGAGGAAAAACTTTGCCATAGTCTTAATGCCTAAAACAAATTTAAGGAATAATCTAGTCTAGGTCCTTAAAAGTCACATGCTTGCTTTGTCTAATATACACACATACCACAGTATTTACAGACCTATGTTAATATACACATATGATGAAACATGTACTGTTTATTATTAAAAACTAGTATTTTATTATTATTACTACTTAACAACCTGCTTTTTAAGCTTGATGATGTATTATAATACATTTTCACTTGCTATATTTAATGAATGGTTAATATTATATCATATATGATTTATAAACCGCTTCACTACTAGGGAATACTTAGGTTTTTAAATATTTGCATTATTTCATTGCTATTGCAGATTATTATTATTTCATATATTTTAGGTTATTATTTATAACAATATTATTTAGCTTATTATTTCATGTATATTTAAAATATATTTTATAAATATTAAGATATATTTATAAATGTATTTCATATTTTAGGAAAGAATTCACAATTCTATTATGAGTCACTTGTTCATGTATTTTGCTCATATAAAAAAGGTTATTTTATTTATTTATTTATAAAGACTATAATCCTGTGAATATCATACACATTAAAAATATTTATCTTTGTTGTTGGCCTCTTAATTTTTTAAAATATATTTTTTGCCTTAAACATTTTTTTAATTTTAAGTAGTAAAAAATCATAAATCTTTATGCGTATGTTATATACCACTTTGTATATACCTAAAAGTGCCTTCCCACCTTGGTGTTCAGAAAATTATATACACATATTTTCTAAGAGCTCTTTGATTGTTTTTCTTATTATATTCAGATATATTCAACCTGATCTATTAATATATTTTGGTGCTAGTAAGAGGGAGGGAACAGATTTATTTGTCCCCATGCAATCAGTGAGTTATCTTATCACTCTTCATGGAAATGTACCTATAATTTTTGCCCCATACTGGAGTTCTGGCCTATTCTACTGATCTGTCTCTTCCAATGCCAGTATCACACTTTCTCTTATATTTCAGTCTTCGGTAAGAATCTACCTTGTTCTCTTCTCTTTTGCTACAGTACTGAGACCTAAAACTTACTATTTTTTCTGTTGAAATTTATTATTTTAGTTTTTCAATCTCCTAATTTTTGTTATTTTGAGCTAGCTTTAAAGCATCAAAACTATTAAAGATAATTTTACTTTAATTCAGTTCAATGAAACTTTTTTGAATGTTTGCTATATACCAAGCCTATGCTTATATTAGGAATACATAAATGAATCAGATACCTGTGTAGTAGAGTCTTTGCACTATAAAAATATCTTTATCAGATGGAGTCAGACACAATATGTAAATGATCAAGATAGTGGCCAAATGTTAATAACTTCATTTTGTCCTGATTCTTTCTTATTCTTTTGTCATCCATGACTTACTGGCCCTAGCCATTTACATATTTTTCCATTTTTTCTTTCTTTCTTTCTTTTTTTTATTTCATTATGTTATGGGGGTACAGATATTGTTAGGGTTACATATA